>OY720051.1:5342862-5785969 GCA_963082485.1 Eudonia mercurella
TATGCAAAAATATTTATTTTTCATAATATATTTCATGTCACTTTAATGTCGAGATTACCAAAATTCCTTGGGGATATGATCAATGGAGGAGCTCGATGGCGCAATGGTTAACGCGCTCGGTCTGCGAGTGCTCAAAGGCCGGTCATCGGATGTGTAACCAAAAATGTATCATCTCGAGCTCCTCCGTGCTTCGGAAGGCACGTTAAGCCGTTGATCCCGGCTGCATTGGCAGTCGTTAACAACCACCAACCCGCACAGGGCCCGCGTGGTGGTTTATGGCCCGTTCTCCCTATTCATCCGTAGGAAAGACTCGTGCCCAAGCAATGACATAAATGAGCTGACGATGATGATGATCAGTGTTATACTTGATTCATAAGTAGCTACGTTATTGTATAACTAATTTCTAGTGGTAGTTTTTTTTAATTTTAGTTTGGTTTTAGTGTGGGCCTCGGTGGCCAAGGCTTCAATTCAATCTTCTATTCTTCCCGGGTTCAATCCTCAGGTGGGGCAAAGTGTGATTCGGATTTCTCGATGCATAGCCCGGGTTTGTAATCACCAACCCGCATTTGGCAAGCGTGGTGATTAAGCCATTACCCATCAATTGTAGTGATGACTTGATTTCAATGAAGGAGGCCTTTGCCCAGCAGTGGGACAGTAAAGGCTGTTTACTAGGTACTTAAAAAGTATCATATACGTATACCTTTATATCTACGTTAGACGGCTTGCAAAACCGAGACGAAAAGCTAAAATTACCTCCTGAAAGCGACGTATTTTAATTCGGTCACCAATCCGATTCCACACCGATTGTAGTGATGGCTTGATTTCAATGATGGAGGCCTTTGCCCAGCAGTGGGACAGTGTATAGGCTATTTACTTTACTTTAGTCTGGGCATCTTCGGAAGACCAGCGTCTTGGCATTACTAAAATGCTATGACATGCTGAGAAGATTGAAATATTGTATTATGGATGTTTTATTTGTCCCTTAAGTCAACTTGTCAACAAGTCACACTTGTGATACTGAATAAATGTTATTCTATTTTCTGTTTTTTTCTTTTTTTTAAGCGCTAAAAGCGTTAGGTAATCTGAGATATTTTTTTTTATGCGCTTTTTATTTTCTTTTTGAATGTTGCTTATTTTTTTGTTGTTATAGGTAAGTAATACTAAGAATTCTAGAAAGAACTAATAATTTCACAGATTTTTTTTATATAATGAAAATGGATAATAGTTATGCCTAACAAAATTGGAAATTATGAAAAAGAAAACACAAAATAATATTTTTTCTCTTTTTTTATTTTGACAAAAGAAATTAATTCGCTTTTTTTTGTTTCTTATTTCCGCTTTCCTTATAATACAATGTAGTTATAAAGTAATTATGCTATCTACCTATATTTATATGCATACTTCACTTCTCTATATGTTACAAAATATATTTACAAATGTAATTCATTCCTTAGAGACCCATTCTAGAAATATGTGTGTTTAGTACCTACTTAATTCATCCACAAATACATTGATATACTTTTTAAGCTTTTTTTTTAATTTAAAAATAATTAAAAAAATATTATACTTATTTTGTTATATTATTTTTAATCAGTAATATTATACATTCATTGTCATACAAAAACCAACATGTGGGAATATATTTATTTATTTATTTATTAATTTATTCATGTTGACACATCTCACTAGCAAATAGTATAAAAGATAGAGATAGAGCATGTGAGTGACAGAGATAGATATCATTTGAAAGATTGCTCTTCAAATGTTTAGTTTATTTTACTACTAACTCTACTACTCTAATACTAATTTTTTTTTAGAACGTCACATTTCTCTGTAAATAATATCGTTTGTTTAAAAAAGTCATAAAGTCATAATTTTCTAGATAACTATTTATCAATTTGATTTGTGGACAAACTAAGTACAATACAAATAATAAAAAAAAACATTGCAGTCGTTAAAAAATATAACTAATTTTGCATTCAGAACACAATCCAATTTGCACGAGAAAAAATATAACCATAAAAATAAATATATAATAATTTTTATTTAAAACAACAAGCAATGATTGTTCTAAAACTTAAAATTATTTATCACAAAAGACTGGTTTGTGTTCAAGATTTGATTTCAAAGTAACAATTATGCTAAATAAATAGAAGATTAAAATTGATTTAAAGCTTAATTACTCAAACAATAAAAATATTAATATTTAAAAATAGCGTTACTATCCAAAATACTTTGCCATTTAATTTTTTATGATTTTTTGGGAAATTTATGGTATCATTCGTTTTTGAAACACAAACCATAACAGCAGATTAAAAACTTATATTTTTTATGTTATTATGTGTATTTTATTTCATTGATATAAATGCTTTCAATTATTAAATTAAATAATAACACCAAAATTTATTAAAAGTTTTGAATGAAATATTAAATATAACAGCTTTTCGTGTTAAGAATTTAAAAAAAAACATTATTGTGATGTTGCTAAGTATATAAGTAGTTTCTCTTTTTCACATTCAAATTTCAATAAGACATAGTATTAATATAATAAACATATTTTTCTGGTCAGTTTTCATCTATACTTTTTACAGAAACATGATGAACGCTTTTTTAGTTCATTTAAATTCTTTCTTCATCAGCCATACACAGTATGTATGCCCAACATTCCCATACCCCTTTAAAACACATTTAACATTTACATTTTAATAATTATAAACAATTTCTAACTAGTTATACTTATAATTAGTTTTATAAAAAATTTACAATGCTTCATTTTTTTATTCTATTAAATAATTTCTTATTTCTAAAGTTGGTTGTGCCGATACATTATTCATTTTCACAATATATAAAACGGGCCGCCATTTTGTCGTGACAGCCATCTTGTGTTCAGTTTAGTTTAAAGTGACATTTACATATAATTCAAAATTAGTGTGTCTAGTTCATTATTTCCGAACGCAGGTTGATGTTAAACCGCTGGCCACACCCTGTTGACAAATAATTTATATTATTATTATTAGAAATATATATAAAATTTAACATAAATACACAATAATTACTATTTTACAGAGAGTACTGCTACTGCGAGTACTGTAAAGTACATGGATCACCATCATCAGTTCCGAACGCCTCGGGGAATCTAGGGGACGGGGACACGTTTGCGTGATGCTATCCCCTCTAGTAACCCTCTGAGTATGTTTGATCAACGGCTTGAGGAACCTTTAGTTTCTTGCGGCCCCTAAAAACTCGGTTACGGTGTATATGCCATTGTCAAACTAAATAAAGTTTTAAAAAAAAACAAGAAAGTTTTAAAAAAAGTTTCCCATAACCGACCTCTTTTGAGATGCCATAGCCTATATCTAGCAGACGATGCATTAGATGACGGTAGAGAGACATGGCCTTATAAATGAACATGGCATAAGCTTCGAATAGTTATCCCGTGTTTTGTTACCGTCATGTTAACTTAATTTCAAATCAGAGTAGATGAGACAGAACACGCTTATTCTCTGTTTATTTGTGAGGCCCACAAACTTTAAAGTTCTAATTCGTTCAAATCAATAAGCTTCTAATGAAACTTTCTGTGCTTATAAAACTTTTTACGTTTTAGGGTGTGTACTCTGTGATAATACAGAGTTGTTGACAGTTAACAGAGAATATTAAAAAAAAGTTTAATGCGATTTTAAGCCAACTATGGAAAGTTTCATGTTTTCTTTATTTTTACAATTACGCAATATTGATACGAAATATTGATGCGTTTTTTTAATAGATAGAGTGATTCAAGAGGAAGGTTTATATGTATAAATACATGCATAGGTAATATAGTAGAGAAACATTGATAATATCAGCATTGCACCCGTGCGAAGCCGGGGTGGGTCGCTAGTGATAATATAAAGTTTCATATTGGCTTACTTGACCATGGTTGAAAGATATGAATAAAAAACTCTTCATGCGACTGATACTTATCTTTCACTGATAGAATGCTACATTCCTTGTAGATAACATAGGCTATAGATATTTTAGTTTGATAAAGAAAGAGTTGTTTTAAAATTTAAATTCTACGCGGACGATGTAGCGGGTTAACCTCACATTTGCGGCACAAAATAAGGATATTGCAGAAAGTAAGATTCATAAAAACGAGCTCGAGCATCGCATAATAGACACTCGCAACAGCAGCTCTGACGCACAATTTATGAACGCCGTAAGCACCACTTACTGTGTTTATGATTTTGATATTTGAGGTGCTGACATTACGATCTATTTTCTCGAAACTGTTGATATGTTCCTTATTGCGTTCTTAAGGTGAGGGTAAGGCACACTAGCGCCGCTAATGGATTTAATTTGATAACTGCTAAACTGGATTTTTTTTCAAACATTGCGGACCTTCCGACACTAGGCAAACATCTATTATTTAATAATTGTGCACTACTTTTAGGTTTGTTTTTGTATTCATTCACTAACACCAACAGTGGCCATTGTTTGTGAATAAATGCGATAGCCCGTTTTGTGAATAAACCACGCAACTAAAAGTAGTGGACAATTATTAAATAAATACTATGGATGCTTTCCTGTTGTCGGCCGGTACGCAATGTTTAAAAAAAGATCTGGTCCGTTAGTAATTGTCAAATTATCAATTGGTGGCGCTAGTGTGCCTTACCCTTCGCCTTAAATTGAGCGGCAGAGCTGCGCTCGGATTTTTGCGAGCTATTCCGAGATGCGTGTCTATGTTAGCATTGATAGAGCGCGGTATGTATTTTTTTTAAATATTTATGGGTAAGCACAGTGCCTTGATCTCACCTGATGTTAAGTGATGATAAGGCCATTTGGTGGAAGCGCACTTCACCCGGGATCCTCAACTAGTGAGGCACTGGCTATCTTATCTCTAGCTGCCGGAACACAACAATGCTACAAACATGATGTTATGGCGACATATTTAGATAAGTGGGTGGTAGCTGGCCAGGCGGACAAACAAGTCCTACCACCAACCAAACCGAGCACGCAAACATGTACCCCCCGCTGGGAATCGAACCCAGAGGCGGTTAAACGGCTTACGGGTCTCCTTATTTTCTGTCTGCGGCGAGCACTGATCAGTGCCATACACAAATAAAATTCTATTGTGTCAGCGGACGACAGGTTATTAATATCTTTGATACTCACGTGTATAGTCCTGGGTTCGAGTACGGCTGGTACCGCACAGCCGTACCGCATCAAGTAGTGGCAGCTCTGGCTCACGTTCCAAGCGCGGGGTGGCGCGCCCAATGCGTTTGGTACTCACTAAAATACGATCGGATACTTACTAAAAAATGCCAAAACCACTCAAACTTCAATACTCACCTAATTGAGAAGTTACTAACTGTACTTGAGAAGTTACTAACTCGAGATTTAATTTTACTAGTAGGTAGTATGACTTACCTAATTGCAGGGTTCGACAAGATAAGATAATAACAGTGAGATAATTATCGATTCCAAATTTAGGAGATTGTTGGCACAGTGGTGAACGCGCCCGGTCTGCGATTTCTAAGGTTAAGCAACTTTCGCAAAGGCCGGTCATCGGATGGGTGACCAAAAATTTTTTCATCACGAGCTCCTTAGTGCTTTGTCCCGGCTGCATTAGCAGTCGTTAACAACCATCAATCCGCACTGGACCCGCGTGGTGATTTATGGCCCGCTCTCCCTATCCATCCGTAGAGAAGGCTCGTGACCCAGCAGTGTGGATATAATAATGAGATGATGATGATGATGAATTATCAATTGATAATAACAAACAAATGCCATGGCTAATGTTAACTGTATTCGAACCACGAAGGTGTTACCATCGCGCTCAGATACTAAAAAGCGTGTTTCTGCGCTTCTAGCTCAAGATCTAGAGATTCCTGTAGTTACTGCATCATTGGGGGGTCGGCCCCCAAAAAAAAAGAAATTAGTTCCAAATGACTTCATAGATGGCGCTTAGTAAAAGGCGAGTCCATGAAGAGCACGTGTATGGCTGCATAATATTTATTCCATTGCCTTTATTCAACTGTCAAACTGTGAACAAAATTATGGAAAATAGGAATAGGTCCTGAAATGAAAATACTTATCTTTTATTTTTTTGGTTGACAAGCAAAAGTTCACTCTGTGTAGTGCACAATTTATTACAGCCTCTATGTACGGCTCGGCTTTAATAAAACGCCATCTATCGAGTTTTTTAGCACTACTTTTTGTTTTTTAATTTGAGCTGTCAGAAAATCGCTCATTGTAAAAGTAATAAAATACTTTCCGAAGACAAAATACAAGAGTTTTTATGTAGGTACAAACGCCTGAATTACAATGCATTTCTCAATGGTATAAAAATACAACAATTATTATGATAATTATACAAGCTGTGTTATTATCTTGATAATTTCGAACCCTGCTTGCGAAGTTACTAAGTCGATATTCAAATTTCAGTATAGTGTAAAAAATACTCACAGTTATAGGTAGGTACTTATGTACGGTTGGTAACTTACTTACCAAATTGTGAAGTTACTACTGGAGATTAAAACTTACTAGTGGTGTGCCTAACTTTGTAAAATCTCAGTTCAGTGTTGGAAATACTTACGTTAATAGACCCGGGTTCGCGTACGGTCGGTACGTTACTTACCAAACTTCACAATTGGTGAAGTTACTAGTGACGCGACTCACCAAAATTGAGAATTTTTCGAAAAATTTCGAAAATTTTAAAATTTCACTTGCGTATGAGATTTACTTACGTTAAAAGTCCCGGGTTCGCGTCCGGTTGGTACCATGAGTACTGGGGCACGTAGGGCGGGTGCGGCTGCGGCGCTCCCTGGTGATGTAGGGCGTGGGCGTGGGCTCCCTTCATGTCCCACGGCCCGGGCGGCGCGCCCTGCGCAAAGGAAAAAGTTTTGTCAATAAAATGCAACGTTAACTTAATCTGGCTATATCTAAATAGCAGAATATAAATGTACTATATGACCAATTAATTTTATTCACCAGCGGGGAAACATATTGTTTATACTAACTATAAGCGGGGTATCGTGAAAAAGCATTTATGCAGGCCGCCATAGTGTGAGCGTTCGGCATAGCGTGGTTGCGCTGTGATGAACGCTTTCACTTTTTGGGCTTCACTGGCTGCTTTTCATCAGGCAGGATGAGGCAATTTTGGCGTGCCACAATAAAAAAAAACGACGGGTTGCACTCTGGGAGTGCCGGCAGAAGTGAAAACTTGAATATTAACGTTGTGCATTTTTGATATTTTGAAATGGTTAGGGAATAATTGTGCACGAATTGCTTTAATTATCAGTATCAAAGTACCCTCATTTATGTGGTAGAATACAATATTTATTTATTGGGCTTTCGTACACAAACATGACAATTTATATTACATTAAAAAGTTATATTAAGTTATATTAAAAATTTATATTACGCCGCGCCAGCTGTCTACTCTCCATCCGTCTTACGAATTTTCGATCAGGTCACGTGTCCTGACGCGAGTTTAACATTTTTTACCCATTCCAAAAAAAGTGCACAACGCCGCTAAAGAAGTTTTCACTTCAAAAATAAAAAAAACTTTGGTTTTGTAGGGCTAGTTTTATGTCCGCCAGGCTTGTCAGCCAAAAATATTTTTTAAGTTTTTAATTGTTATACAACGTGTAACAGAAAGGTGTGGTCACAATGAAAAGATCCAAAGTGTATCCGATTTAGATCTTGTATGTGTTGTTACCGAGACATAATTATTAACTTTAATTTGTCATGCATTTTTAAATTGAATATTTAAATTAGTGAAGCTCACCCGGCGTAATATCACCCTCTAACAGAATATTGGCGTGAAACACTAAATGTTTATTCATTCATTCATTCATTCAATTACGCTATCGAGGCTTGGTACAACCTGTGCAAATTTATCAACACCACCTTTGTCAACCAAAACCTATAATGCTTACATCCGTCAATAAAGTCATCAACATAAAAATGTGACATGAAAAAAATATTATCCTACACCGGAAATACAATCTTAATATACACTTTTAATGTAATATTCTTAATGTTATTAGTCGAAACAATCAACTTTGTGTATAAAGTGAATAGCATTAATCAACGCGAGTTGAGGTGTGCCCACAAACCGTACAGTAATACATTTAAAAGGTTACACCATTTATTAGCGGAATGTATAACTTGATAAAGCACGCACGTCTGTGAAATATTAGTACAAATAAGGATACTGCAGAAGGTAAGCTTTAGGTTAAAGTTACTCGCGTCCGTAGGTTTACCCTTGAGACCCTACACGTGACCACTGGGTGGTGCTAAATGAGTGACACTGTCTGAATGGTAGTCTCGCTGCGTTGCAGCACGAAATGGGCCGGCTCGCCCGGTATAATACCACCCTCTAACAAAATATCGGCGTGAAACAATGGCACTCGTTGCTGTTGTGTTTCTTCCGATGAGTGAAAGTACCGGAGGCCCATCTCTCTCCTCTCCCAATTCCTACTCCCTCCTCGAGATCCAACTCCTTCCTCGAGGCCGGCAACGCATCTGCGATTATTTTGGTTTTGCGAGTGTTCATAGGCGGCGGTGATTACTTTCCATCAGGTGAGCCGTTTTATTTTATTTGAAATGTCTTCGTCCATATTTATTTGATGTCGCGCGGCCATACTAATTTTGTATGGGGAATTTAAGGTGCTTAATGGAAAATAATAATTTAAATAACCGCTTGATAAATCGAAAATGTGAGACGGACGATTTGTAGTTTAGACATTGGTGATTGTTTAGACATAATCAGAGTGTACAATAAAGATTTACTATAAGATATCAACTAAACGCCGCCACTCATTTTCATGATTTTTGCCCAACTTTAAATGATATTGTAGAAAAAACTATAGGGTGTTACTTATGAATTTATGGATCGGACTAATTGTAAACACGTTCCCTTTGATACTAAATATATATTTTGTTTATTTAATACGATAGTATTTTCAATTATATCAACTTAACCGTGACTGCATTTTTGGCTTTTTTTGGTCGGCGCACCCTTAAGCTTGCCTTCTGGGATCTCCTTATTTTGTGATATTACGCTTTTTTGCGTGCTATCAATCAATGGCGGTTACGTTAATAATTGATAATGGAATCTCCTTCGTAGTGGCATGAAGACGAATCTTAGCGTGGGGTATATAACATGTACGGCAATATGGGAAGTACGGCGTTGTAATTTGTACGGTTAGTGGTAGGGCTGGTTTTGATTCCTGGCTAGCTAGCTACAACCAACTTTGTCTGGTACGTTATTTATTTATTCAAAGTATTTATAGTGACTATATAGGGCGAAGGTGGAAGAGCACTTCACTCGGAATCAAACTAGTATTGTTTTTTTTTTAAAGTTTTTGACTCTTTTAAGTTTCTAACGTCGTTGCTGTCAAAATCTTTATAACAGGGTTTGTTTTCTAGATATTGATGTTGACACTTGTACATTGTAATGTCTTCAGACACGAGCACATGCGTCTTGCGACGCGGCAAGCTGGTTTCTTGTTCATTGCGCGTTATACTACGGAAGTCATAGTCAATGGTGAGAGAAAGGACGCAATAAACTAGAAGTCCGCCGCGTTACAAGACAAAAGTGGTCATGGCCGAGCGGTAAGAAAAATTGCACAAAATAATTCAATATTACAATTATAAAATATCTATTTTTTATGGCTACAATTCTGTTTTGAAAACAAAATATTTTAATTCAAAAAAGTGTTACGACGTGGAAATATTTTAATTAAACTTATACCATTAAATGCACATCAGTGCCCATAGCCAAGCAGTGATCCCTCTTACCTTGAGCATCCAAGGCATGGGACGCCCCCTCGCGGCGTCTTCCAGCGACCCCTCAACATCCTCCAAACGACCGTACATACCCTCCTAGCGGAAAACGGAATCCTAAGATACCTTCTTAATGCATACACTACATACTTATAAATAATGTACGGGTTATTATAATATGTACGGTTTAAAATAAATATTTGAAATTGAATTTTTTAAATTGAAAAAGCGAAAAACTTTTAGCACACTATTACCACAGCTTGAGGAAAGTTTTCTCAGAAACATCCTCAGAGGGTTACTAGAGGGGATGGCATCACGCAAGCGTGTCTCCGTCCCCTACTAGATTTTCCGAGGGGTTCGGATTGAAAATATTGTGATGATGTGAGCAGAAAGGTAAGTTGTATTAAGTGAATGTTGCTTAATTCTAGAGTGGCTGTTTAGAAATCTTTCCGTGTTCATTTTATTTTCTTATGGTGTCTCTTTCGTATATTGTATGATTTAAAAGTGTCAATTTGTACCATATCGTCATAATTTTGGCACTGGCAAAATTTCGTGATAAATTATGAAGAAGAAAAAAGTATCACTGGTTCGTTTTGTTTTGCTTTTCTATATAGTTTCTAATTATTTTTATTAAATAAACAGCATGCATTGATGTTTAAATTTAAAGCTTCTACGGTTCTTTTGCTGTTTTTTTTTGGAAATGGAAAACAAACAGTAGCTCAAATTCCTGTTCAAAAACGTGAAATAACAGATCCTCAAACAAAAGAAGGAAAAGTGGCATTTAGTTCCAATTTTTTCTTTTTAATTTACAAACTGTTGCCGAGACAAAAGAATAAAAAGAATATTCAATTTGATTTCCGAACACCATCAAAAACAAAAGGAGGAAAGTAATTAGTAAGTTCTTATTTCTTTTTTTTCAAACTCTTACCATCTGCTTAGTTGAAATAAGTATTTAATTGAACAATGTGTGGTACTTACGTATCCCACGCGTGGGTCCCACGACTGCTGGTGTGGTGGCTTCACGTCACACGATGTGCCATCTGGCGACCGGCCTGCTGAAGGCTGCAACAAAACCAGACATTTTACATTTGGAATTTCTCAAAATGGCTTCAAAAGAAATTGTTTTCCTTTCAAAGGAGTGTGTTGCAAAAAGTTTTGATTCGTTTTGTTTTGTTGATTTGCAAATGTAATAATGTAATAAGCTTTATATTACATTAAATATGTGTGGTTAATGTAATATTTCTTTTTCTTTGCGTACATTTAATTTTGATGTAGACTGAATATAATGTTTTTTTTCTCAATTTTATCAAAAATCAGTAAATCCTAATTTCAAGTAAGTAATTTAAATACAATTTTAAATGTGATCAAATTAAGTATTTTAATTTTAATCCAATATTTCTACATGCCTTTTCGTAAGACGTATTTAAAATCTTATCATACTCCAATTTTAATGCTACGAGAATTACTCAAAAATTTTTGTGTTTTTTTTTCCAAATTCCAGTATTTCCTTACATATCCGACCTTTACATCCCAGGAGGGTTGGGGGGGCTGCTTGACGTCCCACGGCGTCCCAGTGGGGGACAGACCGGGGGACAGCTCCGACACGGGGGTGGAACTGGGCGTCGGCGAGTGGGCTTGCGTGGGCCCCCCGCTCTGGTACGCTGAGGGGGAGTGCTGGGACCCGCTGGAGCTGCCACCACCACCTGTGGGAAGAAATGAAAATTTTATCATCTGATATAAGTAACAGAGAGTCGATGGGGCAGTGGTAAAGGCGCTCGGTGCGATCGCCAAGGTTAAGCCGATTTCACAAAAGCTGGTCAAGGATGAGTAACTAAAAATTATTATCTCGAGCACCTGTGTGCATCAGTCGGAAGGCGAGTAAAGCCGTTGGCCCGGCTGCATTAGCAGTCGTTAACATACGCTGCACCGCACTGAGCTCGTGTGGTGGTTTATTGTAGGGAGAACGGTCCCTGTGCCGGTTCTTCTCAGTACAAGATCTCCCACCCAAAGTAGACTTACGAACCGATGGCATAGTCACTGATGCGCAGGGTTCGTGGGAGCGCCAACAGCATTCTGAATGTGATTAGTCATAAACCTGAGTGTGCCATGAGGCATTGGGTGTATGTGCATACACATGTACCTAGTGCTTCGGAAGGGCGTCTCAGGTAAGTATATGAATTAATAAAACATTTAATTCTTGGTTTAGTTTAATACTAACATAGTTTTTTAAGTTTCATTGTTACTAACATACATAATATGGATCAAAGGTCTGAAATAAAAGATTTTTATTTTTTTTTCTATTTTTATTTATTATTTTATAGTGACATTCACAAGAGCTACTTGTAGCCTAAACTGAATAAATGATTTTGAATTTTGTGGTGTTTCCATCCATAAAGGTTGGCGCCCTTAGAGCATTAAACCAACTTGGCGCCCCAGCAGTGAAAACATAAAATGAACTGGCGATGCTGTTAACTAAAAAAATATCCTATTGATCCATTGCCAGCCACCTTGCGAAGATCATCGCTCCACCTAGTCTAAGGGCGTCCTACATAACATTTGGTACGGAATACACTAAATATGCACACTCGCTTAGGCCCCAGACACCGTACTCGTAGAACAAGGGTACGACGAGCCGGTTCACACCCGCTCTATACCAGGTACAGACATGTACCTGGGCGCTTCTCCCCGTCCTCACGACTCGGTCAACCAGAGCCGAGGTCCAAGCCTTTAGAGGCGCCCTCGGGTTGTTACTCTCCCGACCTGGTAGGCTACTCTTGACGCAAACTCAATCTCAATACAATTCCAATGCGATTATTATGTATCGATATTGGGATAAGTTTTGCAATTTCGGAACGCCCCATATCGATAATAATTTGTTCACTCAACTTCCACGCAATTTAATTCCAATGTAGCGCTATTATCGCTTTTAAGAGTGCCATTTGAATTTTATAGATTTGGGATTGGAATTGTATTGAGATTGAGTTTGCGTCAAGAGTAGCCTACCTGATCCGAAATCCTTGGAGAATATGTAGGGACTAATGCGTGATGGCATTTCCACACGCCTTGTTTCAAAAAAAAAAACAAAAATCAAAATCGTTTATTGCAGTCTATCAAGGTTACTTATCTATAAACAGTGATTGGGACCATCCTAGTAGACATTCCAAAATGCCTGTTTCAGGAGGCCCCGCTCTTTCAAAACACTCTCATTTTTAACATTAGATAGACAATATTATATAAGTATTTATCTAAGAAATTTAAAATTTAATTTATACAAACCAATTTGTGTGAATGTGTGTGTGTGTGTGTGTGTGTGTGTGTGTGTGTGTGTGTGTGTGTGTGTGTGTGTGTGTGTAAATAATAAAAGTATTACAATATCATAATAATTAATAATAGTAATAATTGTTCGCCTTTTAAGATTCTCGCCGCCCCCAAAAAAATGTCCGGTGCCGCCGAAATGCCCAGCTCAATTTATCACCTTCTCAGCTCAACTTACTCCAACGGTTATCGGTTCTATGACAAATATGATGTAAAAAATCTTACCATGTAGTAACTGGTTGTTGCTAGGTGGGCTGCCAGGCGGGAGTCCTAAGCTAGGGGGCGGAGCACCCACTTGAGCGGCCTTCATCATCTTCTTGTATTTGCTGCGTCGATTCTGGAACCATATCTTGACCTGGTGGGCAAGAGAGAAGGATTGAGCAGTCTGTCTCTTTTCAGCTTGGTAGATGTCATAATGGAGATAATTTAGAAGTTGTAGTTTTACTAGTAGAGAACGGATTTTGAAAATTTTCGTAGTTTTGTCTTTTTTTATATTTGAGTGGGCGAATAACTCCGCGCCACCAGAAGCGGCTTGAATTCAGATGGATAAACAGCTGGTTTTTTAGAGTGTTTGCTGATGGCCTTAAATGGCCTTTACAGTCACTGGACTTTTTTTGGGCGGCGAGAAACTTAAAGGGTTCCTCAAGGGTTCCTTATAGGGTTCCTTATAGGAGAACGGGCCATGAACCACCACGCGGGCCCGGTGCGGTTGGTAGTTGATAACGACTGCTAATGCAGCCGGGACCAATGGCTTACCTAGCTTGTCTTCGGAAGCACGGAGGAGCTCGAGATACCTAATACTTTTTTGGTCTCCCATTCAAATAAAGTGACTTACTTAACTTTAGCAATCATAGACCGGGCGTTAACCAGTGATGGGCAAAAAGTAATCAGATTAATGATTAAGGATTACGACTACAATTTGTAATCTTCAATCACGATTACAGATTACAGAAATTAATCAAAAATGTAATCATATCGGTGATTAATGATTATAAATCTGTAATCGTAATCTTGATTACTTTTATGATTGATTTGATTGATTAATAAAACCAACAGTCGGAACGTAAAAAAATAAAAGAACTTTATTTTTTTATCAGTCTCATACACTGTGCTTTTAGGATAATTATTTTACGCAAAAAATCTGCTGAATGGTAATTTTTCTGGTACTCTCACTTTCAAACTTAAAAAAATACTCGATCACGTACGATAAAAGAATTACGTCGTCTCGTATCGTCTCCTTGAGCTCGATTCGTTTGACTGATGCGCACTGAACAAAATGGCGCGTGTGCACTTGTCGACTATCGACAATGCGGACGCGGCGATTGGCTAGCCGGTGATCGTACAATACCCTGTCCTCCGCACCGTTACCGCGCGTCTTACGTAGTAGGTATAATTTATAGTACAATAAAGCCAACCACTCATTCGCGTCCGTTCGTCCGTCGGGTCAAGTCGTCGTCGTGGTGCTGCCTTCCCCTCCTGGGGGGGGACCTCCCCTCCGTGTTCGATACTTCCGCGGTTCGTTTCGTGCTCGTCGCGTCGCGTCCCGCGCTATCGCTTTCTTTTCGTTTCCGCGTGCGCCGTCGCGCCGCACCGCGCGCGCCAGCACGCCGTCGTGCCTGTGCGCGCGCCCTTATCCGTTAACCCTTTCCACGCCACGCGTTTTTCTGAAAATCGTGCCCCTGACGCCACGGCCTCTTTTAACATAAATTGTAGTTATTATTACTAGTGAAGAGACACTCAATTATCGAGATTCAATAAAAATATTTTTTATTGAGCATATTTTGCATCAAAATATGCTTTATTTCGAATTATAACATCCTTCCATACAAATATGAAAATAATAAATAACTTTCGAATGTAGTTTACAGTATTTTATTTTCCATAAAGCCAAGTAAATCCTCATATAGATATTCCTTTACCGCAGCACTATTTGTCTGATATATATGACTTTGGCGTATGGGTAGTAATTCTTTCAAGTTTTAGTGAAGTTACTGTTTCCGGTGAAATCTAAACATCGATAATTAGATATGAATATGTAATATTTAAATCCCATTCCAACTAAATATATATTAAAACACTTAAAATACAATTGAAAATACTTTATTCAAAATAGTTACAGTGAGAAAGATTTCCGAGCGAGTCAATTTACGATTCTTATTTAACAGTCAGGAATTTCTGGGATTTAAAAAAAATAAATAATTATATAACAGTAGATTTCCACACAAGGTCATATGGCCCCGAACTAAGCAGAGCTTGTCATATGGCGGCCACAGACTGATATTCATACATACATATATATTTTAAATTAAATACTTAATGTACATACTACACTCAGACACCTGAAGAAACACAAATATTCATCATAATATAAAAGTTTGTTCGGGGTGGGGATCCAACCCACGACCTTAAGTATGTACTAAAAATTAAGGATATAATTACATACCTGTGGAATGTTTAAATTTAATTCCTCACTTTCAAATTCAAATTCAAATTCAACTTCATCTTCTCCCTCTAATATTCGAATTAATTCCTCGGTAGTAGTCATTTTTGTTGCATGTATATGTATCACATTAATCTCACTTGACTGATGTAATTCAATAATAACAAAGAATATGTCATTATTATATTATGTAGGGTAGGTTCCGAATATATATTTTTTTAATACCTTCAATTCACATCACTAAATAAATTGTTCTAGAAAGATCCATCGTCTCTGACGTCACTTTCTGTCCGATATATCAGACATTGGCGTTTAGCACTGAATATATTATTCAAGAAAATAGTGTTGGGGTCATACGACGATTATTAAGCAAAAAACAACATCTAAGTATAAAGTAAATGTAATAATTTTGCATGAAATTAATGTATTATAACATAATGATTTTATCGTATTGCATAAGAAAAGCGGATACCTTTATTTTGATTTTAAGTGAAGAAGGTTACTCCTTAATTAAAGGATTTTAGAAAAATACGACTTAAATAAAAATACGATAAATTAAGGGTTTGGTAACAGCGCTACTCTCTCATATATCAGTCTTTGGCGCTGGACACTAAGGTAAAAATAGCTTTGATTTCGGCAAAAAAAGGGGTTGTGTTTATCAAAAATTAAAGAGAAACGACGTAAAACTATTATTCAAATGTAGCTTTATTTTATTCTTCAGATATTAAATATTTGGAAATACCGACATAAACTTGAATAAAGACTTTCAGGCAAGTAGAAATCAAAGACTTAGTTCCACTATTTTTTTGTCTGATATATCAGTCGCTGGCGTGGTGGGCACGGAAATGGTTTGTCCGATATATCTGTCATTGGCGTGGAAAGGGTTAAAGCGCCCGCGCGCCCAGTCGCGCCCGCGCCCCCGCTTCGTTTAACTACGTCGCCGGTGTCAGTTCGAGTAGCGCGCCCTGCCGCGCACTCCCTTCGCGTCTCGTGCTCGCCGCGTTTCGTGCTTTCCTATCTTTTCCTTTCCGTGCGCGCCATGCGCCGCACCGCCTAGCGCCCGCGCGCTCGTCGCGCTCACCGCCCGGCCCTTCCGATCAAAGCGCCCGCGCGCCCAGTCGCGCCCGCGTTAAATCCGCCGCGCCTTGTTCGTACTCTGCCCCAGCCCCGTACGCCGCTTCTGGGTTTAGGGGGGCCCAGCTCGCCGCTGCGGGTGGGGAACGTGAATTCGATCCGCCGCCGGCTATCCGTTCGTTTAACGCGCCTCGCCGCCGTTATTCTTGCGCGCTCGTCGCGTACCTACTTTTTCTATTAGTGCTTTCACCGTGTCAGCACTCGCTGTCGCGGTCTAACCGACTCATAAAGTAACTAGTCCCGCCGTGTTTGTTTGTTCGGATGCTTAGTACGCGCACTCACTACGTGGTCGACCTGGCTCCCACAGTCACAAGTGAGTGTCTGAGTCGTTTTAGTCTGAGATCCCTCGATCCGACGGCCGGTTAGTACGTAGCCTAGCTATGTAGCACGCTCTATTCTCATGTTTTTCCGTCTTCCCTATCCGTTCGCTATGTCAACTCACGCCCGTTGTGCACTCTCTCATTATGAAGCCGCTCGGATCAATCCAATCGCGGGATTGATCAGAAGCTTTACTTTCTCGTTTGAAGCCCACGACGCAGTCAGTTAAGTCACTTCGACAAAGGCAGCTTCACTGCAGCCAGTCCGTCCGGTAGTTTAGTTAAGTCATTTCGACATAGGCAGCTTTACTGCAGCCAAACCGCCGCGTCCGTTAGTTAAGTCAGCCGACATAAGCAGCTTCACTGCAGGCAGTCCGGTTAGTTACTTATAAGTAACGCCATTTTTAGTACCGCGCCTCCTAGGCCACGCCATGGAGGCGCGCGTTCCGATAGCCTTCGCGGTCCGCAAGACCAAAGGCAACCCCCAGGGGTCGTTTACTGGGTCGGTCTTCCTCCTTGTGAGAGGAGAAGGCCAGCCCCAGATCCACTGGAATCTGTGTGCAGATTTTTCCCCTGGGTCAACAAAAAAAAAAAAAAAAAAAAAGCCAACCACTCAACTTCTAGATGCATACCTACAAATTGTGATAATTAATGGCAAATTTCTAAACCATAATTCATATAAACTTAGTTAAGAATAATCATGTAATTTAGATTACTGATTACTGTAATCAAGATTAAAGATTATATGTTTAATCTTGATTAAAAGTAATCACGACTACTTTAATCTGACTAAAAGTAATCATGATTACTTTCAATCAGATTATTAATCTGATTAAAAAAGTAGTTGATTACGCCCAACTCTGGCGTTAACCACTTAAAGAGAAGATTCAACTATTTTTGTTTGTTTGCAGTAATGACCGTAATTTTATTTATTTATTTAAAGGAAGATCAATGTGCCAACAGTTATGAGACAACATAAAAGCTAAATAATCTTTGTTTGTGTGTTGTAAATAAATAATTTAAGTAAATAGAAAGTATTTAAATGACTTTTTAGAACATCCTATCGATCTGTCCCATGTTTCAATTGGATTGCTCGCTTCGCTTCATTTTATTTTATCGCTCAATTCCTACCTAAAACCTCACGCACATTAGGTATATAGGGGACAAAGGGATAGCGTGTAGGGCGGAGCTAGGGGTGAGGCCGTTATAATAGGGATGGGATAATGTTTATCGATAAAAATACTTTTAAATTTTTAGATACGATTATGAAAAAAACGTTATTACTTTATGTCCGATATCTAAAATTAATATTATTATTTTTAGCAGCCTTTAAGCGTCCCACTGCTGGCTACATGAGTAATAACTGAGGAGATAATATTAAGAAAACAGCCGAGACTCTAGATTACATATAATACAAGAAGAAGAAAAAGCGTAGAATTGTATTTAAAGGTACGTTTTTTACTAGGTATTTTGTGCGTTAAATAAGTAAAAACTAAGTCATTATCATCAACTATAGCATAGCATCCCACAGGTGAGCTAAGGTTATCCCAAATGAGCAACAGAATAAGTATAATGAGGGTATAGAGATATTTAAATCGAATAATCCAATGAGTGACCCATCCACGGAACTGGGATCGCAATAGTACCTTAACAGGCACGATCGCAAACGTGGCGTTATACTCCTTTTACAAACGCCTAGCACCAACATGCCTGTTGAACTCAAAACCTTCGTCAGTTGCCAACATAACAATAATTAAGTTATACTGCTATCAATTATTTAATAATATCAAAGCCAGTGATTAATTCTGCGAACCGCTCTCGTCGGTATGTAATGTCAATATGTCACTGTTGGTACCGCTCGGTCGGCGGGATTGTAATGCGGTGTCAAAGCGATCATTATTACACGTGTTTAACTATTGGTTGCGCAACGACGCTGACAAAGTGTGGATTATGGTGTTTTAGAATGCTTCCGGATGCGTTTTTTGCTATTTTTGTTTATTTACGCTTAATGGAAAGAGGACATTGCATGTGACACCAAGGGTATCAATCCCTATGGCTAGTTTTCATTATAGTAATTTCACTGTATTATTAAAAACTTTATCTAACGTCCGGCAAACCAGAACATAGCATAGCTAGGGCTCACTGTACTGATCATGCGAATGCTCGCATCGAACTTATTACGTTACAGCAAAACGCTGCGGTCAGTCTCCACTTTTCATCATTTAGTCAGAATCATGGCTAGTAAAATCTGTAACTAAACTTCGTGGGTATTTTAATATTCGTAACCTACTTCTCTAAGATAAAGTTTATGATATTTTGATGTGCTTGTGAAACATCACTCACTGACTTGTCCTTGTTGAATTCTTCTCGGCACAAGGTCTCCAAAGGTATACGATGCCATCGCCTAAATTACGTTAAAAAAAAGCTTTGTTACAACTTTTATTATTCTTCAAGGCCACAACTCAACATGAGGAAATAAAAAAATACAACAATATGCAATATACTATGACTTACCTATTTAAACTAAGTACATAATGTATTGAAGCCTTTGCATGTCAAGTAAGATTACTGATAAAGCAATCATAATAATATGAACGGAAAACATAAGTAGGCATATAAGATATATACTGTGCTGTTATTCTTTTATTAAATTATGCGCCTGTTATTGCTATAATGCAATTATGTAAAGCTATGTTTTTGCATTAACAATTTTGTATTGATACAAGTTTTTTATAACAAGTAATTTATATCACTGTTCTTTTTTTTTCATGTTTGAAACAAATTTAATTTATTTAACAACAAGACATTATAATTATTCTAAACAAACTTAAATACAGAACTTAACTTAAAAAAAAAACAGAGAAAAAAATAATTAGAAACTCAAAACTAAAGACCTATAAATAAAAGATGTCCTCCAACTGTGGACTCATGGGAACGGTCCCAAGAATGCTGGCAACATTTCCCCTTTGGATTGCCAAACTAATACGCTGACAAAGGTAGCTGCTAGCCTTCCTGTCACCGGTGGCCTCAATAAGGCGAGCACTTAACTCTTTGACCAGCTGCTTTGCTTAGCGCATGGTCGTGATATCATCTAATGATAAGTTCCGTTAACCTGGCACTTTCCTCAAAATCCTTATCTACCGAAGTAGGTCTTGGCTGTTTTAATTGAAACTGTCGTAACACAACAACGCTAATAATATTGATGTTATAGCGATAGACTTATATAAAATAGTGATAGCCAGGCGAACTTAAAACATGTTTTTCCGCTGGGAATACAAACCGTGAAGTCTAATTCTGAGACTTAGCTTAATTATTATTTAAATCTTGAATGTAACTCAACATGTAAAGATATTAAAGTTGTTATTTATAGAACAGTTATAGGTTACACCGACCACTACAGATTCAAATGAAGCTCACTTTCATAAATGAAATGGTTTTCACTTTTTATTGTTCGAAAAAATCATCGATATCGATAAATTGTTAACTCTAACCTCACTAGACTCGCCCACGCCACCCCACCCCGATTAGTCGGGTCAGAGGGCGCGATGACTTAACCCTGCCTAAGTTATTGTATTGGTATTCTGTCCTATGCGACTCGTTCCACCTATAGGACGAGGGTTAAAAGAAAAGAAAAAAATCATTATATTGTCGCCATAACATCAATGTTTCCGATCCGATCCGAACCCTTCGGAGAATCTAGTAGGGCACGGGGACGCGCACTAGTGCGCGATGCCGTTCCCTTTAGAAAACCTCCGAAGGTGATTCGTTTCACACGGCTTGAGGGACCCTTTACGTTCCTCGCCACCCCCAAAAAAGCCCGGTGAAGCTGAAAATGCCGTCTGAGGCAATCAGCAAACTCTCTCCAAAAAAAAAAAACAATGTTTGTAGCATTGTTGTGTTCTGGTAGCTAGAGATAAGATAGCCAGTGCCTCAGTAGTTGAGGATCCCGGGTGAAGTGCGCTTCCTTCATTGGCCTTATCATCACTTAACATCAGGTCAGATCAAGGTACTGTACTTACCCGTAAAATATAAAAAAAACCGCGTTTTTTTAATAGGAATGTCAAACTCAAATTTTTTGGTAAAATTTTCGCGAATTTTAAAAAGGTATTATTTTATTAGAAAAAAGGAAAACCTTCTGAGTTCTTTGCCAGCTCTTCTTGGTAGAAGGCTCTCCCAATATCCGAACTGCAGATTGGTTGTAGATTCAGTAGTAGGTAAGTATCATGTTTAAACTATTTATTTATTTATTTATTTATAATTTATATTTTCTTATTCCCCATGTGGTGCCGGGGGTAAAGAATTGCACCACCCCATCTCTTCCCGTGGGTGTCGTAGAAGGCGACTATGGGACCATTCCAGAGGATGGGCAGCAGCGTCTCTCTGTGAATATTCTCACCTTACTGCGATCGCCAACCCACCTGCCAAGCGTGGCGATTATGGCAAATTCCCCTCAAAATTATTTATCCTTGAGGGAGGCCTTTGTCCAGCAGTGGACGTCTTTTTGGCTGAGATGATGAGAGATGATGATGATTTTCTTATAGATTTGACGTCAATAAGTGTCTGTAAAGGCTTATTGTGACAAAGTGATTTGACGTTGAGTTTGAAATCTTGACGTTTTGAACTCTTCACAGGTTCCGTGGTCACGTGAGACTGTTACCACGGATCCTGTAAAGGTCTCGAAGGCGCTAGTAAACTCATTTCAAAATTTCAAGCTCATTCGACTTGTTTTAAAACTCTGTGGTTTAGTTGTAAGACTTCCGGTCTCTGGCAAAGAGGTCAGGGTTCGATTGCCGGCAAAGCTACAAACCTTAATTCTATACCAACGAAAAAATATATTTTCTCCTTTATATAAAAGTAAATTTAAAAAAAAAAAATGTTGTAACTTCATCACCATCATCATCATCAGCTCATTTTTATGTCCCCACTGCTGGGACACGAGCCTTCCTTATGGATGGATAGGGAGAACGGGCCATAAACCACCACAGGGGCCCAGTGCGGATTGGTGGTTAATAACGACTGCTAATGAAGCCGGGACCAACGGCTTGACGTGCCTTCCGAAGCACGAAGGATGTCGTAACCTAATAAACAATAAACTATATGTTGTACCTAACCCAGCACTAAAGCCTTCGCATAACCAATTTGTCAATAACAAAAATAAAAAAGTATCTTTTCATTTTCCGTTACACTGTTCAAGGTTCGTAGTTTCGACATAAAATATTATAGCAAATAAATGCAATCCCATCATTATCTCAACTAACGCCCGTGACCATTTCATATAATATGACAAAGACGCCATTGTCGTGTGCCCATCGAAAATATATTTAAATGTCATAGGTTGGTGCGTTTCGAAATTGCTGTGATGAAATTCGTATAACGTGTCCATTTAATTTTATTTTTAAATAAATTTTAAAAAATTTTCTTTAATAATCTCTAATAAGCAAGTAATTTATTAACGTAATGTGCAACAGAAGCCCAACACATCACACACTACACGTTTTATACCTACTAGTGGTCGCCCACTGGTCGAAATTCGACCGTAATTTTATTAAGGCTGCACGGATTGTATCCTAAGAATTGAAAAATTTAAAAAAGATTGTGAGTTTGGATTGGCATTGACAGATGTCAGCTGCATTATAGACAAACAATACGTGTGTGTCAAATTCATGGTAGTGCGTGTAGTGTTGCTTTTGTTGATTCAATGTATTTTTTATGCATAATTAAAAAAATATGTTAACATTCGGATAACCTTCTCTATATAAACTATAAGTGTGCGAAATTTCATACTCCTCCGTCCCGCGCAAGTTTCGTAAAAACGGGTACAAAGTTTTTGTTTCACGTATTAATATAATAGACCCGACCTAGGAGTTGCAAGACCTTCGAATGAAGGGTCGAGCATTTTGCCATTCATATTTAAAAGAACCAAAAATTTTTTTTTATGTCTAAACGTTTTATACCTACTAATGGTCGCCCAGTGGTCGAAATTCGACCGTAATTTTATTAAGGCTGTACGGATTGTATCCTAAGCATTGAAAAATTAAAAAAGATTGTGAGTTTGGATTGGCATTGACAGATGTCAGCTGCATTAAAGACAAACAATACGTGTGTGTCAAATTCATGGTAGTGTGTGTAGTGTTGTTTTTGTTGATTCAATATATTTTTTATGCATAATTAAAAAAATATGTTAACATTCGGATAACCTTCTCTATATAAACTATAAGTGTGCGAAATTTCATACCCCTCCGTCCTGCGCAAGTTTCGTAAAAACGGGTACAAAGTTTTTGCTTCACGTATTAATATAGAATATAGATAGACCCGACCTAGGAGTTACAAGACCTTCGAATGACGGGTCGAGCATTTTGCCATTCATATTTAAAAGAAACAAAAAAGTTTTTATGTCTGAACGTTTTAAACCTATTGTATACAACATAAAACATACTATGTTATAGTATAGCGAGCTTAAATAACTACATATTAACAAGAGTCATCTGTCAACTGACAAATAATGCAATTGTTTAAAAATAAAGTGGAAAAAGGGGAACCAATATGGCCGCCATATGGAGCGTCGACCGCAGCGCAATTGCTTCCCTCCGATTGTGCTGCTGCCACTACTTTGTCGGTCACGCGCCCTTTGAAGTTGCGGTGGGGTTGGTACGGTGCGCAAAAGAGATAGATATTTAATTACTTTTTTCAATTTTGTTTTTGTCATACTTTTGACGTGTGCGATTTATTTATTTTAAACTTAAAAATCTGAACCACGCCTTTGTAAGTGTAGACATCGTGCAAGTTTTGGTTTTACGGCTTTATTTGTCATAATATTGAAGAAAAATACTTTTGCGAGTTAACGGTACTACAGGAGTAATTTTTTGACGTCAAAATTAAAAATCTAAACCTTTGATTTGTAAGTGGAGACATTATACAAAAAAGAAGTTATTTTTTCGGGTTTACTTACAAGAAACAAAGTTTTTTGACCGTAAAAATAAAAGCCATATCTTTTAAGCATTACAGTGGAGACCTTTTACAGAAAAGAAGCAATAAGTTTGGCAAGGGCTACTTACTTTATTCTCCACTTTTGTATAACAATAAAAGATACATATTTAGTAACATTTACAGCTAACTCATAGTAACTTCTCGTATGTTACTAGTAATTGAAAGACAACAAATTACCACAATTTTTTCAATACATAATAATCTTATTTCTCATTTGTTGGCGTAGCGTTTTCAGTCTCTTTTGCCGACGCTACTTTTTCAAAGTTATGTAAAAATTAAATGTATTTCATATAGGTTTCTATTATGTTTAATATAATAATGGGAAGTATGATAACAGCACCGAAAGCATTTTTACTATAGACTACGAGTATAATATATATTTTATTTGTTGCATGATTATATTTTAATTTTATTATAATTAATTTAAACTTGTAAAATATAACAAATTTGCTAAACCATTATTCATCTTAGTGTCCACAAATTTAGAAAACTGATGACCGAAAGCTACGTAAACCCTACGTAATACTTACTAGCATTTGTAATGAGTTGTATATTTTTTGCTCTTATTTATTATAGTTAAGTTTGTTATTATTAATTACTTAGAAAATTAATTTAATTTTTCCTTCTTTAAAATTTACACAAACTCTGCACAAACGCATGCCGTGGCGGTCAATAATAGAAGGCTGTACTTAGCATTTAAGATGTTTTTGTAAGTATATGTTACATTTTTTTTTATTTAGTACCTAAAAGTTTTCGCTGACTGTCCTCAATAAATAAACAAATAATTTTTTGGAACTAAATCTTTAAATATTGCCATAAGCGTGTTTTTTTTTAAATATTCGTCTCGCAATCGCAACCAGCTTTCAGTGTCAATATCAGTCAAAGCATATTTCCAATTCACCATTGGAATACCAAGAGAACCAACATGCTCCAACTAGTACATACATATTTCGTAAGGAGGTTTTTACTTTAGCTGGACGGTATTCACTAAGATACCGCGGCAACCACAAAGGGATAACGTACATAACGCGCATATCACCGAGAACTGTGCGCATAAAACCGTCCCCGGCCTGTCTGAACCGCATTATGCGGGAACGAGCTATGTCACCAACGAGTGTTGTGCGAAAAGGATTTTCTCGATAGTTTGAATATCTTTATAAATAGTAGTTGGAAATGCGAACTCTTTGGTGTTTTAAGTTCTAGACTGTTTGTAATGTTTGAATTTAGAACGCTTTTTGTCTTTTAAAATAGCATTAAAGAGGAATCTTCTATTCTTACCTCCTTATTGGTTACTTAGTTATAATAGATAATTTATAAAGTTAATTGTGGGTAATTTCACAGAGCATGTGCTTTTAGATTATTTCATTTATTAAATGGTAATTGTAACTAAATAAAAAAAAAACATTTCATTGTTAAGGTTGGCTGGTAATCAGGTACTGATAAAGTTCTACCTTCTTTGTCAAGTTCTCCATTCAACACGCCAATGAATAAATCACCAAACAGTATTAATCACACATACAACTCAATCGCAATATAAATTAATTAAAAAGCAATATCAATATTTATGCGACTTGCCATCGTGCATGAAACTAGTCTGTGTTTAAAAAAAACGGTAGCCTGTATGAGACCGCATGCCTTTGCCGGACAGTGAGTGGCGTAGAGGGCCTGTTGTTTTTTTTTCAGCTACTGGATTGCGCTTTTTGATTTACAAACTCCTTGGTAGTGTACTATTTTTGCTACTCGGAATTTAAAAAAGGAACACTTATTCGTCATAATTAATGGTTATGTTGAAGAATGCAAAGTAATAGAAATGTTTGTAATTTTACGTTACTGGTCGAAACATGTAGTATTTTAACTTAGATGATATTACAGAAAAATATATCTACACAGAAATAAAAAGTAGCTTGGCACAGATAGCACTCCAATCATCCTGCCTTTATTTATCTTCCTTTTTATTCTATATTTAGAAGGGTTGCGGTTTAAACAGGCTACCGCATTAAGCCAGCGTGGTGGTCTTGGCCTAGCCTCTAACTACTATTGTTAGTGTGGAAAGGCCTGCTAACTCTAGGATATATTATGAAAATTAATTTAGGCTCCACAGTTTTTCTTATTCCTCAACACAAATTCATTGGCCGGTCTCTGAGTGAGCGACGCGACGCGCTGTCCCTTCTCGAGTTGAGCAAAAAATATTGCTCTCTCCAAAAATACCAAAAAGTGTTAGGATTTAATGGAGAAATTAGCGGTAGGAATAGTATTATCTTAGATTTTCGACAACAATATGGAAGCTAAAGTGATTCAAAGTGAAAGTTTGAACATAAGTTTTTTTTTTTCATTTCGTTTCATGAGGTTTATTTGGGAGAAGAATTCTGAATTCTGAAATCTGAATGCATTGTTTTGAATTGCTGTGAATCAGTATGTAAAAGTAACTTGACCCAGTGAAGTTACAGGGCCGGCAAAAGAAGTGAAGCTTCGAGGTCGGAAATGCTGTTTATATACCCTTGATATTGCACGTCCATGGGCTGTGGTGGCCGCTTACCATCAGGCGGGCCGTATGCTCGTTTGCCAGCAAGGTAACATAAAAAAAAACATCTCTAATAAGTCGTCGTTACCATTGCAAGGACTAAAGACAAGTTTTCCTTATAAATTATAATTTGGGACGCCCTGACTTGGTCACTGACCATCACTCACGCGACACGGCCGTCGCGCAATTATTTTTACCGCGAATTTTAAATTTCGAACAGCAATTACACCATCTTACTTGCAGAGTACGGGCCAGAGACAATTTCCATGCGTTGACAGTTACTGTTCTTTTTTTAAAACCGTGTTTGGTTGGCGCGTAAACTTTTTCGTCGGTGCCGGCCGGTGGTAAAACATGCCAGCTTTTTTAGTCTGTGGGGTGGAAGCGTTCGCGGCATCCGCGAAATGTCTTTATCTCGGCCGCGGCGTGTTACGCGCTACTGGCGGACATACGAAGTCAACATGGTGACTGACCAGTGAATGATTTCTTTTATTCTGCTTTTCGAAAGTCATATTATTGCGTAAGATATATTTTTTATTTTTTTTTATTGTGCGACGTCCATTCACCTTGCGGAGATCGTCGCTCCACCTAGTTTAAAGCGTCTTACACTACGTTTTTCTACGCGGTCTTCACTCAAGAATTGAAGAGTTTGTATTTGTCATTCCAGCTGTGACTATGTTGACCAAATCGATTGAGCCATCGATTATCGATTACGTTATCGATGTGTCATACTGATCTCGATTTATTTCTCATGCAAAATAATGAAACACAATCAATAATAGTGTAATAATTATCTTATGGAAATTATTAGTTACAGTTATTATTAATTTCATTTGATTGATACAAGGAGGTGCGAGATATGAATCAGATATTATGATGTCAGGAATTATCCGACTATTGTTTCTTAAAGTTTTTAGAGCAAGCGCTATTTTGTCTTGAATCACCTACATAGGAAATGAGCTACTCAATGGCGCAGTGGTTAACGCGCCCGGTCTGCGAGTGCTGGAGGTTAGGCAACTTTCGCAAAAGCCGTTCATCGGATGGGTGACTCACAAATTATCATCTCGAGCTCCTCCGTGCTCGGAGGCACGTAAAATCGTTGATCCCGGCTGCATTAGCAGTCGTTAACAACCACCAACCCACACTGGGCCCGCGTGGTGGTTTATGGCCCGTTCTCCCTATCCATCCATAGGGAAGGCTCGTGCCCCAGCAGTGGGGACATAAAATGAGCTGATGATGATGATGACCTACATAGATTACTTTTAACTTTTGTTACTCATCAAAGCGCAACAGGGGAGCACGTTGCCTTTATTGAACTTTAAAGTAAGTGACCATAAAGTCGAAAATAGAAGCGCACTTCACCCGGAGTTCTCAACTAATTAGGAAAGCTATCATATCTCTAAATGTTGGAACACAACCATGCTACTAGCATAGTTGTTTTGGCGACAGGCTTAGATAAGAGTGGTGGTGAGTCAGACGTACTCTACCATAAGCTAATTTTTTATAGATTTTAGCGTGTTCTTGTACATTTGCCATAAAGTACTTAAGTCGTCACACACCATACATTGAAAGTAAATTTGTCACATGCATTAAAAATATGTGTAAGTTCGTTACAGGTCCAAATTAATATATGACAAATTTACTCCATAAAAATAGAAGTTTGGCTTTACACATACTTTTTTCTGTGACGAATTTACTTTATGGCAAATCTACAATTATACCACTTTAGTTTATTTAAAGTAGATCTAATAATAATAAAAAATACTTGAATGATTGGCACGAACTGATTCAAAATATAGATAGGTGGATGGACCGGGACGCCTTTGCCATGCAGTGGAAGAGTAATGGCTGATAATTTTATTAATAATAATAATAATAAATAGATCTGTTTTTCTGGTTTCCTCACTATTTCCACTTTATAGTGGATTTATTTCTATTATCTTATGATAATAGAAATAAATACATGTATTACATATATTACACATACATACATATATTACATAATATTATATATACGTTAATTTCGGCAAGTATTGGATTGAGCCACGATAGCATAGTTGGTAGTGCATCTGACCCGGCATGTCATGGAGTGCGGGTTCAAATCCCGCTCGTGGATTCTTTTCAACACTTTGTCTTTTTTCAATTTATAATAGTTTTTAAGATTTTTTATCGTGAAGCCTGCCCTTTACTCTTCTACCTTGACCCGGGTACCGTCTCCGACTGCGATTCCGACTCCGATAAATCAAATTTAAAAACTGTAACACCAGGGGTGTGTTATAGAAATCATTACTTATCAGAAAACTGAAACAATGATTTTTTTTATTAATTTTACAACGAAAATCAACTAACAACGTCATAAATACGGCTTACATTTTCTCTTAGATTTAAGCGAATAATAAATTAGAATAACAAGATATTTCAGCCCTATTCAATTTGGCAATTATGGGGCGCCAGGGAGGGCTTTAAGGGACCTAGGCATTTTGTGACAATACAATTACCTACTGGGTATGTAAGATAAAAATCTCTTAACTATCTTTAATAAAAATACCCCTCATCATCATCATCACCAGCTCATTTTATGTACCCACTGCTGAGGCACGAGCCTTCCCTATGGATGGATAGGGAGAACGGGCCATAAACCACCATGCGGGCCCAGTGCGGATTGGTGGTTGTTAACGACTGCTAATGCAGCCGGGACCATCGGCTTTACGTGCCTTCCGAAGCACGGAGGAGCTCGAGATGATACATTATTGGTCTCCAATGAATCCATCCGGCCTTTGCGAAAGTTGCTTAACCTCGCACTCGCAGACCGGGCGCGTTAACCACTGCGCCATCGAGCTCCTCAATATATGAAAATACCCCTAATTTTACATAACGGTAATTTTATATTGAATATTTATCTCCCATTTAAAGTTCCAATGAGTACAGCAAAAGTGCGAAAGCAAAATTGTGACATGATAAAACATTTGATCTGCAACTGATGACAAAAAATAGAGATTAGCCTTCTTAAAACTAACGCTAGCAAGCTGACTTTAACCAAATATAGCTAAATATTAACAATTTACAACAATGTAATAAGTTTAACTGCAACTGGCGCTAAAACTATTTTTTTACGGGTAAGAACGGTGCCTTGATCTTACCTGATATTTAGTGATGATAAAGCCAATTGGTGGAAGCGTACTTCACCCGAAATCCTCAACTAGTGAGGCACTGGCTATCTTATCTCTAGCTGCCGGAACAGAACAATGCTACAAACATTGATGTTATGGCGAAATATATAGATAAGATGGTGGTAGCTAGCCAGGCGGACAAACAAGCCCTACCGCCAACCAAACCGAGTAGGTACACACACATGTACCCCCCGCTGGGAATCGAACCCGGGACCTCTGGGTGTAAACCTGTGATCTTAACCACTAAACCATAGAGGCGGTTAAATAATTCTTTCACTCCCGAAAATAGTAAAATGGACACCCTTTTTTGAGAGTTCCACCACCAACTTATACACATATCATTGTAACTAACCAATAAATCACATGATAACTTAAATCTATAAGTGTGCACCAAAAAAATAAAACCCCTAAAAATTTGTGAAAAGAACAATCGTTATTAGGAGCCCACCACCCTTACTCCGGCCCTGTTTCGCCATGATTCTAACAGAATAATGTGCCTAATTGTAATTGGTTGTTTGACTCTATCCCATTCGCCCCACGTCACTGTACAAGTGACATCCTAATTTGGGCATATGCTCCCAATTTCAGGACGCAAAGACACCCTACTGTGATCTAAATTAGTAAAATTTTTATTAAGTATAGTGTTTTTCTATTGTGCTTGTTTGTGAGGTGAATTGATTTTAATGTTTTGTGTTTTGCGCGTTTTTTTCCACGGGGGCTGATTGGCATCACGCTCGGCTCCATATCCAGACGTTCGGTTCAATACCCAAGTTGAACAAAGTTGAGCAAACACATTTATTTATTCATAGCTCGGGTTCGTAAACATCAGCTCACATTTGGCAACCGTGTGGATTAAGGCAATATCCATCAATTGAAGCGATGACTTGATTTCTACGATGTCATCTTTGGGACCGCGGATGTCACCGGAACATGACACCCTTCGGTCAAAGCTCCTCTTTGATGAAGATACTCGTATTCTATAGATCATCATCATCAGCTTATGTCCCCACTGCTGGGGCACGAGCCTTCCCTATGGATGGATAAGGAGAACGGGCCATAAACCACCACGCGGGCCCAGTACGGATTGGTGGTTGTTAACGACTGCTAATGCAGCCGGGACCAACGGCTTAACGTGCCTTCCGAAGCACGGAGGAGCTCGAGATGATACATTTTTGGTTACCCATCCGATGACCGGCCTTTGTGAAAGTTGCTTAACCTCAGTCCTCGCAGACCGGGCGCGTTAACCACTGCGCCATCGAGCTCCTCAATTCTATAGATATTAGATCTTTTTTTTAATGCCTTATAAGACAGTTCTTGATCTCGATCTCGCTTAATGGTGAGCGTAGATGAGGTCTGTGGAGCGAGCTGCCAGAAGATGCCTATTAACTCTCGCCTTAAAGACATTCAGGCATTAATTCTTTCTATAGACGGTCGTTACTCTTACTGACTTAGAATTTATTAAATTCACATTGTGTGGCACTGCAAGAATCACCTTTAAAATACATTTCATTTGTTTGCACACAATTCTGCTACTTGTGTGTCCCGAAGAATTTTCATCATGTTTCTTTACGTACGTTAAACACTTAATTTGACTAACATTAAAGTATTGTATTCTGAACAGACAGATCAGAATCCAAATAGGTTTCTCCCTATAACAGAGACGAGATAGCTGTAAAGGGATCACGTGACTTCGATCATTATTTTGAAATAGGATAATATTCGTAAGGGCCGGGATTTGTTGTTTAACCCCGATAACTGGATCGGGTTAATTAGTCCTTATACCATGCGCCCGATAAAAATAATTGACGGGGTGAGGCAACAGTGTTCGACGGGATCCAGTAGTCGACAGTTTTTCCTTTAATCTTTACAGTGGGGGTCAGCTACTGATGTTAACTTTAGTAACAATTGAATACAGGGTACCAAGTGTGAGTTTTGTTTACTATCCGTATTCGTTCGATTACGTTTCATCATCATCATCATCATCAGCTCATTTATGTCCCCACTGCTGGGGCACGAGCCTTCCCTATGGTTGGATAGGGAGAACGGGCCATGAACCACCACGCGGGCCCAGTGCGGATTGGTGGTTGTTAACGACTGCTAATGCAGCCGGGACCAACGGCTTTACGTGCCTTCCGAAGCACGGAGGAGCTCGAGATGATAAATTTTTAGTCACCCATCCGATGACCGGCCTTTGCGAAATTTGCTTAACCTCAGCACTCGCAGACCGGGCGCGTTAACCACTGCGACATCGAGCTCCTCCTCGATTACGTTTACGTAAACGAAAATTAGTATGGCATTGAAGCAGCGCCTCCTAGCGACATACGAGAAGAGTTAAATTTTGATATACAAATTCTCGTTTTCGTTAACGTGATCGAATGGCGAATAAAAGTCGCACTAGGCACCCTGACCTCCTGCTTCCTAGCTGGCATCCAATTCTAATGTTTTACAAAAACAAAGAAACACAAATGTTGAAAAAAATTTCCACGAGCAGGATTTGTGACATTCCGGGTCAGATGCTCTAATGTTTTACTTTTTATTTTTAAGTGCAAATTGTTGCACTTTTAAAAATAAAGAGTGAATATTAAATACTAGTTATCGGCCGCGACTTCGTTTGCGAAGACTACACTATTTCACAGAAACCTGTTACTGGGATGAAATGTATCCTATATTCTAGTCCGGGTCATGGTCTGTCTATGTGCACAGTTTCATCCAAATCCGTTCAGCCATTTTTACGTGATGCGCGGTCAAATAAACAGACAAACAGATAAACAGACAAACAGACAAAAATCCTAAAAACTGTTGGAACGTGTTCTGTTATCGATTCTAAGTATCCCCAGCCAACTTTTTTTCAAATAATATCTTCCATGTACAGACTTTCGACCCTCTTTAGCTTATATATAAATAATTAAATATTTATAAACATACAGTGAATAAATTAAATGCCTACCCAACCCTGGGTCTTCCGCAATCCGGGTGGCTACACTGACCACTACCGCTTAAAACCAAAAATCAAAAAGCAGTGAAGGATTCAGTGCTTACGTCAGCGTTCACGGTAGCACAATGGTCAGTGCAGCCGCCCGGATTGCGGAAGACTCAGGTTCGACTCCTGGCTGGGTTGGGTAGGCATTTAATTTTTTTTCTGTATTTTTATAAATATTTAATTCTAATGTTATTTTTACGTGACGGTTCAATCGCTATAGTTCCGTTAGACGAATGACGAACCCGTGCCTTACACCAGCATATAGCTTTCTAGGTGGGTTAACAGGACTGTTCATCATCATCATCATCAGCCTGTACTAGTCCACTGCTGGACATAGGCCTCTCCTTGTGCTCACCACTGAGCACGATCCGCGGCTATTCTCATCCAGCTCTTGCCAGCCACCTTGCGGATTTCGTCGCTCCACCTAGTCTGAGGGCGTCCTACACTACGTTTGCCGATACGCGGTCTCCACTCGAGAACTCGTTTACCCCAACGGTTGTCGGTTCTGCGGCTAATAAACAGGACTGTTAATAATGTGTTAATCGAGCATTAATAATAATCTTTCTTTATAAAAAATACTTTTGCTTTTTAAAATTTCAACACTTTTTTTTTTGTTTCAATTATCTGTCAAAAACGAAATTATATAGCTTCGAAGTAGGTTAGTCTCTAACAACAGTGGTCACTATGCGTAGTTACAGCTAAATTAGAAACAAAATAAAACGAAAATTAAAAAAAAAAACACAATAAAACTGCATCAACTCCGTTCAATGAGAATAAAAATAAAAAGAAACTATAAAATACATTGTGTGTGTTTTTTCCTTCGGACCCATTGTTTCTTACGCACGCAACGGAGCAATTGTTATATTTTTTTTCCATGCCGGAAGTCGTGTACAATTATTTTCGAATTAGTCACAATTTTTCGAGATTCGAACGAGCACCGTTTCGGCCACTCCGAACCCGTGAGAAGAACCTCTTTGCGTTGACAATCGTTGTCTATGGTATGACATGTGTCATGAAAAGTAGCGGGTGTTTTGGGCGGGAAAAATGGAAAACGTTATTGTGACCATACAGTTGTCTGGTTTTTTGTTTTTGGTTATATTTAACACTGATGAGCTGTAAACACATTATTACTTTATAGTCCTTGGGCCGTAGTTTCTTACACGGAAAAAATATTTTATAAAACCATTCTGTTATCGTATAACAATCATTTATAGCAAGTGGGTTTAAGGTGAAGGGTAAGGCACACTAGCGCCGCTAATAGATTTAATTTGATAACTGCTAAACTGGATTTTTTTTCGAACATTGCGGACCTTCCGACACTAGGTAAACATCTATTATTTAATAATTGTGCACTACTTTTAGGTTTGTTTTTGTATTCATTCGCTAACACCAAAAGTGGCCATTGTTTGTGAATAAATGCGATAGCCCGTTTTGTGAATAAACCACGCAACAAAAAGTAGTGAACAATTATTAAAAAAATACTATGGATGCTTTCCTGTTGACGGACGGTACAAAATGTTTAAAAAAAGAGCAGGTCCGTTAGTACATAATTGTCAAATTATCAATTGGTGGCGCTAGTGTGCCTTACCATTCGCCTTAATATGTTTAATATGTTTAGGTATATGTTTATTTTCTGTAACAATATTTTGTTTTACATTCTTTAGGGACAGGAGTCTCCTTTTAAGCTGTTAAGCCTGTTCCAGGAGATACCGCTCTTCCATAGCAATGGCTATCTTATTTAATAATTATATTTATACATTTTATTTAATAAAAATTTGTGATTAAAATAATTAAAATTAATGAACTGAGGCTACGATTTTGACAAGGCACTTTTGTTTCTGTATTTCTTCTCGCTCAATATCAAGGCGGTACGGCTCTCAAAACGCTTATGTTAAAGTCCTACTTAGGAAAGATCTATCCCAAAAATACAGTTGAACATCTCATGTATATCTTCAACCGCCTCTGTGGTCTAGTGGTTAAGACCACAGGTTTAGACCCAAAGGTCCCGGGTTCGATTCCCAGCGGGGGGTACATCTTTGTGTACTCGGTTTGGTTGGTGGTAGGACTTGTTTGTCTGCCTGGCTAGCTACCACCATCTTATCTAAATATGTCGCTATAACATCATGTTTGTAGCATTGTTGTGTTCCGGCAGCTAGAGATAAGATAGCCAGTGTCTCACTAGTTGAGGATCCCGGATGAAGTGCGCTTCCACCAAATGGCCTTAACATCACTTAACACCTGAGATCAAGGCACTGTGCTTACTCGTAATTATTTAAAAAAATCCTTTTTTAAGCATCTACGTTTTAATAAAAATATTAAAATTTGAAGTTTGTACGGCAATCAGAAATAGCTCTATCCTTACGTTAACCTATGTTCACGTCAAGTGAAAATTATTGAACTAAGAACAGTTTAAAAGAATATGAGAAAGTTATTGTAAGTAAGTTGGTTTTATTCATATTACTTATTTACTTAGAGAATTGTTTAAGAAAAAACAAATAGGTACCTAGTTTAACAACTTATTGTCGCTGCGCCATCGCGCTCCTTATGAATTTCTTATCACTTTGCAGATTTGCCAAAGTCTAGATATACCCACTTAAAGAATTAGCTTAAAAAACAAAAATTACAAAAAAAAACGACGGGTTGCACTCTGGGAGTGCCGGTAGAAGTGAAAACTTGAATATTAACGTTGTGCATTTTTGATATTTTGGAATGGTTAGGGAATAATTTTGCACGAATTGCTTTAATTATCAGTATAAAAGTACTCTCATGTATGTGGTAGAATACAATATTTATTTATTGGGCTATCGTACACAAACATGACAATTTATATTACATTAAAAAGTTATATTAAGTTATATTAAAAATTTATATTACGCCGCGCCAGCTGTCTACTCTCCATCCGTCTTACGAATTTTCGATCAGGTCACGTGTCCTGACGCGAGTTTAACATTTTTTACCCATTCCAAAAAAAGTGCACAACGCCGCTAAAGAAGTTTTCACTTCAAAAATATTCTGTCAATAAATATAATCTAATGATAAGTTATTTTTATCTGACGTGCATATTTCAAGCTAAGTTACGACTTATGAGCAACGGTTGCCCGTTCCGACATTACAAAATGAATAAACAGCAAAACTGGTACACATTTATCAAAGTAGGTTCGCCCGATCTAATGATCTGTAGGAAAATCGATATCCTGTCATGCAGTCCGTTCAAAAACGTGTTGACTTACTTATCAAGGATACTTTAGCGGACATTTTCTCACGACAATTTTAATATAGTTGTTGACTTAAGGAACTTACGGCATCCGATAAAACTTTAAAGTTAAAAGCTCAATCGGGTATTGGACCTCATATCTAAATGGGGCTCCAATAATCTTGTTGAGTTCAATGCCAAGAAAACACAGGTGTGTGCGTTCACGGCAAAAAAGTCACCATTCCTTCCCCTTCCAACTCTTCAGGGTACATCTCTAAGCCTGCAGAGCAGTATCAACATGCTCGGTATGACGATTCGCTGCGATCTGAACCAAAGGGACTACATCGAGGCCGTAATCAAAACAGCCTCACGAAAACTCGGTATTCTGAACATGGTGCGGCGATTCTTTACGCCTGACCAGTTGTGCCTTTTGTACAAGACACAGGTACGGTCCTGCGTGGAGTATTGCTCGCACATCTGGGACGGTTCCGCAAAGTACCTTCTCGATGCTTTGGACAGATTGCAGCGTCGCGCTGTACGCATTATCGGCAACGCAGAAGTCACAAATACTCTTGAAACTCTGCATTTGCGAAGAGATATTGCGTCACTCAGCATGTTTTACCGCTTATACCATGGCGAGTGCTCTGAAGAACTCTTTGACCTCATCCCACCTTCTCCCTTCCTCCATAGGAGTACACGTGCTGCTCTCCGGAGTCACCGCTTCACTGTCTCAAATATTCCATCGCGCACTAAGAAATTTGGTGATTCATTTTTTTGTCGCACTTCCAAAACATGGAATAGTTTGCCAGCACACGTTTTCCCTCCTTCCTATGATATGGGGTCCTTCAAACGAGGCGTGAAGAGGCACCTTGCTGGCCGGCAGAGTGAGGGTAACTGATGCTGCGTTGTTTTCACGCTGCATCAGTTGTCGTCGCATCTGGATTCCATATTCACTTAACATCAGGTGAAATGGAGTCATTTGCCGTGCTACGTATAAAAAAAGCTTTATTAATTTGAAAAAAAGACAGTGTTGATAATCAGCTTTTATTAATATCTACATAATAAAGTAATCGCACTTTTGTTCACTGCTACAAATGCTGAGTGAAGTCCCTTTAGGACACATTTTTTGTTCTACATAAATCAGTAAGGTACTAACTGCGTCATAACTGTGTGTTCTAAACAATATATTTTATTTCTTATTATTTTATTTCATTATTACCAAACAAATAAAAGCAGATAAGTGAATCTTTGCCTTTTAAAATTACATATGTGTAGAACTTTTGGTTTGCAATCTATTTCCTTTTTTTTTTTATACGTAGCACGGCAAATGACTCCAATTCACCTGATGTTAAGTAAATATGGAATCCAAATCCTGATCCTCTAGCTGTCCTCGCGTCTGCACACCGAAATCCTCAACTACTGACGCACTGGCTATCTTATCTCTATCTGTCGGAACACAACGTGTAATACTGCTGTTATGGCGACATATTTAGACAAGATGGCGATGGCTTACTTCCAACTAAACCGAGTACAAACATGTTAAGCTGGGACTCAAACCTGGGACAACTGTTTCTAAGACCGGTGGTTAGGCCACTAGACCAAAGAGCCGGTTAATAAGTTTAGTTACAATATCTATTGTAAAGCAAAATTGAATTTAGTAGATTCGTGTCTAACAGTTTCCCTAGTACCAGCTAGATGGCAGCACATTTATCATCCAACCAACCGTCCAACACTTAATGATCCCTCAACACACAACAATTCACCTCTCATTAGTGAATGCTGCAAACGATCGGAGGAGGCGGGGGAGATCTCATTAAAACGGACGCCTCGAAGCAACGATGATTCACTGGCCAAGGCCGCGAAAACGATTGTAATCATTAGATCAACCTCTTCGCTTCTATTGCAAGCCTGGTACTTTTGTATGATTGATGAACATAGATAATGTAGAAATTTGAAGAGTACACAGTTTGTGTGGCTGTGAATGGGAGTTATGGAATGCAATTAATGTATGTTTGAGTGCTAATGTTAATTTATGTAGTTTAAAGTTTAGTGATAGAAAGGTCGAAAGAATTATTATCATAATTTCTGTGTCTTTCTTAAAAACCAATCAGTATCAAAGAAAAATCGAATCTCATCGCGTTCTGTGCGAATCTAATAGCATTTTATTTAGACTAGTGGTCGCCTAGTGGTCGAAATTCAACCGTAATATTATAGGCTGCACGGATTGTATCCTAAGTAATGAAAAATTAAAAAAGATAGAATGTGACTTTGGATTGGCATTGACAGATGTCGGCCGCATTAAAGACAAACAATACGTGTGTGTCAAATACATGGTAGTGTGTGTAATGTTGTTTTTGTTGTTTTTATGTATTTTTTATGCATAATTTAAAAAAAATATTAACATTTAACATACTCCTCCGTCCGCGCAATTTTCGTTAAAAACGGGTACAAAGTTTTTGCTTCACGTATTAATATATAGATATTATACCCCTTAGGTCTCGGTAAAGCTGTGGGAGCTTTACTTACTTACGTTTGTGGCGATGACAGTGAATATTAAGGTATGATATATCACTACATAGTATAAAACAAAGTCGCTTTCTCTGTCCCTATGTCCCTTTGTGTGCTTAGATCTTTAAAACTACGCAACGGATTTTGATGCGGTTTTTTTCAATAGATAGAGTGATTCAAGAGGAAGGTTTATATGTATAATACATGCATATAGTAGAGCAACACTAATAATATCAGCATTGCAACCGTGCGAAGCCGGGGGCGGGTCGCTAAAAAATGATAAAATGTATACGTATAGAAAACAGTACCACTGTTGAGATGCGTTTTTGTTGCAGATCCTGTATCTTGTTCATAATTGAACGAAGCTTTAGATTAAATCTAATATAGGGTGAATGACCCAAATACTAGCACTGCACCAGTTTATCAGCACGTCGAAAAAAAACTAATAATATAAGATAAATATCTATGATTTCAAAGATGCAAGGGAAAAAACGCGTTCTGATGGTTTTATATTATTGTACTAGCAACACTGTGTATAGTTTGACATTTATTATGGCGCCGTATTCTTGAGTAGAAGTGAACGTTGTGTGATTAAAAGTGATTTTCGGCCAATCTGACACATCAAGGGTAAGATTTTTCTTACGTTTATTAGTCATTTAGTAATGCGATTAAAGCACTATTAATAAATACTGGTATTTAAACACATTCTTAACGTTTTTCGCATCCTAAATTGAAATAATTTTAAGGATATTTTATTACTTACAAGAAATATATATGGTGCCAATATCTGGATGAAAAAATTTCAAGTTTTCCAATTATCATCACATCTGCTGATAGTTGGGTAAAATAGAAATAATCATAAATAATGTTTTTCTTTAAACATGGACTGTGTGTAACTAAGAGTATGGTTGAGTGTTGTGTAAAAAGTGATTTTAGCCTAGCTTTCCAAATTACAGCCCCGTGCTGAAAATCCATTTACCATTTATCATCATGGTGCTGATATTTGGTTCAAAACTATGCTGATATTTGGTTTTGTTAGATTATTTTTACATGTTTCAGATCTCTCAAGATGAACCCATCAAAAACAACAAAAAACCCTATTAATGAAAAAAAAATATTGTGAGAAGAAAACAGTATACTTACTGAGGAGAATTTGAAAAGAGTATTAGAAGAAGTAAAGCATGGCATGCCAAAAAACAAGCTTCTAAAACATTTAATGTTCCGAGAAATAAAAACAAGCTTCTAAAACATTTAATGTTCCGAGAAATAAAAACAAGCTTCTAAAACATTTAATGTTCCGAGAAATAATAGAATTATTAAGAATAAAAAGAAAACAAGTTAAAATACACAATCAACGAATTAGAAAAGATACTGACTGAAGACTAAACTAATGACTGAGAAAAACAGTTTTTATGTAAATAATTTTTAAGTAACGTTTGTATTGCTCTGCCTTTACTTTACTGGTTCCTAGTTTTAAACAAAGAATTTATGGTTACCTACTTATTTTCCTAGTTTTAAGCAAATAACTGTATGGTTTCATTTTAAGATTAATTATTTTATAGTTTATCTAACTAGTAAAGGTAATGTTCCTAATTCCAAAGGTCTGTCCATTATAGTCGACTGAAATTTGAAAAAGTTAGTTGTTTAGATACATTTTGACGTGCTATAATTAATAGAAATGTTAAGAGACTGATTAACAATAAAAAAGAGTACTAAATTTTGAAGGATATTTTATTTTTCAGCCCTTAAAACGTATTACAATTCACAGTGCTCATAATTGGGTAAGTAGGTGATATTAATTGGTGATGACTGTGCTGATGAATGGTGTTAGGCTTGTTTTTTTATTAATTGTAATTTTGACTCAATAATGACTACAAATATTTAAAAAATCTTACTTTACAAAACAGGTGATTATATTCTCAACATTATTAACGCAACACAAAAGTTATAGATTATTGTAATATATGAAATATTTAGAGTTGAAATTGAATGACCTCTTAAAGTGCTCATAATTGGGTCCGTCACCCTATATCTAATATATAAAATTCTCGCGTCACAGTTTTCGTTGCCATACTCTTCCGAAACGGCTTGACCGATTTTGATGAAATTTTTTGTGCTTATCCGGTATCTATGAGAATCGGCCAACATCTATTTTTCATCCCCCTAAATGTTAGGGGTAGTCCACCCCCTAAATTTTTTTTAAATTTTTTATGGCAAAACAACGTTTGCCGGGTCAGCTGGTATTTATATAAAATACAGTGAAAGAATTAAACGCCCACCCGACCCAGCCAATTTACTATAGCGTTGTGTTATCAATTTGTGGTATCCATCTGCAAAGATGAATCTGCATGTCCATCGGTTGCAAATACCTTTGGATAGATGGCACTCATGTGGCTCTAAAGCTTTAAAAAAAAATCAAAAAGCAGTTCAGTTCAGTTCAGCGCTTACGTCAGCCGTCCCGGTAGTATAATGGTCAGTGCAGCCGCCCGGATTGCGGAAGACCCAGATTCGATTCCTGGCTGGGTCGGGTGGGCATTTAATTTTTTCACTGTATTTAATATAAATATTTAATTCAGCTTAAGTGTAGCAATTAACACTTAAAAGTAAAAGTAAAAATTTACGAAGCTTTAGATTTCTTGAGAAAATTTGAAAAGTGACGTTGCACTGTTTTATCTCACGCGGACTTCTTGAGAGAATTTGAAAAGTGACGTTGCACTGTTTTGTTTCATTTGCTAACTTACGCACGTTTACAAACACTTAATGGTTAATAATCCACTATTATTTCACATTCAAGTATTCGATATTACCTAACACAAATTTTAGAAAATAAAACAAAATCGCCGACGTGACTCTTCACATTCCCGCCAAGACAAGAAGTCTCAGCAGGAATGTGTTTACTTAAAACATTAATAAAAACAAATTATGTCTATGGTAGTGTTACGTCTCTAAGCAATGAAACGTTTATGCTTTTTGCTTTCGTACTCGGTTTAAAAAAAAAGAAGAAATAAAGAATTTAAACGGGTATTATTAAAAAGGTATCATACCTTCTTTATACCCGACGTTTCCTGTTTAAATTCTTTGTTTAATTATGGAACGCGAAAGTTTAAAAGTGTATAAAGAAAAATAGTTTATGAATTTTCTAGAAGAATAATGGTAAAACGCTTTCATCATAGATCAGCGATTTTTATTATTTGTGCCATTCTTTGAGCTTGGTGATATTTTGTTGCGGTATTTTTTAACTCACGTACACCGTGGTCTCAAGACTCGAGATCTGTCATTATTCTGATAATACTGTCGGTTCGTACGTGCCGGTGAAACGTCCAGCTATGTACTAGGGATGTGCCACGGCTTGGTATCGAGTTTTTTTAAACAAAAAACTGAAGTATGTATTTTTACAGTATTCAAAAGTCTTTTTTTAGGATAGACCAAGATGGAGGCCCTTATTATCGGAGACTAAGACTCACTTTAGGTCCAATTTAGTTTGTTAGTTTATACAAACACTTTTTAGTGGGAAAATGTTTCTCTTTACCATAGGTAATATATTTGAAAGTAGAGTTGATGTTAGTCTTGTTTAATAACCTTAAAGTACCTATAATGTAATTTGAGATTAGATTTTACATAATGCTTAAATTGTACTGTAAAAGAAACAAAGCAACAATAACTATATAAGAATATAACTTAAAATAATATTCCACTGTGTAGACAAACTGAAAAAAAGTTTTTAGAAATACCTAACTGTATAAAGTAAAATTAAAATTGCTAAAAGGGAGCGTTTTTTATAGAAAACATAATGTACACAATACATTAAACATGACCGCTTTTGAATCAAGTTATTACTTTAACCATTAAATAAGTTAATGACTTAAAAAACTTGCAAATGTAGTCGATTGAAACGCAGTAAAAATAATAAAGTGTTGATTAAGAATAAAATATGAGCAGACTTACACCTTACGGCTTGATTAACGGATAATTGATATATCGATTGATTGATTGATTGATCAATTGGCTAATGATGTAAACGTCAAAACAAATCATTAACTGAACATAATGATGTTGTGAATAATTAATAACTTTATCTTGATTCGGAAAAAGTGTTGAAACAATTTCTACCAGCGGTAATCAAACCAGCATCCTCTGATATACCTAGTCAGGTGCTCTATCATGATAATCTAATTGGTATCAGACCCTGTCTCGGTTTATTGAAAGAGTTTTTTATTGTTTGTTCTTAATGTCATTTTCGTGCAAAAAAACAAGATGTTTATTAAAGTCACAGTAGGTACGAAAGAACACAGATGGAATATATATTCCATCTGTGTTTCTATACTTAAGTGACATCCCTGAAAACGTGCATCAATCGGAGCCGCATAGCTTCTCAATATTACGATTTTTATTCAGTTCCCGCCAAGAGAATAATCGATATGCAACATCTAATCGCATCACTGCCTCGCTATATGTCCTACAGATGTATAGATATAGCAGTAGTGTTTGTAAACATATAATTACTTGGTAGGTCGATGCATATCAGGCACTCGTTAGTACGACCGTAAGTCTGTGTGCGTGTCGGCTCGTACCAGTGATGTGGTCACTAGTATTTTTTGTGTCACCCAGTCGCTGTTATTGAGTCACTGTGATAATGGTATTTGTCACTGATATTTTTGTGTAATATTGTGTGTCATAATTAATTATTATTATATTATACTACACAAAATTATGTGTCATATTATTTTATGACACTATGTTATTGATATTAATAACCTGATAAATTTCTTTTATAGTAGATAACAAAGATTAAATTAGAATGTCACTGATGAAGGAACATCTAAAAATGTAAACAGAACATATGCAAATCAAAGCGGAGATAAGTAGAAAACAATAGTATAACGAAGATTGCGTCGAATAGCTTTTCTACAGAAATAACAACGTCACCGCAGTTGGTATTATATAATATACTTTACTATACTATATTGACTATTTAGTGTTGTTCCAAATTCAGTCTCTCCTACACTGATTTCCACACATGATTTTTTGACAGGGATTCAGCTGTGATATGATTTAAATTTGTAAATAACTACTGCAAGTTTTACGTAAATTATTAAATAAATAAACTGGTTTGTAAGCTAGTTAATATTATTAGTTAATATACATAGTTACAAATGATATAAAATATTTAAATTACTATTGTAAACGTAACATTATACGGTAGTAATGGATTTGAATACATTATCCATTTTAATGTCTTGTAATTAACGTTTTGCACTCTTCAATTATATGGTTCTGACTTATATTACGTTGCTTTGTGTATTAAACTTACTATAAAAATCAGCTTCTGAGAATAAATATAAACTTTGTTGGTTTATGCGCTAAAATAGCACGTAAACATAAATTAATTTAAAGAGTTAAAGTAAAATAATATATGAAATAACTCGAGGAGATCGACATAAAATGTTCCATTTAAATAAGAGTATTTTTTTATTGAACGTGCTAATAAAATCACTAATAAAATATCACGTGACAAAAACACAGTTTATCCCTACCACAGCTCGCAGCGCATGTGTTGGAAACTAGTTTTGCGAGAATATGAGTGATTGTACCGTGTTTTAACTTTCCGACCACACAGCGTACGATGTTGATTTAATTAATTTATTTATTGTTTTTCCCAATATCGATTATGATGTAACGAGAGTCGTGTGTCGATTGTCGATTGCGTTAACGATCTCAGGTGTGAGAGGTTAACTGTTCCTTTTTTCAAAATTGGCGGGAGAAATCTACGTTGTCTATGCTTTTTTGTACAGATCAAACAGACATTGATAATGTTGATGCGTTTCGTACGTAATATGATGAGTATTTAGGTCATTTCTCATCATATAAAATTAAGGGTAAAAGAAAGTTTTATTCTATTTAACAGCTTGTTGCAGTTTGCATATTTATTTAATATCAAAGTTACGAAAAGAATCTTTGGAATAAAATTAGTTTGTAGAAAAATTATATACCCGTTACCTTTCAATTTTCAAAAAGAAAAAACAAAATCATGTAGTCTTCTTAAAAAGTTTCACTTTGTTTCATTTTCCAACATAAACACAGGTTCAGTAACATTTAATGAAAATAGACTTCACATCAGTATAATTCGGCAACACAAAAACTTAAAAAAAAAAGAAAACTTCCAAGAAGTCTTAAAAAAGAAAGTTAAGAAAACGAAACTTTTTATAAGTAACTGCCAAATCCCACTTAAATCCTTTTTAGACGTCCACGTCTAAAAATTTTGCAAACTAGAAGAAAAGAGGTTTAGTTAAAAAAAAGAATGTCAAACCAAATGGTCGATTGGAGTTTTGATACGTAACCAGCCTTCAAAGTTCAGTGATATAATAGTTTATTATGTTGTTAGCGCGCTGATAGCTTGTCTTTATTTTAACCATTTTAATGACTATGATTACATTTAACAGATGCGTATCAGCTTTTAGCCGCGGTGCGACTTCTAATTGTGCTAAATATATCAGAACTGTTTTGTGTTTAACGCGAAATTTTGCATAGTTAACGAGCCATATAATAATTCTGTATGCCTACTGGATTACTGATGCAAAATATATTCAATTGTATTCGTTTATTGATCGAGTGTTTTTTTTGTGCTTTTAATACTTACACCTTTTTTGTGATTAGTGGACTTTTAGATTTATCTTCGCGTGTGTTAGATTGATTGGTAAATTTTTATGTTTTTTATTGATTTATATGTGTATTTATATGGGACAATGCATTTGTGGAAATACAGTAGGTAACTACTTTTTCTTTTTGTGACGTACAAACATGGTCTAATAAAAGTATCTACATTAATATAATTAAATATACTGCTGTTGAAGTATTAAAATTATTTGATATTATGTTATTTGTATTCATGTGTGTAAGCTTTGGAAAATAATTTATGGTATCATAAAGCTATGAATTGCTTAAATTATAAAAGTAAGTAGTTACTTAAAGTATTTTAATAAGTTCGTGAATGGTAGACGCAGTAATCCTAATTTGCAATTATAAACTTCACTTGGATTTAAGCAAGTTTAATTTTCAGATGTGTAAAGGAATCCTTATTTATGACGGCAGTAAACTCTTCCATTTGTGGTATTTCTTGTGTAGAAGGTGCTAACTTTACAAAAATGCGCTCTATGGTCTATGGTTCACGCTAGCATATTCAGGTCGCGATCTTACATGTTGAGCATCTTTCGCTATGTCGGGTCACCAAACGGGTAACCAAATAAAATCGTCATAAGCTATTTAAATTTCAATTTATTTTGTTATTAATTGGGAAAATGGAGACCTCGAGAAAGGCTTTTGGGAGAGAAAATACTGACTAACAATTTCTCCAGGCGGGTTACTCTTGAAACACAATTGCATTAATCAATTTCCAATCACAAATCTAAAAAATTCAAATGGCACTCTTAAAAGCGATAATAGCGCTACATTGGAATTAAATTGCGTGGAAATTGAGTGAACAAATTATTATCGAGATGGGGCGTTCCAAAATTGCAAAACTTATCCCAATATCGATACATATTAATCGCATTGGAATTCCAATGCGATTAATATGTATCACCATATTAACAATTGTATTGAGATTAAGTTTGCGTTCAAGAGTAGCCTACTTGGTTTTTAAAGAGTAATCGAATGGGATTGCGAGGTCCTAGATGGATTCAATTGGAGACAAGGAAGAGTACAGTTATCTAAAGGGTAAAATATGGGATTGGGCGCGAAGGACATTACGAGTTTCATAATTTATGAAACTATTGTCCTTCGTTATAATTAAAAGACAATATAATGTTTATATTAGCCATAAAGATAGCGATAATAATAATAGAGCCCCGATCAACACCTAGAGAGGCTCTGGCTGAAAGGTTGGGTTAAGGGTCAGATGCAATAGGCAGTACTCCTAGACACGGCACGTATTGTCAAAAGGTTCCTCACTCTGCAGCCCTGACCACCGGTAGCTTGAGCTCTGCCCCGCTGCTGGTGGTACTCTACGATTAGGTTTTTATAATGTTTTATTGTTTTTATATTAAAGTATTGTAAAAATGTAGTTTTAAGAAAGAAAATAAATAAAGGAGATAATAATAATAATCATTTATTGCAAAAATATGGTACAAAAGATGTAACATAGGAAATCCGCATATTATGTGTAGATGATAAGTACTAGCTTTTATCTCGCCTCTAAAGTAACTGTACAAAATGGCGTACTTACGCCAATTTGTACAGTTAATTGAATTAAGTACTTACTTATTTCAATTTTGTTAGTTATTATTGATAAGTTTGTCACGTCAACAATAATGTCTCTAGTAGGAATCGAACTTGTACCGCTCCACCAAATGGTAGACATAAAAAAATGGTTTTACTTAGTTCTTAGAACGATTGCATACCGATACCGGCCACCAAATTATTTGCTTAAAAAAGAGAGCATGCATAGTGTGGTGACCACTGGTGCACATCGAAGTATTCGGCATTTGTGTTGCAGAAATTTACGCTCTACATCTATTGAAATAAGTCAGCAATTCGCAAATCTACATTGATGATGAAACCCGTATACTCTTCGCAATCGGATTAAAGGAGTTGGTAGTTTTATTGTTCACTAATTTCATTTTTTTTTATCAATATATTGGTATAAGTGAAATGGAATGGAAATAATTATTAAATACATAAAATTAATAGGTTAACGTGAAGACATGTTATGTAGCTTTAATTGAAAAAAACAAAAATATAGGTTAGTAGACTTATTGTGAAAATGATATGGCAAAGAAAGGATTGAAATATGTTGAGATTAAGGCTGATCTAGGAGAAAGGAAGATGGTGACATTTTGAATGTTGAAAGGCAAATAGAGACAGTCGACATTAATAATAGTTACCAATCAGCATTGGGACAATGGTAATGTAGTGTAGGACGTAGGAGACTAGGTGGAGCGAGGATCTTCGCAGGGTGGCTGGCAAGACCTGGGTGAGAGTAGCCGCGGATCATGCTCAGTGGCGTGCACTTGGAGGGGACTATATGGGGATGATGATGATGATGATGATGAATATGATGATTGGAATATTGTAATGGGTTAAGGCATGATCATTTTTCTAGTATAGCATATCTGCATCAGAATGCAGTTCCTAATGCTAAGACACAAAGGAGATGGTATAAAATAGATGGAATTTCCAAATTCGATATGCACGTTAGTAAATTTTGTTATTTATATATATTTCTTTGTTATTCTACAAAATAAGTTAGAAAGTTTTACTTAAGAAAATGTCCGAAAAAATATGTTAAGCGTGAATTGATATCAAACGTGCTAAAACTCTCTCGAGACGAGAGTTGTCTCGGATGTCAAAACGTAGCAACTCAAAATATAAATTTTTTCAACTTTTACTTTTTATCATCAAAAAAATATCGAGGTTATTTTTTTTTCCTTTTCGTGTTTTTGCGTTCTCGTTAGTACGTGTGCTGACCTCCGAATGTTCGCTCGCCCTCGGCGGACGCGGTTCCGGGCGGTGCTTTTATAATTGATGTGCATAAACACGCCGGCTTATACGGGAGGTGAAAGAAAAATGTAAAAAAATAAAAATATTTACTTAATTGTTTTTAAATTTAACTTTAAAACCTTATTTTGTTTTTTTGGTTGTGGATAAGCATTGCATAAGGCCGTCGGTGGTTTGTTATGGACGCAGAAATTTCTTATTTGTCTTTTTTTGTGTGTGATAGATTATGCTCAATATAATTATGCTCCATTTATAAAATACAGATTATTCTAGTACCTACTTATGTTTTAATAATTTCACCTCTGATCTTACAATCCATTAGCTCTCTCCATCCGACTGGTTGTCTGGAAGAAACCGCTTGAAAGCGATAAGACCGCCAAATTGAAAGTTTGTGAATTATTTATTTTTTGTTCATGTTTATGTTTTATAGTGTTGCAATAAAAGTATTATCTATATATCTATCTATCTATAATAGTTTAGTTTATTATGAGTCGTAAAGTGATAGAGATTTATAATATAATTTGCCGCATCAATATTTTAATTTTTTTTAAATGCAACAAATTTATTATTGACAGTTAAATTAATAATTTTAATAATAAAAACATATTTATTTTAATTTGAATTTGAATTTATTATCCTATTTGCCATAAAACTTATCATAGTTCAAACATCCTCTACTTGCAGCACAAAACAATGCACAATAAAAAGCTATTAATCAATCATTAACATACTCACCCTGTATACACACACACACATACCCAAGTGCGCGCGCGCAGCGGTGCGTAAATATATTTTGTACGGACAAAACTGTTATTTTAAAATAATAATTGATGTGCGCTCACATTATGTCTGTCTGTCCGCATCTAGCAATTGTCAATGGTCTGTTATTTTTTTTCTTTTGTAAGCCGCGTTATTACTGCAGGTAAATATAGGGACGCGATATTAATTTTCCGTTCTGCGGCAGAGGTTTTGTATGGCATTGTTGTGGCATTTCTCACAGCTATACAAACATGTGTACGAGTTTTTCTCGGTTAAGTGGAAAATTGGCCAATGTCAGGCCGTAAGGCCGTAGATGCCTCTGCTCGTTTAGAAAAAACTTTGTAAATTTATCTATGATTTTGACACATGGTATAAAGTTAAATTATTTTTTTATTTAGCTCAATACTCTAGGTAAATGAGAAATATTTTAACTATTTTTAAGCACTTTTTCTAAACAACGAAAACTTCTTATCTAACTTAAATAATTCATATGTTTGGTATTTTTTCTACAGTAAACGAAAAAGTCCAATAAATTCGTCTATCTAAATTAACAAAATCTTACTAATCGCTGGTCAACAGTTTATTCATTCAGTTTTAAAAAATCCTTCATGTCTAAACCTGAAGTGTATGAATGAATGATGAACGTGCATACATAATAATTATATTAAAATATCATTACCATTTGATTGAGAGTTGGTCTTAAGAAACAGTTTCATGTCAACATTCCTTGTTTATCAGGCATCTTTGGGACAAGTAGCGCACTCTTATCGAACCTATTTGCATATTTAACGCTTAAATAAAGCGAAAGTAAATTCGTTTTATATACTATAACTGCATTAAATCTTGTACCTACTGATATAAATTATATTTAATATTGTTTTCTAAAGTTTCCGTGCTATGGAAGTTACGTTGTCTTCAAAATTTAATAGTATCATCATCATCATCATCATCATCAGCCCCTCCCGACCCACTGTTGGGCATAGGCCTAATTAATAGTATATGAAGTAATAATGTGGGAAGGTATGAAAGTGGGAGAGATATGCTTTATATAAAAATAAAAAATAAATTTTTTCAATGTAGATTGTTTAACATCTTTCTGAATTCAATTGAATTATTTACGTCATACATTTCTAATCTATTTGTTCAGTAGGTCAAAAAAACTACAGCTAGGCATGCTCCACATAAAGTTCTTTGACAATTTGCACTTAAAACCTATTTCAATACTGGCAATGGAAACAGTAAACCTTTATGGTTACAAATGGCGCTTTTTAATTCACCACAAAGGTATGGTATTTGTGAACGAATCTTTTTGCTGTCAAACTTTTAAAAGCAAACGCTCTGAGTCCGAGCCACGGGCAGATGTTAAATTCTTAAAAAGCTACCCGACAGAAACAAATTGTCGTCAGTAGTAAAAAGGTAACGAATAAAAATTATACATTGTATTTTTACAACTATTTAACCTTTACGGTAGTCGGTTGATTCAGTGTTGCGACGCGATTGCACTCAATTTTTATATCGCAACAGGTTATGTACTGTATGTATTGTACACGTACTAATATTGATGTTGCAAATTATAAAAATAAAACGTCATATTATCATAGACACCTAATACTTTTTTCTTCGAAACCTACAAAAAGTTTTTATGCCACGTTATTGAGATATAAAGTCGAAAACTGGTTGCACGATCACTATTCCTTTTGCCTTATATCTAGTTTTAAAAAATCGAATGTCACCCGGGAGCTCTCGTAAAAAACGGGGGCTACCGTTGCTTGATGGTGTCATTAAAATCCAATAAATAAACGAAGGACGCCCCGGTTCGAAGCCCGATCGACATCTGTTGGGCATCAAGCGGGCCTTGAAAAATAAACGCAACGTTTGCGACCTAAAACTGTATAGACACGGCAGGAATATTATAAAAAATATTAATCTACTTAAAACTGTAAGGAAACCAATCCGCTTGTATTTTAACGTTATAACATGTATATGAATGCTCTGAATTTATATTTTCTTTTTTTGGAATTATATTTGTATTTTTGTAATATCGATTGATGAAGTAGGCGGTTGTTATGTAAATGATTGGCGTATAATGTTAATGTAATAAATACTGCATAGTTAAAAAAATGTGGCAAAGACTATTCGATTCGTAAACAACCAAAGACAAAAAATAGTGCAATAAAAGTGTCGATAGCCCATTCAGGTATATTTAGTAAGATCACTTTTCAATGTAAATTTACAAATGCAATTAAACCATAAAATGATTTCCATAGCAGTTACGCGCGCTCACCATAGACAACTATTCATGAACCAATTTGTCTTCTAAAAGGTACCATTCTTTTTCTCGACACTTTAGCATATTAATGTCTGTCTAGCACATTCCTAAGTCACAATACGATGTTAATTAGAATCGTTATTAGTTTCGCAAGGTGTGAAACAAAAGTTCCATGTCCATGTCCGAACACTTGCATGGTATTACAGTTTTTTTTTTTATAATTTTCTTTTTTTTAAAATTACGGAGTCGTGCTAAACTCGCTGTCAGTTCTAAATACACCTTTACGGCTATGGTAAAAGAAGTTATTTCTCATTAAATGTTAGGTGGCATTAAAATTGGTCCTCTTTAATTATATTATGACATATTATGCGATAGTCTTTTGTTGATGCGGTGTCAGCGACCGGTTTGTGGATTTTCTTTAGGTAGGTATATGGTAATTTTTAATTAATGTTTATCCTGACGATTCGAATCCTTTGCAGGGTCTGTGGTCACAGGGAGACTAGTGTATGGTAATGCTAATCGATAAAAACAACTGCAAAATTACTACAAAATGCGTCCGAACGATACCTATTCTTGCAGAGTGGAGATTTGTAATAGGGCTCGCGGCTCCTACACAAGCTCTATGACCAAGGAAGGGAAAAATGGATCTCCTGGGATCGGCTTATCCGAAACCAGACGATTTCAGGTTCTTCGCGCTCAAAGGCATTGCCAAACTTATGGCATCTATCTTTACAGGGGAAGAAGAGAAAAGGCTGGGGTTGCACAAAAGATCTCGATGGGTCGAAGTGCTACTGGGAGATCAAAACCTCAGCAGGCGCCACTAAGATAAGATAAGATAAGCCCTAAGATCACCGAGTAAAAACACGACCTCCCACTGGAAATCGAACTCGGTATCTTTATGTCTGAGATTTGGTATTAACGACTATGCCATAGAGTTACAAAACCTAGGTAGCTACAAAGGAAAAACCAAAACAATTAAAAGCAAGCAATTTCTAAAGGCCAAGTTCAGTACGGATGCGCATAAGGCCGATGCCACACTTAAGATAAAGCCTGTCGTTAGCGTGTGTGTCGCCCGTGACGCCGCCATTTTAGCTATTAACTATAAAGCATAGCTTAATAGTGGGAAAACTGTGACGAAACGTCCGAACACAAAATTGGTTTCACATATTATTGTTGTACGGTTTTTTTTTGATGATCCAAACTGTGTTGGCGCAATGGTGTCGTTAGGAGAACAAACGTATTTTGATTTTGACATGTTTTTTTTTTAAAACTTTAATGGCTTTGCGCAGTATGCATTTTAGCCGACAAAAATGTTAGAAAATAATTTCGTATTTTAAAATGTTCAATGTTTAATAAAATGTAATAAGTTATGTAATGAGTGATGTTGTTGAATCATAATAATGATATTTCCTCCAAACCACTTGATTTTCAGTGACGTATGAAAAGGTTGCACTGTTTTTCCCAAATGCCAACACAGGTTCACTAGCATGTAACGGATAATAATCCACTATTATATTACCTTAATAATCGGATAGAAACAAAATTTTAAATATAAAAAAATTGTAACAGGACTTACACATTTCCGCCACATTTGAAATAATATCTCACGTCACATAATTTGTATCTTATTTTCCATTGGAAGGCAAAGGGACATCGTGAACAGCCTTCTCATATTTAAAAAAAGATTCTAAAATGAATTTATTTTTATTCGTAATATTGACAAGTCATGTAAGTTAAAAAGAGCTGATGATGATAATGATGATGATGATGATGATGATTATGATGATGATGTAAGCTAGTGCGGCCTAGTTCTGAGCTTTAACTTAAAGGCTAAACCTTACTATTGTGTTATGCAGGTGCCTACTCTTAGTATGGAATTCGAAACGTGTAGCGGCGCTAGATTAAATCAAAACATTCTTTTATTATTACTTTGTTACTTTAACTGCGTACTTATAAGAGAAAAGGTTCTACTATTTATCCAGTATTACCTACTTTTTAATCTGTTATTTTTTATCTGTATGACTAAAAAGAGTTACCTTGCCGAAGAGATCAGCAAACTTAGCATACCTGTAACAAAAAAAAAACAAACGTTCAAAAATTAATCAAAAACAGACAACTGGCTAGATTACGCTGGCCATAAATTTAAGGCCAATAAAAAAGCAATTTCAAACATCGAACTAATTCGAAAAGAGAACAATTACATAACCAAATTAATTTGAACTGTCGTTGTGTTCGTTCTTAACTTGGATTCGTCTACCTAAAAGGGGAGGAGAGGTCTTCTTGAATTGGTCGCTGACAAAATTTGCTTGGTCTCTCGAGTAAGTGTACTTCTGTTTGAACGATTATGGGAGATTCGATGGCAAGAAAGGGGGAGGTGGATCTTTGTTAACTGGGCTAGTGTTCATGCAACCATGACGTCAGAGTTCGGTAACCACGCTAGATGCTTTATAACTCCACTATCTAGATTATCGACAAACTGTTCTTTTATTTTGCTTACAAAAAGATGTTATTCCGACTTGTAGGTTGAATAGGTACTGTTAGTTTTAACGAGTGAACTGAAGATTAATGTAATGTTATCTAATAATTTTTATGTAAAGATATGTTTTATATTCGCGTTAAGCTCCAGTTAAAATGATTTTAGTTGATCATAAACCAGTAGAGGTTAGCGTATCTATGGTACTAAAGATCCTAATGATATAAAGCACTTTATAATCTGCTTGCGTTTAATTGTTATGTTTAAATTAGGTATTATTATGCGTTTAGATTCGCATTAAAATGTTTAATTTTTTAAAGTGTTTGCAGTATCTTTAGAAAGCAATACTTAAGTTCACTTTCAGCCCTTGCTACAGATCAGATAGCATATCCATTGATTCTGTCCATAGATATAATATTATGTATAAAAAGAAAAATCTACCTCCAGCCTGGAATCCCATCATACAAACTATTTAAATCCCAGCCCCAACACCATACTGCCAGACCAAAAGATAAGCTAAGCTCTTTCTGCGTGAAACGGAACGCACGTGATTTAATTATTAAAATGAGGGTATTGCCAGTTACTAAATAATTATGAGACGACCAACACCTCAGTCTCCCTGCAAAGGGTTCGAGACTATAGGATAATCGTTTAAAACAAATTAATGTGTAAAATATACTCGGGTAGATCCGTTAAAGTCGTTTCATTTCAACAAGAGAAATCTTTTAGATTGTCTATCTGACACATAACGGAATATAAAAAAGTAATTAAAAATACGAATAAGTATTTGAATAAGCCTTTAAAAAAGCGAAAACGTAATACTGTCAGTGTTGGGTAATAATTGTGGTTCGCATCACGCGAACTCCTCAACACAACCGAGCAACATTTTGACGTTTCCGGTTCCTAAAAACACGACAGACGAACGGACATTACAAAATATTAAATAACCCCAACCTGCTATACGATCGTGACTTTTAAATGTAGTGCCGAAGGATTCCATTCCGTCTGCATTGATGTGGAAGTTAGTTAAAGTATTATGTCGGTGTCCCGTCAAGGCGAGGCACCCGTCTTATTTTGATTTGGGTCCTGTTATTTCTGCCTACAAAAAACCTATCACAATTCACCACCAATCTGTCATGTAACAGTTGCAATGATATACACAGAAAATACTTGGACAGGTAAGGAAAGCTTTCACAACTATCTACTATATCTACTTTTATGTTATTTGATTTACTGAAATAAATAAAGTGAAAGTAGGTATATGTTATAGAGTGGGAGGAGCTCGATGGCGCAGTGGTTAACGCGCAAAGTTAAGCAGCTTTCGCAAAGGTTGGTTTCCTGATCAACTCGAGCCCCTCCGTGTTTCGGAAGGCACGTGAAGCCGTCGGTCCTTGCTACATTAGCAGTCTTAACAACCACCAATCCAAACTGGGCCCGTGTGGTGGCCTATTGGGATAGGAGGATTATTAAATCTGTCCACGTCAAACATATCAGTCTAGTTTTTTTTATTTTTGTTGTAGCCATGGGTTTCATCACAAGCCTTTCATCCGAAACACTAAACAGTTTATAAATTACTGTCACAAATTTTGATCACTGGGTGATAAAGCCAACCTTTTTTATAATAGAAACACTTGTACACGGTATAATAAGAGTGTTATCTACAGCTCAATTTCTCGACTACCAAACTCATTTACCAAACAATAAAACCTCATTGTTACAAAAAAAAACAAAAGCCCATGACCCCACGGTATTCAAATTTGGAATTATGAATGGCCAGTGGGTTCCCGCTTTCGTCCCTTCACATTTTTTCCAAATAGAAGAATGATTGATAGAAACCTGTGATGTCTTTTTTGTTATTACGTCATTAGTAGTTAATTACTTGTGAACTCGATCATTTGTAACCTTGGTTGGTTTGCTTGCAGTGCCAGTGGAGCGAGGAGGAAAGCTACCGTGGAGAAGGCATGTTTAATTGGCCCCAGTGAAACACCATAGACAAGATTACTGGGACGTCAAACCTATTTTGTGTGTAAATAATGATTTCGATGAATTTATGTTACATTAAAAATGTGTATGTTACAATAAAATGTGAATAACAGCAGTTTTACAGAGTAAGATTAACACAGTAAGATGAATAATAAAGTTTTTTTTTTTAATTAAAAATATGGCTTATTTTTTTTTTTAAAAACTACGGTATAATGTTCAAAAACATTTGTGTAGTGTAGGTGTACCTACCAACAATCTATTTCAATTGAAATTTACTATATATTATCATTTACCCTAAATAATGCTTCGATTATGTTATAAACGAATAAACTAGACTTTAAAAGTCGATTTATCGAAAATTATCTTTAAAAAAAGTTTGTTTCTTCATATTATTGGCTCAATGTTCGAGTTCAAATAATATCTTTAACAGCTACCAATAAGTCTTACATCAAATATTTATTATCCACAAAAGTTTAACCTTTACACGTTTCAATCACAGTAAAAATACTGATTGCTCCAATAAAAAAAATACATGACTCAAAATAGAGATTGCCACATCCAATTAGAAATATATACTAAATGCTTTATTTGGCGCTGGCAATCTCACAGGTGTAGTACGTATACTATGATTTATGGCAATACTAAAACAAATCGATCTATCTAATTGGATCGATTTGGATCCAACGGTTGGAGTTGCATAATGCTCAAATGAATGATTGCTTTATTGTTGAGAGAGTTTTGAAGGCCTACATTTGTTTAAAGATGTGTGATTCGAAGGAGCTTATATTTTTTATAAATAATTATCCATATATCTTTGCTCCACCTGATAGTCCCAGGACCCCAAGTTGTAAAGAAATGCATTTGCATGCAATATAGCTTGTGACTCAATTTCATTGAACCAAAACTAAACCTGTGATAAAATTTATTAAAAAGATGTAAGAAAAGTGTTGAAGCTTGTTTTTTTCGGTGAACCTTACATGTGATAGCGACTGAATTCATATTGTAACATACAGACTACTAGCTGCATATTTTAATATTTTAATAACTAAAACCAATAATTTAAAAAAAAGGTTTTTTTTTATTTTTTTTTATTTGCGGTCTAAAATTGTCGCAGGCGCTACGTATTTTCGACCTTATGACAGCGACAGTAAGGATCATTTTTGAATGTTCACAAAGCGAGGTGTCGTCTTAATCACTAAACGCTTGCCAAATGTGGGTTGGTGATTGATTACAAATACGCTATTTAACTATGCTATTTATCGAAAATTCATAAAATTTTTAATTATGCTATTTATCGAAAATTCCTAAAATTTTTAATTATGCTTTTTAACGAAAATTCCTAAAATTTTTAATTATGCTATTTATCGAAAATTCCGAAACACACTCTGCCCTACCTGGGTATTGAACACGGAACTTTACGGTATCGGGCCGATCGCTTTGCCATACTACTAACTGACTACACGAATATAAAAGTAAGTACATTAGTATGGGCAATGCCAAGTATTCTGACCAAACGGATGTAAGAACATCGCAATATAACGTACGTGTTTTCCTTAAAGGAAAAATATGTAGTCTTTTTTATAGATATACATAATAAATAACAACATTGCTTTACATTGCTTTATATTAATTTATTAGTGACATGTAATATTATTGCGCGTGAATGTTACTTTGTAATAGAGGAGGAAAGATCTCCTGAGTTTTTTTTATATATTTAAAAATATATATATTTACGGGTAAGCACAGTGCTTTGATCTCATCTGATGTTAAGTGATGATAAGGCCAATGATGGAAGCGCACTTCACCCGGGATCCTCAACTAGTGAGGCACTGGCTTAATTATCTCTAGCTGCCGGAACACAACAATGCTACAAACATTGATGTTATGACGACATATCAAGAGCTAGCCAGGCGGACAAACAAGTCCTACCACCAACCAAACCGAGTACACAGCCATGTACCCCCCGCTGGGAATATAACCCGGGACCTCTGGGTCTAAACCGGTGGTCTTAACCACTAGACCACAGAGGCGGTTTTTGGCAAATTACTCCGCTCTACCTGATGTGAAGCAGAAGCAGAGTCCAGATGCTCCCTGGCTAGTGGAGCAGGACTGTGCCTCACCAGCCGTCCTCACCGCCGACCCGCAAGATGCTTCTTCACAGGTGATCTTGATGGTCAATGAGGTCCTTTAAAGGACCTCATATTGTAGGAAGGATATACGTATGCGGATCTTAGCTCAAACTCAAAATTCAAAAGTCATACTTATTAGTAGCTTTATTTAAAGGAGTTTGAGCAGAAGTCAATATTTCGCATACTTATTGTAATAAATAAAATTATAAGAGAAGGAGTGGGTTAGGGACAGAAACATTAAAACACGTATTCAGTCTATGGCAAAACAGTTTGCCTTGGTTTTAAAAATTGAACCATAGACAAGCATTTTCAAAGTAGGTCTTCGCACATAGCGACATCGACCGTTGCGTTCACATAATTACAAGATTCCACGCCATGGCATGTCAAGATGCAGATACTCCAGCCATAGTACTACCAACGAGCTACCGTCTTGAGCAAGCATCCGGTGCGTCAATCGAGCCAATATACCGACCAGTTTGGTAAGAACCACGCTGGTAAACCACACATCCCCTCCCACTTCGCCGTTGGCAGAAAACAGAGAGGGGTCAGGGGTCAAACTGTGCCGGCAGTTTGTAACAACAACAAAAGTCACTTGAGCACATTACAGTTTAATAGGGACTTCCTACTTATGGGCCCCGAGCGCGGCGCACCGAGATTTGTTCCAATTTCAAATTTGATTTCGGAGGTCCGATTCTTCCTGGTCGCACGGCGGCGAAAAAATAAAAATAAACATGGTACCATGCCCCTCCAGTCTATGCAGCGAAGAGGTCGCATTGCATTATTTTGTTTAAATTTCGAAGGAGAAGACAGAAAATTACAAAATTCAGAAATTCATTCAGAAAAAATAGATAAATGAATACAATATGATGTATCTAACAATATGTGATAAAACTTTTAAGTATAACTCTATCCTACTTCTCGTTTATAAATAAGAAAGAGGCTGCCAATAATTCGAGGCCTCACACGAAGTTTATTAAAAAGCAATATAATGTCATTATCTAGGATATAAAAACAACATTACAGATGCCACGGTATATAGAGTCTGTGCGCGGCGCGAACCGTCTTGAGACTTTGTAGTGAAGTGACCATTACTGTCCAACACAGATGTAGCAGCAATTATTATTTTGATACTTTCAATAAAAGAATAAGCGCTTCGTAAAATGCTTTTATGTAATATTGTAATACTTAAATTCAATAGGCATTGTAATTGACTTTTACTTTTATGATCAAAAGTATTGTTAAAAAATGCCTCCACAGTGGTCTAGTGATCTCATCGGCGCAAAGGTTCTTGTCAGTCAGTCAGTCATTTCTAGTCAGCTACCACCAAGCTGTATAACCAAAACCAAGAGGAAAGGAGAACGAGAAATTGATGATTCCGGATGAAGTGAGCTCCGAATGGAATGCACTTTCAGTATGGGTGTTTTTTTATCACTATTATAAAATAATGTAAAAAGATCAAAATCACGGGTTGTTCCATGATGTTCCCGATGTCATAAGGACTTGCCTTGGACCCTGATTTAATAATGAACTCGATAAAGTAGATTAAAAGTATTGTTTAAAAATCAGGATTGCTTTCGTTAAAAAAGGTCAATAGCGCTCATTATGGCTGCTTCAATCTTGGGGTTAAAATCTGGCAAAGACTCTTTCCGATTTTTTTTACCACCAGGTGTTAAATTAATAAATGCCAAAAACAAAAAAAGAAGACATTTTCAACTTCCGTTACTGACATCACCTACCTATATCGTTCAGATATTGAGACTACGGTAGTGTAAAAAGAGGATACATTTTAAAAACTATGCTTGAACATAACGTAATGACAGGCAATTAAAAAGCTTGTGTACCAATGCAAGAAGTTAGAAGAGCTGACAAGTGCCCTTTAAATGGAACAAATAGGTTGATAGAGGGGAAATTGTGAATAGTAATGAGGCGTTTACTAATAATGGAACGAATTGTCTAGAGAAGCCTGCGAAAAATTCATTGGTTAGTGTCTATTTTGATTTTAACAGTATATAAGTAATAACAGAAGTATGTTTGTTTTTTGGTGGATTATGGTTGCCCAATTTCCGTATCCGCTAATTGCAAGAAGGCTTTAGTAAAGCAGTGGGATGTTTTAGACGCTGAAGATGATGATGTCAGTTTTAGATAAAATTAGTTATCTTCGTTTTTTTAGTGTAAAACGACATTTTTGTCAAGTTCAGTGACAAATTTTGAAAAATACCATTTTAGTTGGAAATTTTTAATAGTGGCAATTTTATCTTTTTCTTTTTTTTTAAACTTTTTACGTAACGTAGGCTAACGCAACCACGATTGGTGCACGTGCGCTCGATGCGGGTTTCCTAGTACTCATGTTTTTTTTCTATCAAGTCTTGTCTAGGACACATTTTTTGCATTGTTCATAGTATCATAGCGTAATAGCGTTAGCGGTAAATGTATCGGGCAGAGAGTCACATTCTATTGATTGTCTATGTCGATACCATAAAGGTAGCAAACATTCCTAATTCAAAATTTAAAAGTTTCTGTTTTTACCTTTTGCGTTAGTAGTACCTACTAAGTAAGGCTATAAGTTATCATGTAGGTACTTACATACGCAAATCAAGATCATAGATTAGTTGGTCTTACACAGATGCTAGAACCGTTGTTAGCAAATCTATCTATATAAAAATCAATTGCTGTTCGTTTGAGTCGCTAAAACTCGAGAATGGCTGGACCGATTTGGCTAATTTTGATTTTGAAATATTTGTGGAAGTTCAGGGAAGGTTTAAACGATGAGAAACATAAATAATAAGTAACGGAAAATACTAAAAACGACAATTTAATTTTCCAATACAAAATGTTCTTAGCTGTGAAACATTTGCTGTCTTTTGTCTTTTTAGAAAAATAAAAAATTGTCACTTGGTTGTCAAATATTTATAGGTGCGTTCAGAAATTTGTCTGTTTCGTAGCTGTAGTATGAGGTCCAATCTCTTTGGTCTGTTTTGTTGGAATACAAAACAGTTCTGTTTCAGAAATAAAAAAAGGTGTAAAAGTGTCAGTTGGTTGTATGTAGATAAAAATGTTGTATTAAGTTTTGACCATATTTTTCACAAATATGTAGGTGATACGAAGTTCACCGGGTCATCCAGTAAATAATAAAAAAGAAACTAAAAAGTTTCTAAAAGATAGGTAGCAGGAAAGATGTCGATGGCGTAGTCCTTAACGCGCCCGGTCTGCAATTGTTAAAGTTAAATAACTTCCTCAAAGGCCGGCCACCCTCAATAACGTATCATCTCGAGCTCCTCCGTGTTTCGAAAAGCACGTTAAGTCGTTGGTCCCGGCTGCATTAGCAGTCGTTAACAACCACCAAGCCGCACTGGGTCCACGTGCTGGTTGGCCCGTTCTCATTGGTGTATCCATCCTTAGGGAAGGCTCGTGCCCCAGCAGTGGGAACATAAAGTAAGCTGGTGATCGAATGGTGAGTCAAACTGGCACGCAGCATTCTGCCCTACATTGTACTGTGGACACAAAGTCATGGAAAAAACGCAGATGCTAACCCTGGCCTTTATGTGTGTACGGAAAAAATAGATCGAACCTGTCTTCCAACCCTTAGGTGATTACGAGGGTATTAAAGGTACTTATTAAACTGCAACTGTATAATGATGTTACGCAGCCGCCTTCAAGCGATTGTGGTAGTTAAGCAATTAACGACAGTGCTGGTGTCTAGATGGGTGATCAGAGTGCCTAGTGGGAGATCACGTCCATCATCTCAGCCAATAAACGTCCACTGCTAGACAAAGGCCTCCCCAAGGATCTCCACAACGACCGGTTTTGTCCTGCTCGCATCCAGCGGCTTCCCGCCACCTTTAACACCCTTTGTCCACCTTGTTGTAGATCATACAATAGAGATGGTAACGAAACTTTTTCTTCTAAAGGCTTTCTAGCCTTAACGGAGTGTTGCTCGTGTTGTTCCTCTTTCAATCCGATCCGATCTCCTCAGAGAATATAGCAGGGACAGAAATACGCTTGGCGTGATGCCATCTTCTCTAGGGTTTGGATCACATCGAGAGCGGACCAATCCGAGGGCGCCTCTAAGAACACTAATACCCGTTTGCACTAAACTTATAAATCGCCTAAGTCTTGCCTAACTAATACCCGGTCAAATTAACTCAACACCTGAGTGTAAGCGACGTTTTCGAGCCAGGTGCCGAGTTAACTTGACCGGGTAGTAGTTAAGCCAAGACTTAGGCGATTCATAAGTCTAGTGCAAACGGGTGATAGTTTCTTGCGCAACCTAACGGTTGGTAGGTAAGGGTTGTCAGTTTAAACTTCAAGTCGTGTATAGCGGGGTTGTCTACTAGAACCCTCTGAGGATGTTTTGATCACGGCTTGAGGAACCCTTTAAGTTTCCCGCCGCCCACAAACGTCCTCGTCAAAAAACAATACTTTGGACTTTGTAGTCAATTTAACTATCAAATAAATAAAGGTACATACAACATCAAATCCAACGTCGGATGTGCAAACAATGTTGTTAAATTAACGATTTTTAACGTTCACGCCTCTAACGGATTATATCAATCATTGTAGTTCTATTTAGGCCGCGATATCAATTAATGAGGGGTTTTCTTGGAAAAAGAAACTGTTTTTCAACATTCAGGTACTAATGTAACATTGAGCATCTATATATTAATACTTGAAGCAAAAACTTTGTACCTACCCGTTTTTACGAAACTTGCACGGGACGGAGGAGTATGAAATTTCGCACACTTATAGTTTATATAGAGAAGGTTATCCGAATGTTAATTTTTTTTAAATTATGTATAAAAAATACATTAAATCAACAAAAACAACACTACACACACTACCATGAATTTGACACACACGCATATGTATTTGAAACACACGTATTGTTTGTCTTTAATGCAGCTGACATCTGTCAATGCCAATCCAAACTCACATTTTATTTTTTTAAATTTTTCAATGCTTAGGATACAATCCGTGCAGCTTTAATAAAATTACGGTCGAATTTCGATTACTGGGCGACCACTAGTAGATATATATCCTTAACTAGGGTATATAGCAACACCAATATTTGATAGAATCCAGTGATTCACACATTTTTGTTCTTTATCAATTACTTTAGATCGATAAAATACAGACCGACTGCGTTCTACTTGTCATTCATTAAAGTTTCAGAAACTCTTATGTTATTATTTGGCGACGAAAGCTGGTGATATTTTTTTTGGTGAGAGTTTGCTGATGGCTTCAGACGGCATTTTCAGTTTCACCAAGCTTTTTTGGGGGTGGCGAGAAATTTAAAGGGTTCCTCAAGCCGTGTGAAATGAATCCCTTTCGGAGGTTTTTCAGGAACGGCATTACGCCCTAGTGCATGTCCCCGTGCCCTACTAGATTCTCCGAGGGGTTCTCTCGGTGATGAACACTGGTGCCATATTTATATACTTTACTTTACATCTTATATGTCAACCTCATAAAATATTAATAATCTGTGTTAAGAATCATCTAGAATAACTTTATGTTTTCATAAGCTTAACCGAGTGATTGATAGTGGCCAACAAAACCCGTTCCTGAGAGCTGGTGGCGCAGAATATTATGCATATTGTGCGCGAATCGACATAGTTATATATCTACCAGTAAACAACCTTGCTGATAACTATTTATAGAAAGATACAAAATATTAGGAAATAAAGATGGAGACATGGATGCGAGCTTTATTAATATAAAATAGAGAGCATTCAATATTGTAAGTAGAACTACATTAATTTACTACCAACACATCATTTTTAGTGTAACCATCCCTTTTTACCACAATCAAATAAAATAAAATAAACTATATTTTTATTGTACTCTACCACAAAGATAGAGTTTTAATTTTTAATCTGTAACCATTTTTAATTAGGAATCACTTTTAAAATGGCCCCTCGATTTGGAGCGGGAATCCGTCAAGGTAAAGGTACAATACTATACCCTCCATGAACTATAGTGGAACTGCGAACTGCGTGCGGTGCATGTAACAACATAGTAATAACGACATGAATGGAGCGGGCGGTTCCCGTGGCCCCGATACTGCGCTGTCAAGGGAACAACTCTAATACCGCGGTTTTTCTCATAACTTAAGTTTTTTAAAGCTATTTTGAACAAAAACGTATTTTATCGTGTTCTGATGTTAATGTCATTGTCAATATTACTGAACTGATAAAGCAAAGGATATTAAGGAGGCTAACACGCTCAGAAGCAATTATGATTCAAGTTATCTGCTCCAAAATGACTTTTTCAAGTTATTACCCTAAAGTTGTATTTTATAAACTACTTGTTTTAGATGGGAGTCGAAAACACTAGAAATTGGACAGGGAAACCAATGTGTCTGTTGCTCAATTGCAAAACGGTGGTCCTTATAGCGGAAGGTCGTAGGTTCAATTCGCACATGACGCAAATCCATTTTCGATTTCAATTCGATCAGGTGTACCTACTTATGAAATAGTAATTTAGATGTACCTTTATTGCACTGCTACTCTTAAGATTCTTGAGATTCGTTATTTAGTGGTTTTTCCGTATTTTTGTGTCTAGATTTTTTCACCTACAAAATACAACACGCTCAAAAGAATGGCTTGATCGAACATTGCATAGGACAAGGTTGATTGATGGTAAAACCTATAACCATGGCCGCAACAGCTTGTTTACTTTTTCATATAACATTAATTACATTTGAATAACGTTTTATTAGGTACCTACCTACTCCATTTCCTTTAACATTCAATGCATATTAACTGTGAATAAAGTCCTTATATGTGTATATTTAATTATTCTAATAGCCTGACGCATTTCATTTATATTGATTCAATTAGGTTTTTAGCGTATCTATTATTATTTAGTAATACAATAACCATTTAAACTCATAGGTCGCAAGGTTTTTATTAAAAAAAGTTACGTTAAAATGATCGTATAAATACCAAAACATTGACGAAGTGACAATTTTGAACCTTATAGCTTATAAACCAACGTTCTTATTGCTTTATCATGTAAATCTTGTTTGCAATGTCACGTGCTCGATTTCTGGCAGGTCCCTACGTAAATTGTGAACTTTTTTGTCAATGCCAACTAAAAGTCAGTGTCGAAAACAGGTTGCCTTACCCTACATAAAAAGAAAATATGCCACTTTCTCTCGAACGTATTTCTGCGTTTCATTCGATACGATAAAGACTCTTTACAGTTTGTTTATTTATATCGAATTCTTTACGCGTCATCGAAAACGAGGTCTTTATATCGCCGGCCGAAATCAAAGGAGTTGAAACGAGCGAGGTTCAAACTTTTTGGTAGAACTTTTTATTAATTTAATTTGTTGTAAGTACAAATTTAGTGAATCATACCATGTTCGTTTCTATTTGGATGCCATCTTGTTTTTGTTTTAATTGAAGATTTTGCTTTTTAACTTATGTTTTCGTTATTTGGTGAATGCTTAGTAAACTTTTTGGCATGGAGCAAACATTATTTAGAAGATTTATTTTCATTTTATATATTGTTTTGCAAAGACAATGGATTTTAGTATTTTTATTATGGTGCATAAAAATAAGTGAAATCTTTATAGCCTCTTTTTAAGCACATTTGGGTGTAAAGAGGAGTGTGAGATTTGGCATAGTAAAAGTTCATAATATGGAAAAAAAGAAAGAAATCTAAAAGATACAATTTATACAAGGACACCAAATGTGTGTAACATTACATCGTAAAACTTTGTATATTTTGTGAATTACGCTCATAATATTTCAACCACGGGGCAACCTTAATGTAATGTAAATAAATACATTACATTAAGGTAAAAACTCAATTATCAAATAATTATAGATAAACATCTTAAAAAATATAATATAATAAATAAAAATATAAGAATATAAGCTAATTTACTTTAAAATTAAATGAAAAAGGTCTTCCCTTTTAAAAAATTACAAAATTGCAAAATTTAAAAATATAACAACTTTGTAACATTATGGTGTGCAATAAAAATATTGAGTATTGAGTATTATTTTATTGGTCCTTTAGTTATTGGACCCACCGTAATCCCTTTTAAAATGCGTCCTTCCGCCGCTCAATCTCGTTTCGCAGCACATTGTATATTATATTGCATAACCGTCCGTCGAGTCACAAAACAAAGATACTGCAGAAGTTAAGCTTCATACGAATGTGCTCGAGCAACGCCCACAAAGACAACCTTTACAAGACACGCAATCTCGCTACAGCAGCGCTCGGACTGTTGTTCTCTGTTCTGAGATTTTGTGTCCGTGAAAGAGTCTATGTAGCGGTATTTTTTTATTTATTTATATAAAAAGACAGTACAACCTTACAGCTATATATACAGCCAACACGCCTATATCTACACTAATATTATAAAGCTGAAGAGTTTGTTTGTTTGTTTGGTTGAACGCGCTAATATCACAAACTACTGGTTCGAATTGAAAAATTATTTTTGTGTTGAATAGTCCATTTATTGAGGAAGGCTATAGTATAGGCTATATTACACACTATGGCTATTAACGCGGGTGAAACCGCGGGGCACAGCTAGTGGTAGGATATTACATCAAATAAACACTAAATACATAACAAATTATTAAGTTAAGTCACTAAGGTAAATGTTATATCTTGGACTTTTGTAAGAAAGGAGTTGTGGCAGACCGCTCGAGCGCTGAGACTGCTGCAAGCATGCGCGTGCGCAGATCACCTTACCTTCTGCAGTCTCCTTGTTTTATGTTCGAGTGGAGTGTGTACCGTTGCATTTTTTATCGGCTCCTACTATCAGTACGATTTTTTGCTCGTCGCCAACGCAATATGCCGCCGAGCGTGACAGCGAACGGCAAAAAAAAACCGCGCTTTTTTTTTCTTCGTAATTTAATTTTTAGTTCACCTCAGTCAGCGAAATATTAATTGCTCTATTTCGATTGTGATCGCTGATTAATAACGTGGGTTTTAGGCTTTTAATTGTGTTTATATTTTTTTAATATTTGGTAGTAGACATAACTTTTTGCATGTTGTCAGGTTTTTACCAAATTCTTTACTTTCAGTTTTCCATGTGTATATTAGTTTGTCATTAGTCATTATTTTGAGGAGCTTGATGGCCCAGTGGTTAACGCGCCCGGTCTGCGAGTGCTGAGGTTAAGCAACTTTCGCAAAGGCCGGTTATCGGATAGGTAAATAAAATTTTATCATATCGAGCTTCTCCGTGCTTCGGAAGGCACGTTAAGGCAATGATCCCGGGTGTATTAGCAGCCTTTAATAAACACCAACCCGCACTGAGTCCGCGTGGTGGTTCATGGCCCGTTCTCCCTATCCATCCATAGGGAAGGCTCGTGCCCCAGCAGTGGGGACATAAAATGAGCTGATGATGATGATTGATGATGAGTCATTATTAGTTCTTTAAATGTCGTAGGTTGGCAAACTCCGCTCTACCTGATGTGAAGCAGAAGTAGGGTCGATGCTCCACAGCTGGACAGCAGGATTGTGGCTCACCAGCCGTCCTCACCTTGCCGACCCGCAAGCTGCTTCTTCACACCTCGTTTAAAGCATCCCATATGTTGTAGGAAGAAGGAATTACTTGTGCTACGAGTACTAGAAAAGCATTCCATTTTTTCCTGGTGCGACAAAGACATGATTGAAATCTCATTTGAGGTGATGCGGCCTAATGAGTGTTGGATTTTAACGACTGCTTTCTTACGACAATATAGGGACATACGAGTTAACGTGTCTTTCGAAGCACGAAGAGCTTAAGGTATTTTAATTAAGTTACCCATTTAAAGACCTACTCCGAGACATCCAAACCAATCTTATATAGAACAAGAATAATATCTCCTAAGACTTAACTTTTTAATCAATGTAGTCAAATGAAATCCTGTTGTTCATACGAGGCATTCAGAGCCAGATATCATCTATCGTGCAAAGACAGAAATTAAAAACTAAATTGTGTCATAGTACCAAGGAGGTTTGGACTTTTTGGCGGGCGGTAAAGTGAAGGAAGGTTAAGTCCTCGACCTTTAAAAAGGAGCAATTTTTTTACGACAGTTGACAAACGAGGTTGCATACCAGGCTTGCTGTGCTGGCTGACCCTTTAAAACCTTTATAAAATGTAAATCAAAGATTTGCGAAAACGTGAATTGTCTGTTTTAACCGCACCTATGAGGCTCGCATAGGACCGGCTATGTTGGCATGTTAAATGGGAGGCTGTAGGGGATCATGGGTTAAAATAATGACGATGATGATTAAATATCTCTATATAAATTGGGAGTGGCTGAAAATCAGCGCTGCCAGGGCTCTTGTCTATATCAGCATAATATACTGAGCTACCAAATACTACCTAAGCTACTTTCAATTGCTTTGCTTTTAATCGTATAAATCTAGTGGACATGTTTTTGAAAGAAATATAATGAAGCAAATCCGCTTTACTAGCTTACCTTCTTTGGTAAAAGTAGAGCAGAGTATAGTCTATGGTAGAGTTGGCTGACTTTTCTTCAAGGAGGCGGGAATATTTGCTCGAAAGAAAAAAAAGAAAAACCTTTATTAGCAAAAAGTTTTCGCGCCAAAACCGTGAACGCAAAAGTAGGCCGCACTAACTAAAAAATGTTATTCACATTTTTAATCAAACATAAAGGAATTATTGAACGATAAATCGCGGGCCGGGGCCGAGAGGAGGGCGGGCGGCGCTTTTTATTTATTAATTTTCGCATCTTACGAACGAACACTTACAGACACATTCACACCGTGCTCCGTGTTAAATCACACCGAAGCGAACCGAAGCAGAAAGAAATTAAATTAAATTAAAAATCTTTATTAGAGCACACACAGTTACATACTCCACTCCGAGGTGGCATAGATAACATCAGCGATGGGTTGGTAGCCGATCGCCTGATGAGCGAGCATCTTGGAACCCTTATCCTTAGTCGGCTCTTACGACAATGCACGGGAAGGTAGGCAGCCAATACATTTTCACGTCCCAGATCAGAATGAAAGTGTAATATTTATTACAGTTTAAGAGTAGCAAAGAGATCGGCCCAATATCCGGAGGTTCTATGTTCGATGATATTTGCATGCATACCCCGGGTTTGTGGTGATCACCAGCCCGCATTTAGCAAGTGTGATGGGCATCTACCAATTGTAGAGACGATGACTTTGTTTCAATCATCACCGTCAGCCACCACTGCTAAGCAAAGACCTGTCCTTGTGCACGTCCTCCTCCTGAGCACCATCCGCGGCTACTCTCATCCAGCTCTTGCCAGCCACCTTGCTAAGATCGTCGCTCCACCTAGTCTGAGAGCGATTGTTTCAACGATGAAGGCATTTGATTAGGCTTTTATTTTTGCTTACTGAATAATGAAAATGTTTTTAATAATAACGACCTTTTTGTTACAGCACTGTGTGATTGATGCCTGATCGAACGTTGGGTGTGGCTTGCGTATTTATTAAAACCTCTTCATTCGACAGAAAAAAATGAAAAAAAAAAAGATTTCCTTTATCTCGTCTCCATTTTATCTTCAGACTTTGGAAGAACTCTTTGCAAATTATTAATTAAAATGTGTAAAAATCCTAAGTAGGTAATATTGTTATGAAAGGTTTGTTCATACAATACTATTTTTATTTCACCTGGTGTTCCTTCACCTAATCCTCAACTTTACTGAGGAACTGGAATCTTATCACAAACTGTCTGAACACAAAAATGCTACTAACATTTAAAAAAAAAAAAAAAAATAAAAAAAAAAATAAAAAAAAAAAAATATCGTATCGCACTATTCAAAATTCAAAATTCAAAATCATTTATTCAGTTTAGGCTACAAGTAGGTCTTGTGAATGTCACTATGCCATCGGTTCGTAAGTCTACTCTGGGCGGGAGATCTTGTACCTACTGAGAAGAACCGGCAAGAAACTCAGCAAGTGTCCAGCTCTTATCTCCCTTACATCGTCAAAAATATTGGAAAATGCTCTATCATAGCAATATATCAACTAAACCTATAATAACATCTAAACTGATTTACCGTAAGAATTGGACCTGAGAACTCAGGCTGTGACCTGTGATCGGTGGTATACCCACTATATCATAAAGGCTTACTTAACTTGGTTAACTAATTTAAAGCTATTCAAACATTCCTAACATATATCAGCTCTAAAGAATCCTTCGTTGATAATTTTAATGTAAGGTCATAGGGCCATAATTTTTCTTTATTAAAATCTCAGTCAACAACTTATGCCGGCCATTTTATTGCTAATTATTGTTTGTTCAACTTAACTCTTTCCACGTAGGCTGTGTATCGACCTTATAAAAAAACTCACTACACTTAACCCGTAAAACCATAGTTCAAAGTTCAAGTTTTAAGTTACCCAATAATACCAACATTCACTTTCTGTGACCGCTTTAATAATTATATTTTGTTTTTACGTCGACAGGAAAAAGTTTCTTACACTCTTGATATTTATCCTCCTTCGAGATCGTGAGGTTAATGAGGTGCGGAAACGCATTAACTCTGGTTAATATTTTGTGTTTTAAATTTGACTCATGGTAGATTTGCAGGGATTTTTAAATTTTCGAATTTCGAACTAATTGTAACAATACAGATACATGGTTAGGGCACAGTGTTAAAAATGTATAGACTGTGGTTAGGGTATATGTACTCTGTGGTTATTGTTCTGGCGAAAGTGTAATTATAAAAAAGGTAGGTAGGTAGTTTTATACACTTAAACCATTTGTTGATTTGACTTCAATATAAGTTCTTGTATAACCTAGAAGGTGTAAGAACTACTCAATCAATGACGTCATATGTAATTCGATACAATTTCCAAGAAAATGTTTTGGCAGTTTGATTATTTTAATAAGTCACTGGCCATTGCATCCATTCACTTTATACATGTAGAAGTATTTTTATAAAAATACTAGCGGCGCGTCCCTGCTTCGCACGGGTAGTAATTTTTTTTTATGTGTCTCATCTTTCCTCTTCCACCACTATCTACTAATAATAATTATGTCAACAGTCACATCCGGCGATTGGCCATTACAAAAGTCGCTTAGCAATCTCGATCGTTGTCTGAGCGTAAAGTTACTACTTATGCCGCTTACGATATTAAGTCGATGATAAGCAAGTTATCGATATCTCCTTCATTATCAATTCATTTTTGTGTATAATTTATGCGATTCTTAATGCGAAACCTGTTTGCGCTAACCTAATTCTCTCGGTTTTATAATTTTGAAATAATATATTTAACATCTAGTTTTGTTGCTGTAATAGTTTTTTTTTATATATAAATTTTATGAATACTACTTAATATTGTAGTCAATTAATAAAAACGAATAAGTTTTACAAATTGTATATTTTGTTGTGTAAAGAAATCATAATAATAATAATAAGCATAACCACCGATAGCTTGGGTCTATCCCCGCTGCCGGTGGCAACCTAGGTTATTTTATTGTAAATATGTTTTTTTTATAAATATTGTAAGTAAAAAAAAAATAAAAAAGGTAATAATTATCTTTATTTGCACACAAAAAAAACAGATACAGATAAACTGATGAAAAGATATAGTACAAAATCGGCGGCCTTATTGCTAACAAGCAATCTCTTCCAGGCAACCTTGGGCAAAAAAGAATAAAATTAAGAAAATAAAAATGGGTGCAAGTAAAAATAAACTAAATTATAATAATAAAACCAAATAAAGTACATACAAAAGGGTAAAAAATATATTAAACAGAGTTTAACAGAGGAAATAATTTTGTTAGCATTATTTTGTACAATTTCAATTTGTTTAAAATTCATGTAAATAGAAGCGCTTTCGTACCTTTTTATTTTTATGATGGCCATGCTTTTGCCAGTTATGTGAGATTATAAAAAAAATATATATGAGACTGCTACTCTATGGTTGCTTACTAAAGGTGGCGACACACCATGTCCCACAAACGTCACTCAAGAATAGACTTGTACGCGTCATGCGAAATGCAGATAGGCTATTTTGAAATTCAAATGTGGAACAAAAAAAGAACCAAGTATTTTTCCTATAAAGGACGTTTACGAAGTACTAGGAGCGCATGGAAGAAAAGAAGTACCAACAAATACTTGGAACCAAGAAAACAGTGCGCTAACAAGTCGCACACACAACCACACCGTGACAGACACAGCTCAAAAATCCATAGACAAGCCGAACACTGTGTCGCTTGTGGAATATCGGCGAAGTAAACGTTGATTGCCTTGAAGGTGCTCGGATGTGCTCCGTCTCCCTCTAGCATGCGGCGTGACGCTATTTCCGTCCCGCTCCAATCGTTACGCAAAACAAGACTTTTAAAGAATGTTGGTGTGCTATCGATTGATGTCTGTGCGCTTTTTAATTACAATTTAAATATTCCCTTTTTTGTGTGAAACAACGTGAAAAAAGACAATTTAATTTACATAATAATAAAGAGTGGTATAGTCAGCAAAAGTCGACGATCGATAATGCCTTTATTAATAAAATGACATATCGGTGGCTGAATGCCAAATAGCTCGGCCCGGTATCTGGAAGTCCTAGGTTCAATTCCCAGGTTGGGTAAAGTGTGTATTTAGATGTTTTGTTGTGTAGCTCGATGGCGCAGTGGTTAACGCGCCCGGTCTGCGAGTGCTGAGGTTAAGCAACTTTCGCAAAGGCCGGTCATCGGATGGGTGACCAAAAATGTATCATCTCGAGCTCCTCCGTGCTTCGGAAGTCACGTAAAGCCGTTGGTCCCGGCTGCATTAGCAATCGTTAACAACCACCAATCCGCACTGGCCCGCGTGGTGGTTTATGGCCCGTTCTCCCTATCCATCCATAGGGAAGGCTCGTGCCCCAGCAGTGGGGACATAAAAATGAGCTGATGAGGTTGTGTAGCGATGATTGATTTCAATGATGGAGCCTTTGACCATCAGTGGACAGCCTTATTAGTAATTGCCATGGACTAATAATATTAATAACAAAATAAAACAATATCATACTTAGCCGTATTCTGTTCACAGACTTTTAAGAACAAAGTATTATTATTTGATAGCTTAGTAAAGTAATACACATTAGTACCTAATTCATATTTGGATTTGGTTTCATTATTATTAGTATTCTGGCTTTGATCGGCGACTTTTTCTGATGACTATACAAACAGAAAAAAAAATTAAAGTGTCAAAAAAAATTTTTTTTGACAAGTAAACTAGGTATTTTGGGACAATAATAAATTTGTTCTGACCTCAAGCTTAATATAAGTGCTTAATACAAATCTGTCATTCATAACCATAATAATATCAGAAACAATAAAACGATAACATACAGCCAACATCATGATTTTTTAAAATTACAAAAAAAAATTTTTGTAAAATAACATATTTTCAACTTTACCCAGTATTAAGCATGACTGCAAAAAAACCGGTTTTTATTGCGTCATCATTTTCTAATTAACTAGTTAGGTTGTTGTAAAGGGCAAAGATGATATCGCAAAGATATAACAGATAAAAAAGCATACATAAAACATTAAGCCACAAATAAGAAGTTTCATTTATTCCAATTAGGTACCTAGTTACGTAATACTTTGACATTATAGGATGGCACCAGTTTTCTACTGAAACCAGTACTCGACATTTTGTCCTTCAATCATTAAAAATAGGAGTCAGCAACTGATTTGCTCCCGTAAAATTTCAATGGAAATCTATGTTATTTTTTGGGGCAGAAAACTGTGTCAAACACTGGGCTTAAAGTGTCGAATACTGGTGCGACTACCAACCTATATTTAACGCCTAAAGTTTACGCGAAGTATATCATCATCATCATCTCAGCCAAAAAGACGTCCACTGCTGAACAAAGGCCTCCTCAAGGATAAATAATTTGGAGGGGAATTTGCCATAATCGCCACGCTTGGCAGGCGGGTTGGCGATCGCAGTAAGGTGAGAATAATCACAGAGAGACGCTGCTGCCCATCCTCTGGAATGGTCCCATAGTCGCCTTCTACGACACCCACGGGAAAAATGGGGTGGTGCAATTCTTTACCCCCGGCACCACACGGCGAAATATATGTCATTATGTATTTCTAGTAAGTATTTTGACCATCATCTCTCGTGATGTTAAGTGATTAACTATTTAAACTATAATGGTCACTTGTATTAGAGTAATTATTAGTGGGATTCTTCATCATCATCATCATCATCATCTGCTCATTTAAGTCCCCACTGCTGGGGCACGAGCCTTCCCTATGGATGGATAGGGAGAACGGGCCATAAACCACCACGCGGGCCCAGTGCGGATTGGTGGTTGTTAACGACTGCTAATGCAGCCAGGTCCAACAGCTTTACGTGCCTTCCGAAGCACGGAGGAGCTCGAGATGATACACCACCAATTTTTGGTCACCCAGCCTTTGAGAAAGTTGCTTAACCTCAGCACTCGCAGACCGGGCGCGTTAACCACTGCGTCATCGAGCTCCTCGCTCAAGCTCATCATAACTTATATCCGTAAAAATCGAACCAAAGACTTTTAGGTCTGGGTCCGGTGATCTTACAACTATACCTCGAAGGTATAAGTGAGAACGGTATCACAAGATGTTATAGCAAAGATATGCTGTATCATAAGACGTATATTAATTGCAGGAAGTTAAGACATATAGCAAGCAACATATTATGTAGATATACTTCATTCATTACGCATGCAAGTAAGAATGCTATAAGTCATCAAGTAAGGTCGGTGAAAAAATCGTTATTGCATTTTTTTTGTATAATTTGAGTATTTTTTATGTTTAAATGAAACGACTTTTACGGATCTACTCGCGTTTATTTTACTTTACACATTATTTTAATTAAACGGAACGCACCTGATTAAATTTAAATGAGGGTATACAAGCTACTAACTAATTATGAGATGACCAACACCTCAGTCTCCCTGTGACCACGGACCCTGCAAAGGATTCGAAACGTCAGGATAAACATTAAATAATGTGTAAAGTAAAATAAACACGAGTAGATTCGTAAAAGTTGTTTCATTTAAATGTGTAGTGTTCGCGTAAACTTTAAAAAAACAATATTTTTTATTTCTTTTTTTTATAACATTAACAAGACTTTAAAAAATAGGAATCACAATACCTCCTATATATTTTAAATATATTTCACATCGACACATTTTATTCTCACTGTATTTTATATAAAAAAGGTTTCTATAAGTTTGTAAAAATACCTGCTATTTTTAATCATAACTTTGTAATACGAATTTATTTTATGGAAATATATCTTTATTGTTTTAAATGTTAGTACAGTAAGGAATATTCGTTATATCTATGTATTTGCACATAAGACGTTTCGTAGTTCCAAAAGCACAGGCGAACCTATCACAAAAAAGATATTTCTTTCAGCGGACCATGAGAGCACAGTATTATAAAATAGTTCGATACTTTAAGCAAAGTCTTAGACAACAGTTTTCGTCGTTAAAAGGAAAATTGGTACTTCATTAAAAATATACTTGATGGCAGCTCTGTATTCAATTGTTGCTATTTTTTTTTTTTTTTATATTAACAGGTAAGCACATTGTCTTGATCTCACTTGATCTTGAGTGATGATAAGGCCTATGATGGAAGCGCACTTCACCCGTGATCCTCAACTAGTGAGGCACTGGCTATCTTATCTCTAACTGCCGGAACACAACGATGCTACAAACATTGATGTTATGGCGACATATTTAGATAGGATGGTGGGAGCTAGCCAGGCGGACAAACAAGTCCTACCACCAACCAAAAGTACTAAAGTCAAAAGTCAGTTGCCAACCCCTTTTTTTAATACCCAAAGGATATGTTAATCACTGTTTCCTGTCAATCACTGGTTTCGATGCCGTAGCTCCATTTTTCTTGCTAACGTTACAAAATTTTTCTTCTCAAACGCATCTAAGTAACACAAACTCAACGTCACCGTGACTCATGCTTTAATCCAATTAGCATTATAATCAACTACGTAAATCTTTAAATCAGTTAATCAAAAGTTCATTACCAACCTAACTGTTTATAAAAAACACTTACATTTTCACTTAGCTAAGGTTCAAAGTCGTAAAACCAATTTCGCAACTTACGACTTTGTGGATTTTTCGTCTTAACTGCATTGCATTAGAAATTAGAATCTAAGTTCTAGATTTTTTTTTAATGTTCTTACCTACAGATTTTTTTAAATAATATTTTAATATTTGTTGGGCTTTAAATTTTAAATACCATAGTTAAAAATATTTTGTTAAAAAATACCTTACCTAATAATAAAACACTTTTAAATACCTACAAGATGTGTGGACTAGAAATTAATTTGTGTATTTATAATTTTATAAGTCAAGATGTTACTTAAGTTAATACATTTACTTTAAGTGAACCTAAATGTATAAATAAAAATAAATTACTTCAAAATGTGCACAATAAATTTAATGAACCAGGCATCATATTCTGTCTAGTCAGAAGTGCATATTTTGGTACAAAACCAAGTTGATCCTAATAATTAATAATAGTTTTTTAGTCCAAAGCATCATAGACTACCAACCTTCTTCGTAACAAGCATAAACAATTCATATGCACTTTTTTTTATGGCTTTGTGCTGTTTGCACCACATATGCATTTATAAACATTAACACGAACAAGGAAGTTTTAAAAAGAAGGCTGCATGCATTTGCTCTCAGTTGCAATTACCACGGTTAACCTTTAAAAAGTATAAAATGTGCCAGTCATACCATGAAACACTTTTTAAAATTATTATTAAACCTTATTTTTCCGAGTCACGTTCAGAATTAGAAAGATACACATCAGTTATTATAATTATTCGTGTGTAAGTGTAAAACTTATATGATGCATTAACATTATCATTTGCAACATTAATACGATGACATAAATGAGTTTTATTTTTTAATTTTGCTTTCACTACACCAAGATAAAGGGGATAAAAAGAAACACAGAGAGTTTTTGCTTTAATTTGAAATTCTGTGTCATCATCATCATCATCATCATCAGCTCATTTAATGTCCCCACTGCTGGGGCACGAGCCTTCCCTATGGATGGATAGAGAGAACGGGCCATAAACCACCACACGGGCCCAGTGCGGATTGGTGGTTGTTAACGACTGCTAATGCAGCCGGGACCAAGTTGGAAAAGAACAAAATGTATGGGATTGACATCATCATCATTATCATCATCTCAGCCAAAAAGACGTCCACTGCTGGACAAAGGCCACCCTCAAGGATAAATCATTTTGAGGGGAATTTGCCATAATTTTGACATAAGCCGCGCTAAATCACGTGGTCAACAAAATTCAAAATTCAAAATCATTAATTCAGTTTAGGCTACAAGTAGCTCTTATGAATGTCACTATGCCATCGGTTCGTAAGTCTACTCTGGGCGGGAGATCTTGTACCTACTGAGATGAACCGGCAGGAAACTCAGCAAGTGTCCAGCTCTTTTCTCCCTTACAGCGTCAAAAATATTGGAAAATGCCCTACCATAGCAGGACACTTTCCATTACAATAAACACAAAAAATATAGAAGACAACCACAACATGTAAAAAAAAAACACAAAATAAAAAATTTACATCAGGTAAAAGTTACGACGTCATGTCAATCCTATACATATATTCTTTTGTAACTTCGCTATCGTTTTGCTATCGTTTTTATGTTACTTTGTCTAAGCTAGAACGCTATAGTTTCAACGTTTATTATTCTGCTAACTAAGAAACTATAGAGTTAATTTCGTAGTTAGCAGAATACGAGTACCTACGCTATAGTTTCAACATTTTCGTATTCTGCTAACTACTAAACTATAGAGTTGATTGCGTAGTAGCAGAATAGCGAAAACGTTGAAACTATAGCGTTTCAGGTCCGTTTCAGATCAAAATAAATAGCAGAATTGGTGGGCAGGTGAGATCAGGGAGACCAATCGCTGTCCCGCAGTAAAATAAACTGTAAAGTTAAAACTACGTCTCCACCATATGGTGGTGGTATCTTCAAGTCTAACAGTACCAGGAATGTTTTGACTCGCGCCCAGCGGAGCGTACACGTTTTTGTAAGAAACTGACGTATCCGGCGTGCGGCGACACACGACACGCGACAGCCGAAAACGCGTCTCGAGATATGGTTAATGAATTTCTTTTTTTTGGTTTTATCAATGTCACTTTTGGAATTGCCATGTTAAGCTAAAGAAAAATAAATGTCAGTTCAATAATTAAAGTGATTTTGTTTGAAATTTAAAATAACTTTTGAAATGTATTTAAATGTATAATAAACGCAAGCAGATCAGTAAAAGCTGTTTCAGTTCAATGTTTAGTGCTAAAAACAATAAAGTGATTTTAAACAAAGTTAAATCCTCGTTTTTAAAAAGAGCAGTACATTTTGGTTGTTTAGCATTTTTCATTCCACTGACGACAAGCTAACATAATACATTACTGATTAGCAAATTGCATAATTATACTTTGTATTCAAAACGACTTTTACAAAAAACATCTAACAACATCAACTCGTAGGTACCTACTCTACACAAAAAGCCAGTAAACTATTCTTTAAATAAAAGTTAATTAAACACGAAGCGTGATCGATAAAAAACAGTCCAATGAATCTCATATCTTTCGACGTGTTTCAAAACACTGTTGCATTTACATTAACGATGTTTCCCTTACAAATTAAATTTTGTAACTTAACAAGTGATAATGACTTTTATGACTCAAAAAATAGAGTTTACGTCGCACGCAAATACTTATCAACTACTTTGGAAGTCTGATGTCTGTCAGATAAAACTGCTCGTAGAATTTTAAAATTCAGTCATACTGTGTTAAGTACTCTTTTTGCTGGACCGCACTTTATAGACGACGTAATTTATGGTAAACATAAACTTTTTACTCTATGGCTCTTTAATTCTACATTAATTTAAAACATTTTAAAAATTAACTTCGAATACCTCCAAAATGAAACCTTTTTTTTTGTTTTTATTGAATTACCTACGTAACTTTAAAGATTTAAATTGAATAAGTATATTGTGGCGGCACAACCTTTTAGTAGCCAGAATATTTAAATTAATAACTATAAATATAGTATAAATTTAATATTTATACAATACAGTGAAAAATTAAATGCCTACTCAAACGAAAAAAATAATAATTTCTCGAGTTCGCCCAATGGCTGAAATTCTTTCGTTATTCACAAAACATACAAAGTGTAACAAATTCTCCTACTTTATTTCAATGATGGCTGACTTTGTCCAGCAGTGGGACAGTTATAGGCTATTTATTATTATTGTCAGCATCCCTATTACATCTGTCAAAACCTAACACCATTCGATGCAAATGATTCGTACTGAAGTACAATAAATACTTTGCAACTGCATTTATGATTTCGCACACACATATAAATTTTACGGCGTTCTTTATCTAAACTGCGAAATGCTATTAGCGATTGTCATATCGTATTAATTTTCATAATATTACAAAACAAGAGTTTACAAAAAAAACAACAACACGAAAATAGACTTTAAAAATACTCGAATTAAGTTCCATATTCTTTGCGGCAGATTTCATACGCATCTCTAGTAAGTAAGAGTGCGGCATGTAAATTTAACTTCCAGTGGGTTTCAATTAAAAAGCCACCTTTTTGCTAATACAAATAAGGTTCGGTATTAATTGGATTTCACGCCGGCTTATGAGACGTTTTAAGAAAAACCTCAATACGTCAGGTACCCAATAAAGATGTTAATGCATTAATTTTTTACTCGCTAGTATGAGTATTATCGTTGGAATGAAAAATTCTTAATTCCCGTACACGGTTTTATAGCGCTTTTTACGTATTTCGAGATATCAAATCGATTTCACTCGATGCTGAACTTGAAATTTACGATAAGTTTTGCTTTGATTATGCGTGTGGTCTAGTGCTCTAGTGCTTGAGTTTGTTTGTTGACATTGAACTCAGTGGTAGTAGAATTAAGGTAAACATTTTATGCTGGTGATGCTTTGTGTGTATGACTTATCGCACATAACGAATACGATTGTTCTTTCGCGATCGATCCTACAAACATTGTTATCTCAACTTTTGACCAAAGGTAAATCCTTCAGCGGTTTTCGCTTGTAAGCGCTTTGTATTACTGTCAGCTTGCAAGATTTACCTATTTCAATAAATAAATAAATAGATAAAAAACTGAAGACATTTACCAAAAAAAAAAATCTTTAATAATTAATTTTGTCCTTTAATTTTCAGTTGACAGAATGTGCCACTGCCACGCAATAGACCTTTGCGTCGCAAAGTCCAATTAAAAAAAAGAAACTTCAGCGCCACGTCAGATTTAAATATCGAACGGAAAAGTATACCGCGTAAACAACTGAGCAGCGTCGTCGCCAGTTGCATTTTCCCTTGGCACGGCGGCAGCCTGTTTTTACGAGCTTTCCTACCTACTAAGTCATGCGGCGAAACTGGTACTGTGACCATGAGGCGTTGATCAATGCAGAACTGTGCATAAACGCGGCGTCATCGACAATATAGAGGAGCCATGTTTACACGGAACTCTTTGGTAGAAAAACTACGTAAGTGCCTGACCTTGCCAGCTCTTCTTGGTCGAAGGCTCTTCCAAAATCCAAAACTACCTATCTACCGCCAGTAGATTCAATTGTTTAGTTAAATCGAAATTTTTGTTTATTATTATTTGAATTTTATATTTAGTTTTGACGTCAATATGTGCATGTAAAGGCTTATATTGAATAAACGATTTGACTTTGACTTTGAAGGCGATGTTGACTCATTTTATGTCCCCAGTGTTGGGGCATGCTCCTTCCCTATATGATAGGGAGAAAGGGCCACAAACCACCCACCACGGGCCCAGTGCGGATTGGTGGTTGTTAACGACTGCTAATGTAGCCGGGACCAACGGCTTTACGTACCTTCCGAAGCACGGAGGATCTCGAGATGATACATTTTTGGTCGCCCATCTGACGACCGGCCTTTGCGAAAGTTGCTCAACCTCAGCACTCGCTGACCGGGCGCGTTAAACACTGCACCATCGAGCTCCTCGGTGCTCGAGCTCATCGAATCCTACCTACCAGGCAATAAAACTGGTAACTTCGCTCAATAAAAAAATGCGAATAAATCCTTAATTAAAACTAACTCATGGCGACTGCATCCATCCTATCCCACATTAACATACAATAGCCTCGCGTCCTTGACTTCGCGTTATCTATTTACCATTTACCTTCCTATTTTGTGTTAATTCTGAATAAGCGTTAACTCTTTTGTATTAAGACTTAAGAGGCACCGATGGAGTTGTGAACCATCTTCATTTTAATTTGTAATGAACGAATATGTTGGCATTACTGATTTGGGATAAGGTTTTTTGTAGCTTTATGGTTTATGATTTCGTTGTCTATGGTGTTTGAAGTTCTTTGCTCTATGGTGTTATCTATCTATAACAGAAATTATTACTCTGCTAATAAACTATTAGTGCTCTTCTTGGCGGGAAAGTGAAAAGTCATGTCTGCGGTTTTGTTTTATTTTCTAAAATTTGTGTTATTTCGAATATTAATGTGAAATAATGGTGGATTATTAACCGTTAAGTGTTCGTGAGTGTGCAAATGAAACAAAACAGTGAAAAAACTCTATGGTGCTAAAACTTTTAATACCATTTTTGTCCTAAATTCAAATTTAGAACCACGTTTCGATGCGACCTTCTTTAACCTGTGAAATCTTGTTACTCTTATAAAAGTGCAGTTTCTTGAGCTCATTCTTTTCTGCAGCAAAAAGACGTCCTGAATGGATAGTAGGTAAAACATGATTGGGCTATTGGACTACTCAAAAGTACCTACTTAGTAAAAATGTTTACTTATTTAAATAAAGATTTTTTACTTTGACTTTAAAATTGCTGTCGTTTAGTTGTTCAAAAGAGTCATATTGGGCCAGCGTGGAGGGTTACGGCCATATCCCCACATTTGCTATAATTCACGTGGGCAAGGCTGAACCAGGCAGTAGGACCATATAGGCTTAAAATTATAAAAGTAAAATCCATTAAGAGTCATGTTAAACAGTGACTTTACTTTACAAAGCGTTCTACAAAGAACAAGTTTAAAGATATTTGCTCAGAATATCGATTGGCGGATCGATCAAAAATCAGGTCGCGCTGGCATCGAACCCGGGACCGGCCCAAGTGAGTTATAGCTGTTATTAACTACGGGATATAAGAGGCGAGCTATCGCCGATATGAAATCTAGCATTAGCTTTCTATAAAGGTCCACAATGTTGTACCGTTTTAGACGAAATGGTGATGCAACCTTTTTTGATAAAATAAATGGAAGAATGTAGTTAAACTCTTTTGAGGGAAAATTTTATTTAAAAAAAAGAAAACTTTGTTTTTTATTTTGGGAATTCACGAAAATTAAGTGCTTTTCCGCTGGCGAAAGCCAGCGACATGATTATAAAGAAATAAAAAAGATGAAAAAGAGAAATTAATGTAGGCGTTTGCACAGCAATGGGATGATACAGGCTTACCGTAAATGTAGTTACGCAGTTGCATTGAAGTACTTACCATAGACAAACAAAGTCGTGCAAAGACAAGATTAGTTTTTTTTTCCATTATAAATATACCTAGCTTAGTGCAGTTCACATATTTGCTAATGTTAACAAAATTAGAATGGACATCGTAGAAAAAAAATCATTGTTTAATCGTTTGTAGTTTGGATGATAAACAATAAATATTCCCGAACCCCTTGAGTGTCAGTAAAGATGTGAGTCGTTATATAAATATTTTTATATAAAAACGCTATGCAAGTGAGGTTACAAGTGGAACATTGGCTTTCGAGCTGACATCCTGCATAACCAGTCTATAATCTCACCAATCCCGTTTATATAGGTAACTAAAACTGACTAAACGTCGTAGTAATTAATTCATTATTCCATTTAACTTTGCTATTGTAGAGAATGGCCATTCATACCGTGTCTATTACTTGTCTATTGATCACACTGCGAACGGTTTTGTTTTTCGCCAATGTATAGGAAATATGTTTTTTATTGAACAAAATCACACTTATAGAAAACAATGTAAGTACTACAAACGATGGTGAGTAATGGCGGACTTATTTTTAAAAGAGATTGCTTCCAGCCAACGTAAAGTGAAGACAACAGGAAAAAACAAATTCAATTTATGTATGTATGTATGTTTGCAACGAATAAACTCAAAAACTAATGGACCGATTTAAAAAATTCTTTCACCATTAGAATGCTACATTAGCGCTGAATAACATAGGCTATATTTAAATATATATATATATATATATATATATATATAAAATATTAAAAACGACAATTTAATTTTCCAATACAAAACTATTTGTTTGTTTATTGTCATGGAAACTATTGATATATATTTAACTCAATGATGGAAACTTTCAAAGCGGTACGAAGTCCGCCGTGTAGGTATGTAAATAACATTCTTCACCTATTAAAAAAGATTCTTTAACCATAACATCCGTTGACGTTGAGAAGACTATCTAGCAGTCTAGCCTACAGAAAAAAAGGAAAAGATATAAAGAAAAGAAAATGTTTATATGGCGGCGTGTATCTTTGAAACAGATCAAAGTAAGTTATCAGTTCTAATTAACGTGATAATTAAATGTTATGCCGGCAAGTTCTTAGTACGCAAACTTTTAGTTTAAATATGTATTGGTTTCCTCAGTTTGATTTAATTGAGTCTGGTTTTAGTTCAGTTATAGTTTACTTATAAAATAAAGTTTGCTTCGTGTAAGGGCGAGGAGTTCGATGTCGCAGTGGTTAACGCGCCCGGTCTGCGAGTGCTGAGGTTAAGCAACTTTCGCAAGGGCCGGTCATCGGATGGGTGACCAAAAATTTATTATCTCGAGCTCCTCCGTGCTTCGGAAGGCACGTAAAGCTGTTGGTCCCGGCTGCATTAGCAGTCGTTAACAACCACCAATCCGCACTGGGCCCGCGTGGTGGTTTATGGCCCGTTCTCCCTTTCCATCCATAGGGAAGGCTCGTGCTCCAGCAGTGGGGACATAAAATGAGCTGATGATGATGATGAAGGGCAAGATGCTCGCACATCAGGCGATCGGCTAGCAACCCATCACTGATCCTGTCACTAATGGCGAGTTTACTCAAAATTGGTGACTTTGATGCTCTGTATGTAGTATGTATAAAGAAAATGTTATTTTTATTTCTTTTCTACTTTGTAACTCTTTGATGTACGGAGTTCCTGAGTATGCAAAGTCTTTCGGAATTTATGATTACCAACCTTCATTTGGTTGTGTGGTGATTAAGCCAATACAATAGTGATAACTTGATTTCAAGGATAGAGGTCTTTGCCCAGCAGTGGGACAGTATATATACTATTTACTTTACTTTATTTACTACTCATTAATGTTTAATGGGAAGCGGTTCACGCTAGTTTAAGCCGACTGGCGCGACAGTATTGGCGCGACAGGATTATCTCATTATTACGTTTAAATAAAAACAATAGCTAATTGAAGGTTTTATGAAGACATCATAACTCATTATTAAGAATAGTGATGATACAAAAAGTTGATATCAATAAGATTTCATTTTGTTGATGGCTTTGTGCGATTAGCACATTTAGCCAGTGTCAAAGTAATTTTTCTAACAAGTAATACATAAATAAACAATATTTCTTTTCTGTATGATGATGATGATGAATGATAATAGAAATGAGAAGCGAGAAATGATATACCACCCAACCCCTCGAGTTTCTCAGTAAAGATGTGGGGCTTTACTGAGTCCTCGGGCGGACTTCTTGAGAGAATTTGAAAAGTGACGTTGCACTGTTTTGTTTCATTTGCCAACACTCATGCACACTCACGAACACTTAACGGTTAATAATCCACCATTATTTCACATTAATATTCGACATAACACAAATTTTAGAAAATAAAACAAAACCGCAGACATGACTCTTCACTTTCCCGCCAAGAACTCATCAATAAGATTTAAGTCATAATATTTCTAACCATAAACAATACCGCTATGTCACAGTAACTTTGATCAATGAACTAATAATAGAGTAACAGTGAAAGCCTCTTTGCTGACAAAGAAACATTTGCTTGACTGGACTTTAAAAAAGTATACGTTTCCATTTCACATTTGCCGTTCCATTTTCAAAAGTTCTTTTTTTAAATTACACAAATAGTCCTGCGGGTTTCACCGTGCGGCCGGTCGTCGGTTTTACGTCAATGGCGCCACATGCCGGTAGCTCGTTAGCATTTTACTACTGAACGAACTGGATCGAGTACTGGCAGTTAGAAAAGGGTTAAGATATTTTCTTTTCAAGAAGCTAATGTAAATGAGAAATTTAAACTCATTTATAACACCTCTTTTTAAGTAAGTATAACAAGAGAAATCCTGACTAAAATTAACGATTAACATCCTTCAGATCAAACTGCTAACAGAAGCTAAAACGCCGTGCAAGCAGATTATTAAATATCTAGGCATGAGATAAAACGGAATTATGCGAAATGCCATCAGGATCACAGGATAAGGGGCTTTCACGGATGAAAACTTTTTTTTTGGATAGAGTTTACTGATTGCCTCAGCTCAGCTTCATAGGGCTTTTTTGGAGGCGGCGAGAAACTTAAAGGGTTCCTCAAGCCAAGTGAAACGAATCACCTTCGGAGATTTTCTATAGAGAACGGCATCACGTACTAGTACACCTTTAACTTTTTATGGTTGGTAGGGGATGTCAGGATAAACTTTAAAGTCGTGTGGAGCTGGATGTCCCCGTGCCCTACTAGATTCTCTGAGGGGTTCGAATCGGATCGGTTGGACGAAATCGCGGTATCTGTCTTCATTAAAGGTCACTGCCAGTGGGCAGTGGGTGGGTGACCTTAAATAAAGATAGTTATGAAGCAGCCGCATATAACGTTGTCTATAACTATTGAAGAAACATCATGGTTAAATGGCATGGCGTCTGAAATACTTCACACTTTAAAGGGAACTCTAATTTAACCCAATATTTGTTGAAAAAACAATTAGCTTAGATAAGATACAGAAACCGGGGTGTTGTTTATTCTAAAACTTAAAATCTAACATGTCATGTCATCATTTTTACTGCGCACTGCCAGGGAGTGGAATTCTCTGCCATCGTCTGTGTTCCCAAAAACTTATAACCTGAATTCCTTCAAGGCGAGAGTTAATAGGCATCTTCTGGGGCAGCTCGCTCCATCGTAGACCTCATCTACGCTCACCATCAGGCGAGATCGAAGTCAAGAGCTGTCTTATAAGGCATTAAAAAATATATATTTTACTGTTTTTGAAAGTTTTTTTATTTTATATAATTAGTTCTTGTAATTGTCTGTTTAGATTACTTTTTATTGTGACGTTTGTCTATTTAACAAACTAATGGTGGTAAATATAGATAAATTAATAGTTACGATGGCACTTTATTGCCACTTCTCTCCACACCTATACTCATGTTTCTTGTTTGCTCAAACGTACTTCTAAGCACTTAGTTCAGGAGGCGTAACGTTTTATTCAATAAGATATATTTGCCATTCTCTGCACCTTCCACTGACATTCGCAATAAAACCTCAAGACACTCAGATTTTAGATATGCTTTTATTGGACTCGCGATATAGTTTTTTTATTGGTGGACCTTTTGCGTTTGTATAGTGGCCAAAAAAGCGCGGGCGCGAGTTATTAAAATGGTGGGACATTAATGAACGATGCTTTTTGAGTTATAGGCTGATATTCGAAATTCAAACCTCCTTTTCAATGAAATTATAGATTCGGTTTTGTTTGGTTTGTAATTCAAATTTGGAACATGTGTAAGTCACATGCCTATCCTTTTTGGTGGGAAAGTAAAGAGTTTTATTTGCAGTTTTCTTTCTTCTTTAATACTATTATTGGCAAATGAATTGAAACAGAGCAACCTTTACAAATTCTGTTTTTATTTAAGTAGAGTCTGTGGTTAAGTAAACTATATTAATACCTCCTTTTACGTCCTTATTGCGAGTCTATGCCCAGCTGGTAGGTATACAAGAAGAGCGATGTAAAGTGCATCTACACAGCCGTGGACGTTCCGTTCCACATTCTTAACCGATTGTCGTTAATTGGTTGTAGTCTTTATCTAAAACAATTGAAATGGACGATCCACTCCGAGCCAATCGAAGTTAATCACCAACCAATTGGGGACAATTTCCCAATTCAGTTTCCTTGTTTTTAAACGACTGTCACCTACTTTTGACGATCTGTTATCTGATGACAATATTATCTATTTTAAGGAGCTCTATGGTGCAGTGGTAAACGCTCCCAGTCAGGTCTGTCATCGGATGGTCAACCAAAAATTTATCATATCGAGCTCCTCCGTGCTTCGGAATGCACGTAAAGCCGTTCCGGCTGCATTAGCAGTCGTTAACAACAACCAATCCGCACTGGGCCCGCGTGGTGATTTGTGGCCCGTTTTCCCTATCCATTCTTAGGGAAGGCTCGTGCCCCAGCAGTGGCGGCATAAAATGTGATAATTATCTCTTTTTTTTAGAGAAAATATTACCTTAATCTCAATGTGACCACAGAACTTACAAAGGAATCGAAGCATCATCGCCTCAGAATAAAACCATTATGGAAAGTAAAATGCTATTAGATCCGCAAAAAGTATTGAAAGATACTGAAAACAATAGACCAGAGACAGGTTATTCTTCTACCTTTTACTTTTCAGATTTCTTAGAAAGGTTTTAAAATCTAAAAAGCGTAATGGAAACATGCAGTGAGTAATCCAATTTTATATCGTGACAGAGTACTGAGATGAAGCAAGCTTCTGGGAATAATCAAGCAAAGCGAATCACTGCTGTAACAAAAAAAATATAAATGGACACGCAATCCGATCATTATTGTCTTGTGTGGCTGTGGTTATCAATTTCGAAACGTTACAACATGTCCAAGAGTACCACCTACGCAAAACTGTTTCGGTGATTTTTGTTCTTTTGATCATATAATAATAATAATATCCCAATCGTAATTAGTCACAGCGACATGGGATCTAAGGAGAGCGACGTTCGTGTTCTCTCTGGTGACTTACATAGCCAATTTTTGCCTTGAATGTGCGACCACATTCTCTGCTAGTCAGCACCCTTCCAACATAGTTATAATGATAGGCGACAGATGGTCGGGCCTTGAGTTCGACCCGCTTACTATCGAGCTCGTCTTTTCGCCTCCGTTCATACTCAGACACCGTTCACAGTGTGTCTCCACAGTGACCGGTCTTCTGCCATTGCCTCCCATTGTGACGGTTCTACGTCACATCGCTCCATATACACTGCAAACGGTATTTACAGCGTAACGAGACATATTGGGAGACGAGAAACTTAAAGAGTCTCTCATGACGTGTAATAGAAACCCAGTCACAGGGTTTTCTAAAGGGATTGGCATCACGCAAGCGTGTTCTCGTTCCTTAGTCAAACTGTTTAGTTATTTTGTGACGAATAGCCACATTGTTACTTTTCTAACCCTAGAAAATTTATCCCCACGATCCTGGCCTAGCCTAATGTGGGAGTCATAGTACATTCCTGTTCATTTTTCATGTTCATTCTCCGAAGGGTTTGAACCAGAACGACCACCAGATGCTGCTTCTGTGCCATACAGATTCTCGTGTTCGATAACGTGATTGAATGGCAATTAAAACAAGCACTTGGCTAGGCACCCTAATAAAGCCGTTACCTAAATGGATTGTCCGTTTTAGCCGAAACCATTTCTACCGTGCCTTTCATTACCGAAGGCTCCGTCCAAAAAACGCTGACGTCTCTCTCGACAGCCATCAATGACTCACAAAGGCGCGAAGTGCACAATCAGAGACACAAAAAAAAGAGACGGGAGCTATGCCACTTTAACGGAAGCCATTTTTTTTATCTTCAAACTTTTTTAAGACAATTGTTCTTAAAACGCAACGTCATGACAGTTGACGAGCGGCCATTGGTTGACGGGACGCCGTTTGACAGCCAATAGCGGGCACCATTTTGAAATACGAAAGTCATTTTTCTTAACGTTTGAACAAGTGACTGTGCGTTTTGGCGGTAGCGCCATTGGCTCGCCTATTGTATGTAGTACCATAGACTGGCCTCTGATATAGTTTTTATGTCGCCGGTTCATTAGTGATGCCTCTGTATGCGTTTACTTTGCTCAGTGGTATATGCTACTGACGGTTGTGAAATGTGGGAAAGTGTATGAAGGTTCTGGAAAAATCGTCTGTTTACTTGTATTTTTTTCAGTAACTATTCATTTCATATTTATTCTGCCATAATATTTTGCCTTTTCCATTTTACTTTTATCTATTATAATAATTTATCATATATATTTTTTAATATATTATCACACATTAAAGCTAGATATTAAAGTTGTTATTTTTTCCCTTATAATAAAATAAACAGACTACTTGAAATATTAAAAATTATAATGATTATAAGAAAATACTGTAGAGATTTGTTAATTGAAAACGGAACACTCATTTGCAGTAGGAACCTAATTGCAGTAAATATTCACAGCACACCGGTTCAGTAATTTACATAGTATTATAGTCTTTGAACAAAGTAACTACTCTTTACTAAGGACGCTACAGCGTCAACTAAAAAGCAGTTTTCCCGCCTTTGTCAAGTCATAGACAAGCGCCTATTTTTCTAACGTCAAAAGAGCGAAGCCACACACGGTACGATGCCGCGGTCCGGCAAAAAAATCTCATTTGTGATCATTGGCCGTCAGGCGCGAAACACGATGATGGATGGTGGCTACCGGCGTAATACGAATTACCTCAGAATAAGGCGCTGTGACGAATGTGGAAATACGTTAGGTATGGGAATGAAATGTACCGATGACGAAAGAGGTTTTAACTATAGGTAGGTTTACTACTTTTTTTGTGAGTCTATGGTTAAGACAATGAGCTGATTTGAATAGCGTTCTGAATAATTGTAATTGTGTACGCAAAATCAACATCAGTCTTGAGTTTAATTAAAATGGAGATATCGAGTTTAGTTAAAACGAGTCTTACCTAGATAATCACATTAGGTATTACTTCATTTCATATTATGAACATTTAATTAAAGTTAAACCAAATTCTAAATAAGAATAAACTCCTTTTGCGACCGACTCTACACTTCTTGTTTCAAAAGACTGACTAAATTTAAGTTTGCTTTAAATCCAAAGATATCTCTATCGGCCTTTTTAAACAACTTTAGACAGATTTACATCAATGTCAGTTTTCATCAGATATACAATCCATCAAAAAGTGTTCTCAATAACCAAGTTGAGTAGTAAATAGAGAAACTCTTCAGCAACTGTCAAAACGATTTTTTTCTTGAACTTGTATGGGAATGGCAAATTATGACGTCACTATTGTGTTCCGTCAATTGAGTGTTTATTAAAAACTTTATAAGTTACTAAAATTCGTGCTTAGGTTCATTACAAAAAAGGTTTATGTTTTAAAAAACTATTACGTGATTCCCATTATACGTATAATGCAATTAATTATGAACTATAAAATCTATACTAATATTATAAAGAGGAAAACCTTTGTATTTTTGTATGTATGTACGTTTGCAACGAATAAACTCAAAAACTACGGGTCAGATTCTAAAAATTCTGTCACCTTCATTAGCGCTGAGTAATAAAGGCTATACTAAAAAAAATACTAATAATTTAATTTTCCAATACAAAATTATTTGTTTGTTTTGTTGTCATGGAAACCATTGATATATATTTAACTCAATGATGGACTGTCAAAGCGGTACGAAGTCCACCAGGTCAGCTAGTTAATTATAAAATTAATTAATTTTAACAAAATATCTTAGCTAAAGGCTAAATCTACTTCATTGCACGCAAAAAAGAAGCAGAAATCGTACCAAGTATTGCGCTTGCGTCTCTTGATCAAACAATAGATCATAAACAGCACCTAAGACAAATGCCATGATTTATTAGTTTTCGCAAAAAGTAGTTACAAACATAACCACCAAAATGCACCTTAACTTATTAAAGATACAGTATATAATACAATGGAGATACAACAATGCTTAATGAAGTTCTAGGTAAGGTAGGCTATGTTAGAACCAGATGTTTTTTGTTAGAAAGGGTCGGGTTTATTCAGGGATCTATTCCACTTTTTTACGTTTCGATGTGGAATCGAATGGAGGTTTACGTGAACAAGGTAGTGATGTGATCGTTCTTATCGATGCTTAATATCGATATATCGATAATTAAGTCTTGACAGCTAAGCTAACCTTTACGAAAGAGGACTTCTGGCTCGTAATAAAGCGGCCTTAGCAGATTAAATAATCTATACTAATATTATAAAACTGAAGAGTTTGTTTGTTTGTTTGTTTGTTTGTTTGTTTGTTTGTTTGTTTGTTTGTTTGAACGCGCTAATCTCAGGAACTACTGGTTCGAATTGAAAAATTCTTTTTGTGTTGAATAGTACATTTATTGAGGAAGGCTATAGGCTATATTACATCACGCTATGACTAATAGGAGTGGAACAGTCGCTAATTAACGCGGGTGAAACCGCAGGGCACAGCTAGTCTGATTATAAAGTTTTAAAGAGCTTTATGCACCGCTAACATTAAAAAAAAATTGATTTCATATTCTGTTAGCAGATTAAAGGATCATATATATTTTTCGTGTAAACGTGTAAAAGTGTACATAAATAAAATAAACGATAACTGTTAAAGGTATTCTATAAAACACTGTTGATAGTGAAAATATTATTTATTCGTCAGATACTTAATCGAAAATCACGAAATGAGTTAGAATCTCATACAATGTATTGATCCAAAATACAGATAAATGGAAAACGGGGTGGCCCTGCTTTGGGAAACATTGGCTTGTTTACAACTTAGTACCTACTTAATACTGATTTCGATAAAACCGTATCGACAATCGCGGTCGCGTCACATCACTAAAACATCGATGCGGGCTCATCAAAGTGCGGCTCACAGACAATAACTGAGAAATATTAAATTATAATAAAATTAACTTGGCCTCACTTTTTATACCGTTACCGACTGCAGTAGTAAGAACGACCAGACATGACATTGTACAAATAAACATTATATTTAACAAACACAATTTTAGAAACAATTTATGTTGAAAGGAATTATCATCATTTGACTTGATATTTACTCCTGAATGTTGTAAATAAATATTTTTTTTCATGTGATGAAGTTTATAACTGTATTGTCTTAATCAACCGAATTAGGTATATTATTAAATTTAGTTATTTTACATTTTATTTGTAGGAATAGAAATAGAAAAAATCTTTATTTGGACAATACATAAAATTTTTACCAAATATCGATTTATCTATTGAATTCAAACCCTATTGTTTGCTTATTTAAACTAATATAACAAACATTGTTGTTCGCCTGTGCATCTTCAATATGTGTTAATATGGGACATTATAATGCCTTCCCGAAGATTCCCGAAACGATCGAGCTGCTATCACTCGTACATCCCGAAATATAAGCAGGAATTATTTTTAATTGTGTTCAAACTCAATTCATTTGCATATATTTCTAAAAAAAAACGATTTTCATAACAAACATCAGGCTACCACGGCGTATCTACCCGTTCTAAGCCCGTCGCGTCCCACGGAACAGCACGGACCGTATGTAGTGACGATTATTCATTCTACACGGTGACACATGACGAATCAATCGGTCACGAACGAATCGAATGAGAGCCGACGTTTCCGAACGCACCGACTTGTAATAAACCATGCCCTATTATTGTGGAGGCTTTAGTCTATGGTTTGATTGGGCTGTGAGCTTTGGCGCCAAAACTGTGAAGCAACGTGTAGGTTGTGTTTGGAAAAGTTTTTAATGTTTTTTATAAAGTACTTACTAAAGTATTTTTTTTATTAATACCTAAGTAATATTAATAAATTATAGTAACATTAGCCTTGGTATGTTTCTGTCTGCTTCTTCACTGTACAAGGTCCCCGTAGATGTACAAAATAATGGCATTGAAATATATTTGTAAGAACTGTTCTTGTACCCAAAATTTTATATATAAATTTTATTGGAATTTAAGCAAAAATAATCAAGCTTATCATCATCATCATCAGCTCATTTTATGTCCCAACTGCTGGGGCACGAACCTTAACCACCACACGGGCCCAGTGCGGATTGGTGTTTGTTAACGACTGCTAATGCAGAATATTATTAGTGACCGTAATAGTAAAAAAGTTTATTATATTAAAGAATTCAGTGGCTATCAAACTGCATGGGTGCCTTTTAGATTTGCACGAACTGATTCTAACTTACATGCAAAATGCAAACAGTTATGGCCATAGATTGGAATGGAAAGAGTTTTTTGTTAAACCTAATTACGTAAAAACATTATCAATAGTATAGATAAGCTTCCGGTAACCTCATCAAACAGAAAGGAGTCAGTTACACTTATTTAGTTATTTTGTTTTCAACAAATACATAACTCTTTTTTGGGACTTTGAATATTTTTTTTGTTTAGGCAGTCATTGTCTTTTACGTTTGTATATTTTTAATATTGCTATTTCATTGTAATGACAGTTCCGTGCAAAAGAAAGCCTAACCTGGAAGCGTATCCATGCTATATTAACATTGCGAAACCATAAGAACAGACTGCCCTATTCCAATCTATGGTTTGAAGTTATGACAGGTTCCTCTGTGTCATAATTTCAAACCATAGATTTTTTTTGTTTGTTGATGGCTTGTACGGCTTGGACATTTGCCAATGTCAGGTAAACAGTTGGGAAACAAAATTTAAAAGGAATAGGTAAAAGAATATAAAGGAAATTTGGAAGGGATCAGAAAGGCTATTGTGTATGAGATTAAACCATACACGAATATTGTTTCAAAGAAACTATTACTACATTACGTCGGCCCATCAGCAAAGTAGAACACGGTATATTTTTTTCTTTATTAAAAATAATAATAAAAAAAATGCCTCTCCAGACACCGCTCGCGTACGCTATAATTATGTCACAAACCCAACAATTAGACATCGTGTGTGGATATCGACATTACTTTTTATCAGTTCAAATCTCGACAAGTCTAAAAATAGTCTTTAACAGCTCAGTAATAGAACGTATAGTCGCTGGCGAATTTCGTAACGGACGTAAGCGGTATATTACGGAACGTACAATTAAAAAGCAAGACTTTTTTTTCTTTATCTATCTATCTATCTGTCACTGGTTTTACTGCGCTGCCGTTTTCTTTATGTAACGTTTTATTGTCTATGGTTTTTTTTATCTTTTTAATTATGAACCTCTATAAAATAGCTAGGTAAAAACTCATTCTGTCATTAAAACTCAATCAATTAAATTATTTTGCAAATAACATAAAGTTACGAGCGTCTTGTTGTGTCGGAGGCCAAGATCCAGTACTGGTTACTGAGCCAGTGGAGTAAGTAAGTAAGTAAATATGGAGTAATGGAGTTTTTATTATAAACGCGAAAACGACACATAGCTTTTGTTACATAGGTACAATAATTGTAAAAAGACAATCAAAAATCCATAGTTAAAGTAGACATATTAAAGAATCATGTAAAAAATAAGGAGTTAAATTTGCTTGCTCTCCCTTCCACATCCTAATAAACACATACGATGAAAAAAGTGAATAACGACAAGTTTAATTGACGTTTCACTCTAAGGGCTCTTTCAAATTAGACGTTTCGTGTCGGACCGCTCGCTGTCGTGCGTTTGCAAAGCGTTCCATATTATAACAGTCGTGCGGTTGTCGAGCGGCTGGCGTTTAATATGAAAACGCATGGCAGCGGCCCGACACGAAACGCCTAATTTGAAAGAGCCCTTAACCCTTTAACTCAGGAACAAAACATATGACAGCACCTGCGCAGATGACATAATTCGTAAAATGGCAAAAAAAAATTTGAAACTTAATAAAAAAATTAAAACGCGCGGAGAATAAAGTTGTTGGGAGTTGAGAGTGTAGCAAATTTATTCTAGTTTGTTTATAGTTAAACTTCTTCATAGAAAAGTAGGCTCTAAATAGACAATGTTTAAGTTTTAAGTCGCGTAGTCGAGTCCGGGCGCTAACGCCCGATTGGGGTTTTACGGAATTTCGCTCTTATAACGTTCAAGGAACACATCGACAGGGGACAAACACTTGCATACCCTCTAAAACGCTAGTACCTCCTCTGCCATGGATATAACTCGTGACGACCTACCACGAACCACGTTCGACGTGTTGCCTCCCTGTCACACTTACGCATGAATTTACAAGTGCGACAGAGAGGCAACACGCCGAACGTGGTTCGTGGTAGGCCCTCTGAAGCTTTCCAAGTACTGAAGTGTAGCCATCCTACTCAACTACGACACAAAACAAAGAGACTGCAGAAGGTTAGCTTAAACAAAAGCGCTCAAGCAACTCACACATAGACAACCTCTCACAGATACGAAATCTGGACACAGCTGCGCTCGGACTGTTCCGAGCTGTTCCGAGACTCCGTGTCCGCGAGAGGGTCTGTGTGCGTTGCTGGAGCACGTATACAACCAGTAACAGGTTAAGCGCACACCCAGAAAGTAGTTTATAAATCGACTTCTCAATCGATTAAAAATATTCAAAACATAGGTAATTTTTTTGTCCCAAATTATTAAAACTTAATGAAAAAACAGTCACTCCTTAGTTAAATAGTTAAAACAAACAAAAATAAAACTAAGTCAATGGAATAAGGGGCTTTTTAAAATGCGGTAAATCGGTAGGCTAAAACGCTAATATGCCCATACTGTTTGCCCTCGATGAGTATAACTAATAACTTAAATAAACCAAATTAATTAAATAAAAGTAAAATTATTTTTCATGTTTTTGTTTTTTAATTATAATTAATTATTCTCATTGAGGTCTCTGAGGATGTGCGTTCATTCTGTGACATATTATATATTGCTGCAGTCTCCTCATATTGTGACCACCAGTACATCCCAATATCACCGATACCTACCTGTGTCTGAGTGAGTCCCAAGCTGGCAGCGAGCTCAGCCCGCTCCGGCAGCGCGAGGTACTGCGTCCTCTGGAACCTCCTGTTGAGCTGCTGCAGCTGGAGACTGGAGTATATCGTGCGAGGTTTCCTCATCTTCTTGCCCTTGCCGTTCACTCGGAGACCTGGGTCGTCGGAGAGGCCGCATTTTTCTGGAAAATTTTAGGTTATGTTTATTTTTTTATTTTATTTTATTTTAAGGTACACCAACAGCAATACACATAAACAATTAAAATGAATTTTACAAGGGTAGTGTCTTAAATATGTTTGCCAATTATAGGTATACACAACATTCGTTGTACTGTTGTCTTTCAATAGATTAACTTAAATCAAAATATACAGAATGTTTAATGTTTGTTTAATGTTTAGTTCTTTAGCATATTTATTGTAAACTTATTAAAAGGAATATTTATATAAAATGCAGTGAAAAAAATTAAACGCCCACCCGACCCAGCCAGGAATCGAACCTGACTCTTCCTCAATCCGGGCGGCTGCACTGACCGTTATGCTACCGGGAAGGCTGACGTAAGCGCTGAATTTTGTCACTGCTTTTTGATTTTTGAAATGCTTTAGAGCGACGTTAGTGCCATCTATCCAAAAGTGATTGCAACCGATGGACATGCAGATACATCTTTGCAGATGAATACCACAAATTGAAAACACAACGCTATAGTAAATTTTTATACTTTTTATTTTTAAGTGTTAATTGCTACACTTAAGCTGAATTAAATATTTATATAAAATACTGTGAAAAAAAAAATACAGTGAAAAAAATGAAACGCCCACCCGACCCAGCCAGGAATCGAACCTGGGTCTTCCGCAATCCGGGCGGCTGCACTGACCGTTATGCTACTGGGAAGGCTGAAATATTTAAATTCAGCTTAAGTGTAGCAATTAACACTTAAAAATAAAAATTAAAAAAATTATTAGAAGGAGTTCAATCGAGGTTAACCCGCTCGGTTTGTGATTTCTAATCATCTTTTAATTTCCAGCTCCTCGGCGCTTCGAAAGGCACGTAAAGCCGTTGGTCCCGGCTGCTTCAGCAGTCGTTAACAACCACCAATCCGCATTGGGCCCGCGTGGGGATTTTACGGCTTGTTCTCCCAGTGGTGTTTCCATCCATTAGTGAATCGCTTGGTTTTCATATCTAATCAGATAATAAGTGAGAATAACGCCAACGAATGAGCTACTAAAACTGTTCTTATGGCGTTGACTATAAAATGGTGGTAGTTAAGTAGGTGGTCTTAGCACAAGCCATATAGGTACCTTATTCGAATAGAACCTGCTCTGTGAGACCAGTGGAACACTGGACCAGAGAGGTGGTTATTAAAGATATATTTTTTTTTCCAGTACAAAAAGTTTGAAAAGTTTTTCAAACTCCTTTTAGAGATATACAAGATCATAATACCATAGATCAAGAATTTACACAGCAGCAACTTGTGTCCACGTAACAGTTCCAAATTCAAATCGCTAGTACGTTCGGAAACCACACCCCCACATAAATCAACACACACAAAACGGCGTAATAAATCCACAATATAAATATTCAAGGCATACGATGGCTCGCCATCCATTTTGTGAAATATATGAAAGGCACTCGCTACTTGATAATAGTCAGTGGTAACTTGTAATTACTGGCTTCGTATCGCTGCATCGGATCGGCGAGCCGACACCCGCTTTTTGGCGGTGCGGTGGTTTCTGAACGTTCGCATTTTAAGTTGCGATACTTCTTGTTTGTTTTTACGCGGTTGCGAAGTTTTGAAAGTGTAGATGGTTCGATATTCAAATTCCTTATGGAATTTTTAATGTCGTAAAAGAGGTTTTATGTTATATTTTGTTATTTTTTAATCTTGAAAACAATAAATGTGCAGAGCTAACTTTTTGATTAATATCATAGAGACTTTTTTTTGTTTAATGTTCAAAGGTGACATTTAGGACCATTATACAAGTACAATCTTCATTTATTTTTCAAACCTATGAGTTAAAATAATCCGGATAGTTAATAGAAAACAATAAAAAAAGTTTATTCAACTTCATTTCTCAAAAAGACAGGCAAATGCGTTATTCTCGCATGCCAACCATAGACTATGAACGTAACATTGCGAAATCTAAACCTTCCTGCACTGTACGATGTGTCGGCGATATGCAAAATGTAAGTGGAGCTCGTTTGTCAAACTTACAAAGACATTAGTCAGCTCGTGTAAACCTTTTTACCGTGTAGTAGAACTCAAAGTTATCGCTTTGGATAACAGGTAACTTTGGACAAATTATTATTGTGATTATTAAAAAAGTATTTAAAATAGAAAATGCACAGATATACAAAGTGACGCATGTCAACATACTTCCTTGGTCTAGAGATAGTATTAAAATATATATTTTCCTTTTTTTTATGTTAATAAGCAGGCAAACGAGAATACAGCCTGCCTGATGTAAAGCGGCCCATGGACGCTTGCAACACTATTTTAGTATTTTAAGAGTTTTTATTATTATTGTCTCCTTTATTTATTTTCTTTCTTAAAACTAGAGTACCACCAGCAGCGGGGCAGGGCCCAAGCTACCGGTGGTCAGGGCTGCAAAGTGAGGAACCTCCTTACAATACGTGCCGTGTCCAGGAGTGTTGCCTTCTGTATCTGATCCTTAATCCAGCCATCCAGCGAAAGTCTCTTGAGATGTTGGTCGAGACTCTTCGCTATAAGGCCGTTTGCAGATACGACTATGGGGACAATGATCGTCGAATCCACATTATTATTACTATTAGTTAGATACGTGTTTAGTGTCAGGCGAACAGTTGAAAAAACTATGTTTGACTGTTTAATAAACTTTGTCTGACTCGTACTCAGTGTCAATTTAGTCAGTCGGTACTGTAACAACCGGCTGGGTCGTTACTTAGGTACCGGGGGGTTTATTAAATGAAAAGGCTTCCAAAGCACTATATTTTATATTATCTTTTCAATATTACAATTACAAGATCAATCGTTGTCGCGGTCTGTCAATCGAGTCCGCGATATTCTTCTTTTTTCTTCTTCCGTCTCTTTTTGTTCTACACCGTTTGAACTCAGGCCACGGCGGCTGCCAGCCAGTATGCCCGAGCAAGGAGTCTCAGTTACTACAGTACACACGCCAGCATATTAACCTACCACAAACTGTAAAATTTCCTCAATAGACTTTAAGCTTTATGCCTTAATAATAAGGTTGAAAATGTGTTGAAGAAATTTGACAGTTTTGAATAGGTTGAGCAGGCGTTTGTACCACAGTTAATTTATACTAAACAAACTTGAGTTATATTTTTAATATACACTCTTTACGCTCAAAATGCATTTATTAAACACACACTGAGTTCTGCTATACAGGATGTTTGGTAATATGTATATATTCCCAAAACGTACCCATGTTAAAATGTCTATATAATACTATGCCAAGGTCAGAAAATAGAAATTGTAAAAAAAAATTTCAACTTTCTATACTAATTCGATCAGCTGATGGGTCATTTTGTATGGAGAGTGGAATATTTTTTTACAATTTCCATTTTCTGACGTTGGCATAGTATTATATAGACATGTTAACATGGGTACGTTTCGGGAATATGTACATATTACCAATCAACCTATAGATATTGTTCCTAGTTAGTTTTATTTAGATGCAGTTCTGCTCATTCACGCATAATCCTCCAATGTAGTTTGTTTTTACTGATTTTAAATGGGAGATCTGGTGACCGGTGTTTACAGGTTTCTTCGAAGCCTACCTCAGGCACCAGTTTCTCAATACCTTAGGTTTAGTAAAGTCCTGAGCGACCTTATTACCATCAACATCGAACAGCCTAAACCGCCAGACCTAGAACGCTTAAATATTGCAATGGACCTGCCATTTTCTTTTCTTGACGATATTTACTTACCTAATAAGTAAACAACTGTATTATTCCTAAGAATATTGTAAGCAAATAAATAAATAAATAATATTGATTAAGTATTATTATTTTTCACACATTATGTTATTATTAAGCGTACCGAAATTTTGGTGATTTATGAAAGATCAATTATTAAATTCTTTTGAACTAGGTACTGTAGCAACCGAGACTCCTTGCTCGGGCATGCTTACTGGCAGTCGGCGTGGCCTGCATTCAAACGTAGTAGAAGAAAAAATAAGATAATCGCGGCCATTCTTTGACGGACCGCGTCTACGAATACTTGATTATTGTGATTTTCTTTAAAACAATACACGTATTTGAAATAATGGCGTTATTCATTAAAAACTCCGGTACCTTAAGTGACGATCCATCTGGTAGTCACAGTACTATGCTATTTTAATTCAGTCGATTTTATTAATAGAGAAATACGAATAAGACTAGGGTTACCAGATGGAAAATTGAAAAGTCCCGAGAAAAAATATGATTTCAATTAAAAAGTCATGAGATTTTGTCGTAAACGTAACTCGCAACTCTGTGGAAAAAAGTAACTAATAATCTAATGTTGTTACTGTTACTTTGCAGTTACTATGAAACAAAGTCAAAAATGATAATTAGGTACTTTATTGAAAAATCGAAAAATTCTGAGATTTCCAAAATCCTGCCGCAATCCTATCAGGAGCCTAAAAATCCTAAGATCTCAGGTCAAATCCGGAGATATGGTAACCCTAAATAAGACAGTTTCCATCATCATCAAAATACGTGAACGTCGACAGACCGCTATCGCGATTCTTATTTGTTTAAAACGTACGGTCAAGCGTGAGCATTCAAGTGAAACTCCTCAACAAAACGACTTTTGTTCAGTTAATTCCCAAGAGGCTTCCCATGCTCGCTATACATACATTCATACAAACATACATACACATACAAACTGACGTCGGCGTCTGTCAGACAGACAGACAAAACAATGCTGGGCCTCGAGGTAGACACACCCACGGTAGTGTTGTCACTATGTCGATTGTAGTGTTGTGTCTATGTTTAATTGTCGATAGTTTAACTGAAACTTTCATTTGTGATTCAGTGGAAAGAATTTTTTCACGTGCCTAATTTTTTTTATGTTACGGATGTTGATTAATTTTATTTCCCAATTGCCTTTATTACTTTTAAAGTAATTAACAATTAATATTTTTATCGCATAAGTACAAACGAAAATTTTCGTAAGCTATTACAGACTTTTAATGTATTTTCGCGAGAAGAGTGAATCCCCATTCTTCCTAGAACCGATAAGATAAAATCCGTTAGCTCAAAAACTTTATTCAAGGAAGTAAAAAAATATATTTCGAAAAAGGAACAAGGTTAAACTTAAAATATATTCTAAAGTAGAGCCGCTTCGCTCGCGCCCCGCCCACGCCGCCGCCTACCGAAAAACTGAAGATAAAACAGCCAGCTAAAAAACAATAAAACCCTTTTTCACCTTCAACAAAAAACCTTTTTTAAAAAACCCACGTGGTCCGTGTAGACGCGCGCGTAAATTTCTCCTTTGGCTAACCGAGCCGGAAATTTTGGAACCATAGACAAGAAATTTAAAACTGTTTGGTGTTTTTAAAAGGAAACTTGTGTGAAGGTAATACACTTAAAATTTTCCAATAGACACAATAATTATGGTAACATTATAACATGTAACAAGGTAATCCTGGTAGTCTACAGTCACAATATTATTTTGCATTCCTGTGTCTAGCAAAATGTTTTTCAGATTTGTTGATACATAGGGGGGTTTGTGATCACTAACCCGCATTTGACAAGCTTATCGATTGTATTGATGACATTTCAAAGAGGTTACAACCTTTGCCAAGCTGTTGGACCTTTATAGGCTAATAACTTTTTTAATTCTAATTATCTATTAAAACTGAGCCTCAAAAATGCTCTCTAAACGCCCGTCTACTCCGCACCGTTCATCTTAAGCAAAAGGCCCTTTCGTTTTAAAGTAAAAAGAAAGAAACTCACTTTTTAAAAAACAGCGTACTAACCTCCTTCAACCAGGAATAGTCTCTATGGGATATGGGAATCAAATTATAAATTTTAATTACTTTCACATATGATTTTAATGAGACGAGATTCGATTTACAAGTTATTTATATAATAAAGAAATTAATTTCGATAGTGTAGGGAAAAGTAATTTCTTTAACCGGATTGAGCGTTGATATGAACCACAGACAATATATTTAGGATTTACTTTAATCTGAAATGTCAAATTAAAAACTACATCTAAATACTAAATAGTTTATACTGACTGTTATTCATACTCACGCACTGGATCGTATTATTTACGTAAAAATTTCTAAAACTTTTCTCAAAATATCCCAAAAAGCGAGATAGACCTCAGAATAAAGGCTTTTGGCACGCAAGTGAAGCGTTAAACCGAATGGCGATGGTGAATTGGATAAACAATGAGATCTCAATATCTACCAGTAAAAAAAAAAACTAGTGATGATTATAATCTCAAACTATCATCATCATCATCATCACCTCAGCCAAAAGACGTTCTCTGCTAGTCAAAAACCTCCCCCAAGGATCTTCACAACGACCGGTTTTGTGCTGCTCGCATCTAGCGGCTTCCCGCGACCTTCACCAGATCGTCGGTTCGCCTTGTTGGAGGCCTGCCCACACTGCGTTTTCCAAGCTTCTAGCATCAACGTAGTATAGGACGCCCTCAGACTAGGTGGAGCGACGAACTCCGCAAGGTGGCTGGCAAGAGCTGGATGAGAGTAGCCGCGGATCGAGCTCAGTGGTGAGCACAAGGAGAGGCCTATGCCCAGCAGTGGACAAATATAGAATAATGATAATGATAATGCTTCTAACAGAAAAGCAGATATCAATTTAATGGATACGATATTTATGATTATCTTTATACAACGTGTTACAAAAAGGTGTGGTCAAAATGAAACGATCCAAAGTGTATACCATCTAGAACTTGTATGTGTTGTTATTAAGACATAATTATCAACTTTAATTTGTCATGCAATGGTTAATGAAATATTTATATTTGTGAAGTGATGCGCGTCACGCGCTCGTAAGCTAGCAGCAGTGATCATAAATGTAAGTACACAGAGGTTACTAAACCACTGGGGCTGAGACTTGTTTATTTTGATGTGACGTCACAATAGAAATATTAAATTAATAATTGCATGACGCATTCAATACTTTTAAAATACAGTGAAAAAATTAAACGCCTACACGACCCAGCCAGGAATCGATCCTGACTCTTCCTCAATCCGGGCGGCTGCACTGACCGCTATGCTACCGGGAAGGCTGACGTAAGCGCTGAAATTTGTCACTGCTTTTTAATTTTTTGAATGCTTTTTTAGCAGCAGAGTGCCATCTATCCAACGGTCATTGCAACCGATGGCCATGTAGATTCATCTTTACAGATGAAATACCACAAATTTGATAGCACAACGCTATAGTAATTTTACTTTAGCTTCAGTGCAGGAATTAGCACTTTAAAAAAAGTAAAATAACGCATTAAAGTTAATAATCATGACTTAGTAACTCTGCATACAAGACCTAAATCGGATACACTGTGGATCTTTTCATTTTGACCACACCTTTCTGTTACACGTTGTATAAATAAATCTTTTATGCGTGTGTAATGTTATTGAACTCCTTCTAAACGGCTGAATCGATTTGGATGAAATTTTCTGTGTGTGTTCAAGTGGATACGAGAATGGTTTAGATTTACAATTGGACCCGGTAGGTGGCGCTGCTATAGGGTCCATCATGGGATACGGGTGTTCTTAAGCGGACGAATGATTTGTTTGTTTTGTTGTCATGGAAACTGTCAAAGCGGTACGAAGTCCGCCGGTCAGCTAGTGTACATATAATTTTATGCAAATATTGTTGCGAACAAATTACAATTTGAAAAAAGACAAAGTGTTGAAAAAATTCCACGAGCGGTTAATCAACTCTATCTACTATGTATCTATATATGTGTTTTTGAGTATATACACCGTTGGCCTGAATAACCCGAAAGATTTAAACCACGTATTCTTAACAACAGTACGAGTAAACGTTATATTAACATGGGTCGAAATGTGTGTTTTAATTGACCCACTTTTTCAATACAAATTAAATCATAGTAATAGCGTGTTTCTTTATGGTCAAGCCTTTACTTCAGAGAGTAAGCGAATCATATTAATCTCAAGTTGAGAAACAGGGAGCGAGCATGACACTTCACGAATCCGTACACATAATGTATTTCCGCTAAATGTTCCGGCGGATAAGACGGCATAACGAATATAATTAAAATTATAACAGTGTAATTCTTACGTGACAATCAGTAATAATTTGAAATCAGTTTGTTTGAAATATGTCACATGTATCAATCATGTTCAACTTTCAAACTATGAATCAGCTAGTTGTCAGTGAAGGCAAATAGGTTGCACTTTGCTGATTGAGAGCGGAATTAATCTAGTCTTATCAGTCTTACTGATAAGAGAATAACTACTTGTTATTAAAGTGTAATAAGAAAGATAAAGTTATAATTATTACCTACTCTGTATATCAGTTGCATGTTACATCTTTTTATCTACAATGAAAAATAATTATTTTCGGTAGTAAAACCTTTTTGTCGACAGGTACCAAACTTACTTAGGTAAAACTGGTTGACACCGATGCACCTAGGTAAGTGCGTCTGCGTGAAAGTAGTAGGTGTCTACGTCATACCTTAGGGAGTGTTATACTTGATATTTTTTTATTATTATTTGTTTTAAATAATGAATATCTCCTTTATTATGGGGTTTAGGACTATGTGTTACATAACTTTATATACTCTAATTAGGCTGTAGAATCGTTAAGTTAAATCTTTCGGGTTATTCAGGCCAACGGTGTATATGTATATATGTATATATTATACTAATGTGTATATTTAATTAATGTATATTTTTATTGTTTATTATTATTTTGCTTTGTACTAGTGCAACTGCCTTTTATTTTCCTTTTAGTTGTCCTATACCTCAAAGGTTGCCTGGAAGAGATCGCTTTGAGCGATAAGACCGCCTTTGCCCACCCTATTATAAAAAATTTCGTTGTTGTTTTTACTTATCTGTGTGTGTGTGTACAATAAAGAGTTACTCTATCTATCTATCTACTTTTACTTTATAAGCCACGATAGCATAGTTGGCAGTACACCTGACCCGGCGTGTCATGGGGTGCGGGTTCGAATCCCGCTTGAGGAATTTTTTTAACACTGTCTTTTTTTAAATTGTAATATGTTCGCAACAATATTTACGTAAAATTACTTATATGTAAATAATCATAAATATAGCTTGCCTAAATTCTTAACCGATTTTTCAATATTCGTAAAAATATTAAGAAGATCGGATGTTGATGACGTAGTTGTCGACATTGAATAGGGCTCCTTTGGCTTATAAAGTAAAAGTAGATAGTTGGAGCGAGTTGGATTGAGCCACGATAGCACAGTTGGTAGTGCACCTGACCAGGCGTGTCATGGGGTGCGGGTTCAAATCCCGCTCGTAGAATTTTTTCAACACTTTGCCTTTTTTCAAATCGGATACGATATTCTTAAACTTCTACTTTTTAAAGGGAATAGGTACACGATGCAGCGCCCAAATTGAATCGCTTTAAACCGGTGACGTTGTCAAGATTCAAATTCCTCCAAGGCTTGCTTGTAAACATTACTCGTTTTGTGCGATGATAGTATAATTTCTTTGGTTCCGTATGTATCAAAGAGTTGTAGAGCAAGGAGTTGCGGAACTTTGCTTTTAACTCAAGTACCTAGATCCTCTTCTACGAGTATACTAGGTATTAGGTAAAAAAGAGGTAAAGTTTGTGACTTTGTTTGTTTGTTTGAAGAGGGTAATCTCCGAAACTACTGGTCTAATTTCAAAAATTCTTGCACTGGTCGAATGCTACATTCCTTGCAAATAACATAGGCTATATTTAAATTTGATAAAAAAAGTTTCTTTTTAAAGTCTCGAATCCTAAACTATCGGACGAAAGTTGCGGGTAAGTGCTAGTGGAGAAATAAGCTTGATATGATATCTTGATATCATGTCAAAGTGAAGATAAATAATTATCTTATCTTATCTTAACGTTTGTTTGAACAACAGGAAATCTTTAGTCCTTCATCTCGCTGGTAAGTGATGATAAGACCAAAGGTGATGAACACCTGGAATCTTCAACTACTGAAGCACTGGCTATCTTATCTCTGTCAGTCATAATGCTACTACCAACATTGATGGTATGGCAAAATATACAGATAAGATGGTGGTAGATAGATAATTGGTTCTGATATAAGCTCTATGTTTCTCCCGTTGGAAATCGAACCTGGAACCTTTTAATTCTGAGACCTCTAACCAATTAACAACAAAGGCGATTCAATGGTTTTTAAAAAAACTTAGAAAAGTTTTTAAGACGTCATAGCAAAAAGCGCTTTAGGTAGAAAAAAGCAATTTCTGAGCATCGAAAGGACAGTGTAAGAAATCAATTAAACAACTTCACTGACACTTTAATCTTTGGCGGCAAAATAGTCACATATTTCTATAAGGTCCCAGCAACCTAATTACGAAATATTTGTCACGTTATTTGTTAGGGCAGTTAAAACCTCTTTTCTTTAAGACAGGTGTACGCCATTGGCATATTTTTTAAATCAAAAAAATGTTAAGACCTCATTATTGCAATAACTACCATCTGCCCGTCACTTGAGAGGAACTAACATTTTTAATTGGCAATAGAATGAGTAATGTTTGCAATAATTCTGCTAAGACTCAGTAATGGCGGATTGAACGTATTGATAAGCTGTGTGGTCTTTAGTGAGCTGGTTAAGAAATACCTTTGTCATTGTATTATTAGTTAGAATTAACGCAGTAAAAAGTTTGGTTTAAAAACAGTAATTATATTTTATTGTAACACAAAGCTTAAGTAAAGCTATTTGTAGTTGTACAAAATTGCTATTCTTTGAGTAAAATATGACATAGTTTGGATATTTTTTTTTAATTGACCGTTATTTTTTTAAGGCTGCACGGATTGTATCCTAAGCAATGAAAAATTAAAAAAGATAGAATGTGAGTTTGGATTGGCAATGACAGATTTTGGGCGCTCCTCTTCCATTTTTTGGTTATTACTAACATAATATTATGTATCTTTGTACTTGCTCCAACTAGACAAATAATTGTTTTATTATTTTCTTTGTAATTAAAATAAACTCTTTTTGTCTATGAGTATTTTTATTTTATTTAGGAAAACCAAAGGATTCTAGCTCATACAGCCTAATCTTTAATTAACATTTTCTTTGTATATGAGTACTGTGATGGCTATACAAAAATACTATTTATACCTTAAAAAAAACCTTAATCCATTTTCCCTCGTGATAGAAACGCCACACGTGCCGCCGCCCGAAGGCATTAAACTTTACTACGAAAACGTTAAAAACTGAAAGTAGCAATTAAAAACGTTTGTTGCTTGGGACCGTGTTATTAGAAGCCCTAGCTCGGGGCGTTAGAGACAGTTGGCTTGTCACGTTCGATGCTCGACTAAAGAAAAAAAAAGACAAAAACGTTTTTTATTAAAAAAAATTAACTGTGTTGCTCGTCGATGTAAAGCTAGCGCTAGCGCATTTGTATAGGTTAAGCTATTTTTTTCAAAATCTAATGCTAAAGAAATTGGTACCTACCTGATGTCATTTTTGCAAACTTAGATATATTTTTTATTTTGTTGTTTTTTTGTGTGTTGTGATTGTTTTTTTATTTTTTGTGTGTTTATTTGTGATGGAAAGTGTCCTTTTATGATAGGGCTAGGGATATTTTCCAATATTTTGACGCTGTAAGGGAGAAAAGAGCTTCACACTTGCTGAGTTTCTTGCCAGTTCTTCTCAGTAGGTTGGTACAAGGTCTCCCGCCCAGACTAGACTTACGAACCGATGGCATAATGACGTTCTTAAGAGCTATAGAGCTTAAGAGCTAGCCTAAACTGAACAAATGATATTAAATTGTATTTTAATTGCCGCCGCCAAAAAGTCCAATAACGCTAAAAAAGCCTTAAGAGACCATCATGAAACTCTCTCCAAAATGACGGACGCAACATTACCGTCATTGTGGGCAGTTCATAGCCCAGCTATGGGGCGTTCCACCCTAATGATGATTTATCAATCCCCCTTTTCAATGTAACAAGAAAATTATAACGTTATAATATAAAAATTATGCATTATTAAAATAATGCAATTAAAAACAGCCTATAATAATTCGTTCGCGTTCACTAGACATGGCTTGGTAGGTATAATTTTGTTAGCAAACAACTTTTTAAGTACATTTAAAACTTCTGTAGATTCTTACGCTACATTAAGTTAGATACTTAGAAATTGTTAAATGTATTATTAGTATCAACAACAGCCCGAAGGGCTATAAGACATAAGTATTATTAATCCATGGATATAAAGGTCTCTAGTGTTTTATTTTTCTTTCTGGTGATTATTTTGTCTATGATACTGGACAATTTTCCTCCGTACTTGCGCATTGATAATATCATTCGGTAATGCAATGCCAACATTATTGTTAGGCAATCAAGTTTTCATTATATTTTGAAAGGAAATAAAAAACATTAAACCATTATTTTACGTGTCAAAAGAAATAGCTGTCACTACAAATCAAAACAGATTGGTTTGTCTATGGCAACATTATAAACCATGGTATTATAAATGCTAAATGCACAAACGAAACAAAACAACAACAAAATGTCCCCCAGCGAGTTCTAAATTTGAAAATTGAGTTGCATCTCCATTACCACCATAGATCAAATAGAGGCTTTAATTATAAAATTAACGTTTTGTATTACGACGGCTGTTGAAACTAGTCACCCCTAGTTAGCCTAGCAGAAGATTTATTATACTAGTCATGTTCTAGCACTGGCGCAAAGCAAAATCGGCCTTAATACTCATAGATAAGATATACGAATGTAAATCGATTACTGGCCAGTTTAGAGTGAAGTTTGAAGCGTCTGTTTTGTTGTACTTTAGTATTGAGTGTAGGAGTTCAGTTTGTAATGGTGCAAAGTTTCATGAGATGAAAATTTATCGATGTTGGCCTGGTTTGATCCAATTTAACGACAGTAATTTGTTAGTTGGAATAAATGACAGTGAAAATATCAGTTAAAAATATTTATCATTTATTGTAAAGTTCAGGCAACGGTTTAGTTCAAGCGAAAAATACAGAATTCTATATTAATTAACATACTTTAAGCTATCTTTTTTATGAAATATCATTTAATTTGGTTTCATATTTTAGTCAAAAAAGATGAACTGACAGACACATTTTTACTAACACTTTTAATATTGATTTGAAGCCTGTATATGTTTAGGTAATTGGCGTATATTTAATATTCATACTTCCTAATTTTCTACAATAACAAAAACAAACTTTTAAAAATCCATAATTATTCGAAAAAAATAACAGAATTTTTATACTTCTCAAGAGAAATAAAGACATATTATGTCGATTATAGCTGACCTTTAGCACTAAAAGGTCGTGTCGCGTTGCGCAACCCCTTTAGACATACATCCTTATGGCTATCACAATAGAGTTCAAATTGCCAATCAAGTCGCAAGTTACCTTGGCTCTGTATTGCAAGTGTAAAGTCACGCAAACTCCGCTTTTTATGTAGCGACCTAGTGGAGTAAAGACAGTGACGCATCGCTAGCTATTATATTGTCTATATCTCAACATATATCAGACGATGACTTGATGTCATTTTTTAAAATGAAAAACAAACATATTCTTATTTTTCATTTTTTATTTTGCACGATTGTGGTACAATTAAAAGTCCTCAATTAACATTAGAGTAAAGTTTAAAACAATTTGTATAAGACAAAAACAGTTGCCATGTATACTTTTTTATCAGGAAACTCTAAAGCTATAAAGAGAGAAAGAAATAAAAAACTAGCAAATGACAGTGTCATAACACAGTAAATAACATTTACCGAGCAAAGTAACTGTAATTTGATACAAATTGAATGTTTTTTCCTTTTTTAATAATATCTTTACATATTTAGGTATGATTGTGGTTATATATCATTTTACGCAAATTTTACGAACAAAAATGCAATTTTAAAAAATGTAATTCGCCATTTTGTAGTGGCGGCCATCTTCGATTTGAAATTTGTCATAGTGTATTATAGTATTCCACTAGTCAAGCCCTTTAATCTGATTGATACTCCCATATTGAGGGAGTTGTGAAAAATATGTAATCCGCCATTTTGTGGCGGCGGCCATCTTGGACCGATTTTCATCCAACATCGCTAAGAACACTCCCGACTAATTCACCTTTCAAACAAAAAAAAAACTAATCAAAATATATAGACACACACACAACACACACACAGACACGTCAAACTTATAACACCCCGTCGCGTCGTTAAAAAATTACAGTGTGTTGAAAAAAAATCCACGAACGGGATTCGAACCCGCACCTCATGACATGCCGGGTCAGGTGCACTACAAACTATACCATCGTGGCTCCATCCATCTCGCCTCCTTATGGCCTGAAACTATGAGGTGCGGGTTCGAATCCCTCTCGTGGAATTTTTTCAAAACTTTGTCTTTTTTCATAATATCTTTATATATTTTCTATTTTCATAGCTTGCAGTAGAAAACAGCTTTACATTCGCTTGTTTAAAAGAAACAGTTATTGATCAATTTGCCTCTGACGACTTCATTGTAAAGGTTTTATTGTAAGTTCACAATCATGTTTTCTCTTAAAACATACTGAATATATGACTGACTCTACAAAACAAACATACTATTCGCGTTTATATTAAGTTTTTCCTTATCCACCAAAATCTAAAGAAACCTTGTTTTTCTTAAGTTTGACGGACATCAGGAGTAAATGTTTTTTATTAAATGTTTTCCATAAAGTATGAATATCAATTCATAGTTTATAAAACTTTACCTACTGATCAACTCAGATTTCTTAAAAGATGTTGAAGAGTAATAAGACTCTGTTTTCTTTCATTTGCAACACTCATACTCAGGCCTTCCCCCCACATTGGATATAGCAAATGAGGACATCAGACCACGCTGCCCCATACTATGCCCATACTGTTTGGTGGGTATTAACGACTGCTTTTTAAAACAACGCGACAATGACCGACCCTACCAACACACGAAAGGAGCTTGCGTGATGCCATTTCCTTTAGAAACCCTCTGACGTTTCAATCAGATGGCTTGAGGAACCCTTCAAGTTTTTCGTCATCTCCAAAACAGTCCGGTGACGCTAAAAAGGCCGCCTGAGTGGCCTGAAAATAAAATGAGAGGAGCTCAATTCGGTCACCCATCCGATACCATTACAATTCCAAAGTTGCTCAACTTACACGATCGTTAGCACAAAGCGTAAACAATGGTGGTACCATTTAGGAAGACCTCTACTCTTTATGCAGTCATACAAAACACGGAGATCTAACAAACTGGTTGGGTTTACCAAACGTTCACACATAAGTAACAAGTCATAATTCTTATTTACAACCAAATTATGTTATTTGAACTATGGCGGTCAGTTAAAATTAACGTCAACACAACAACAGCGTGATGTATTAAGTCAATTTGTCATAATCATAAAAAAGGTTGTTGGCCAGTCGTTTCATTTATTAGTTAATTATTATTATTAATCGTTGTTAGTTTAGTTTTGTAGTTATCCCATTCTGCCCCCCAACCGCCTAACTCTCTCGCTTTCGATCGCTTTGAAGGCGTGACACTCGCCTCGCTTTCTAATATAATATCGAAATATAATATCGAAATATAATATCGAATAATATCAAAAGCTATAGCCTATAGCCTATAGCTTTCGATATTGTTTTCGAAATAACAAGATGACGCCTCCTCCTCGCCTCGCCTTCAAAGCGATCGAAAGCGAGAGAGTTAGGCGGTCGACCCCCTGGTCTGGGACTTGAAAATAATGTATCAGCTGCCTACCTTCCCGTGCATATGCAGAGCCGACTAAGGGACCAGGGTTTCAAGATGCTCGCTCATCAGGCGATCGGCTACCAACCCATCACTGATGTTACCTATCCAACTCGGAACTCTTTTTTTTATACATAGCTCGGCAAATGACTCCACTCCACCTGGTGCAGCGTGAAAACAACGCAGCATCAGTTACCTTTACCCTGCCGGCCCACAAGGTGCCTCTTCACGCCTCGTTTGAAGGACCCTATGTCATATGAAAGAGGGAAACGTGTGCTGGTAGACTATTCCATCTTTTGGAAGTGCGACAAAGAAACAAGTCACCAAATCTCTACTTTGTTTATGCTAAATGTGGCGTCGAAGTCACGCTAAATTAAGGAAGAATTTGTTATAACATTGTTGTGTTCTGACAGTTATAGATAAGAGAGTCAGTGCCTCAGTTATTGACGTTTCAGGTTTAACGCGTTTCCATTTCGGTCTTATCATCACTTAAAATCATGGGAGGTGTAGACCAATTAATGCTTATTATCGTATAGAGAAATATTTTGAGTCTTGCTTGTCTATGGCTACCGAAACATGGTGCTATATTTTTGGCCTCCATCAAAGAATTGGTTGTCAACAAAACGTGGTGCAATGCTTTTGGCGTTCGTCAAAGAATTACGAAATAGATCATTCGTGAACTGAACACGCCACACACATGAAAAACTCACTGACCTTCCACAGCGTATATACGTATAGGGAAAGTCGTGAAATCGAGAAACATTTGGGAAACCACAGCGCTACGTTGCAACGGAATATCGACCTTGCGCGTCTGCCCCTCTGTCCAGGAAAAACGGTGTCGGAAACCGTTAATTTTAACGTTCAATTTCCTTTGTACACGGCTATTTTTTGGCGCGCTAAAAGTGTTATATACAATGTTTTTTTTACTGTAGCATGTAACGCGTTGGGTTTGTAGGCCACATTCGGGTGTCATGAATCAAATGGATCTTGTGAGCATTGCTTAACAGCTACAATGTTTGGTTATATGGTTAAGCTGTCATGCGTGCACATATTTGCGTTTTATTACCCTTTTACTGCTTCTTAGCGTTGTTGTTTCAGTATTATTTGGACTTTCGAATTAAACGCTCTATACGAATATACTAGCGTTTATTGTCCACGTTATATAAGTATTAATTAAAAAAAGAAAATACAATAACTATAGCCCCTTGAGCGTCGATCGACCACCAGGTGGCCGATAATAATTAAAATTCTAGTGTGTCTGGTAGTCGCGCGCTCGAGCTCTTATAAGATTTAATTGTATTCTGTGGCCATGGACCTTGCATAGATTTTGAAATGCCAGAGCAAACTAATATCATAATATAACGCCAATATATCCATATAAAATATAACATAATCATCATGTCGATCTGTAGTGTTGTAAAGAAAGACAGAAATAATTTTACCTACTTGACGCTTCAAAAATGAAATACTTAAGTGATGCTCTTTTATTATCAAATCATAGACAATTTGACACGGACTGTATACTTCGAAGCATTCTAAATTCAAACTCAAGCCTTAAAACAGTTTCATTCTAAATTCAAACTGCATACAGGTAATTGCATACTGTAGAAGTACGAACGCATCTAATATTCGAACTCCTTTTGCCGATCGTCATTCTAATTTGGAATCCGAAGCGTTCCGTTTCACGGTATCGACGTCGACTTGTAAAAGTTTAATGTGTCAAACGCCGGTTGGCGTGTTAAAAATTCACTGTGCCACTAAATTGTAGTGGCAGGGGGACAAAGTTAAATATTAAAGAGCAGTCTGTAGTCGGCTGACAGTGTTTTGACGTCGATTAGAGGTGCTTTTACACAATACAGCGTTTACGTGAATTCCATTTTGTACGGGCAATTATTTGACGATAGGGAATATCTGGGCGACATGTTGCTGTTTGTGATTTAGCTAGGATATTTGAATTTAGCTTGAATTGGCTTGAATATTGTGTATAATGTTGTATGACATTTTTGTACATATAATCTTTGTACTTATAATGTTTCTTCGTGATCGATTGGGCTATGCTTTCTTTGCATAGCCCCTTGAGCGTCGATCGACCAGCAGGTGGCCGATAACAATTAAAATTCTATTGTGTCTGGTATTCGCGCGCTCGAGCTCGTATGTACTATATTGCTAAAGATTTAAAAAAATCTTGGTAAATCTAGCAAAATAATAAGGCACCATAGATTATTATATACCTAATTGGTTCTAAAAAGTAAAGTTCACTTCACGCAAAACGAATAAGAACCACCGAATAAAATTTTTCTTCTTTCAATTATTCAGTGTAAACGAAAAAAGTTTAAGGATTCACACAAAGGAGTTTCCATAGATGAAATATTAAAAAATAAGTTTTCCCTTTTCTCCATAGACAAAAGTTTAACGATGAATTCACGCGCCCATAATGAGATGGTTCGATAATTCGTAATAAAGTCCGATCATGACACCTCCACCATAATTTTGGGGTAGTTATGAAAAAATAAGTAGGGAAAAAAAAGTATTGTGTCATTTCGTAAGCAAATTGGATATTGAATTGGTGATATCGAAATTATTACTTTGGACGGCATAAAATGAAAAATTGGTATCGACATTTATTTTTTTCGTTGTTTGTAAAATAGTAAGTATGTATTTAATTCCTAATTATCTTGTGGAATATTCGTTTACTTAAATATACGTTGAAGATGGTTGGTGTGGAGTTGTTGACGGCTATTAATTCTACTTAACTTCATGTTTTTTTTTTTATTGAATGTAAGTGTCGTCCTTTAGTTTGCGGCGCACGACCATAAAAAGTTTACCGATTTAAACTTATTTTATCAAAACCTCTTTACAATAAAAGAGGTTACAAACAATAGTTGTCTTTTTGAGAACAGATTTTTTTGTATTGAGGTTTGTATTATTGGTAATATAATTAATACTTTCAATTATATTATATATTAACAGTAAATAAACAGTACTCACCATCTTTTGGCGGACTCGCGCACTGCGGCGCGTACGATCCTAAATGGTAGCCATACGTATTTTGGTGCATAGGAGGGAAGGGGTATCCTAACGACCTCGGGCTGGGGAACCCTGACGCCTCATGGGGGTTCTGCTGCCCCCCAGGACTCCCAAAATGGTGGGGATGCTGATAGCCCCCCTTAAACGGACCATAACCGTGCTGCTGTAACTCTATAAAGGCGGATTTCGAGGATACATTTGTCGGAGTGGAGTTTGCAGAGTTGGATATGTCGTGGGGTGTTTGCGACCCCCCCAAATGGTGGTGTTGGTGGTCCAACGCCTCTTGGGTGGTCATTGCAGGCTGTGGGGTCGACGGGCCCCCCCCGTCCGAGGACTGGGGAGGCCCGAAAGGATCTGAGAAACTCAGTGTGTTGGGTTTGCCGCCCGGGGATTGGATTCGAGTAATTTTGAGGTTTTCCGGCACCGTTTGTATGTTCGCCGCTGTGTCAGCCTGCAACAAAGGAGATTGTGTTATTGACATTAAATGGATACATCAGTTAGAAGGAGTTTGATCGATGAAATCAGTCGGAGTGGCAATAATATGAAGTTAATATTTTTTATTGTTGTTATGTTAAATTAAAAAAAAAATGTTTTAATAATATAATAAATATGTTTAGGAGCTCGATGGCGCAGTGGTTAACGCACCCGGTTTGCGAGTGCTGAGGTTAAGCAACTTTCGCAAAGGCCGGTTATCGGATGGGTGACCAAAAATGTATCATCTCGAGCTCCTCCGTGCTTCGGAAGGCACGTAAAGCCGTTGGTCCCGGCTGCATTAGCAGTCGTTAACAACCACCAATCCGCACTGGGCCCGCGTGGTGGTTTGTGGCCCGTTCTCCCTATCCATCCATAGGGAAGGCTCGTGCCCCAGCAGTGGGGACATAAAAATGAGCTGATGATGATGATGAAATATGTTTATTCAACAGCGTTTGTAACACTTTTTTTTCTGTTACCCGGAGAGTGTGATGGACTTTTCGTGGGAGGACATTTGTCAGTTTGTGGTAGTCTGTGTACTAAGTTTCTGTATTGGACTTCTTGGCGGGAAAGTGAAGAGTCATGTCTGCGGTTTTGTTTTTTTTTTCTAAAATTTGTGTTACCTATGTCGAATGTGAAATAATGGTGGATTATTAACCGTTAAGTGTTCGTGAGTGTGCATGAGTGTTGGCAAACGAAACAAAACAGTGCAACGTAACGTCACTTTTCAAATTCTCTCAAGAAGTCCGCCCGAGGATTTTGTAAAGCCTCACATCTTTACTGAGATACTCGAGGGGTTAGGGGTATATCAACGACCTCTTTGGTCGAGTGGCTTGCACACCGGTTTTCATGGTGTCGCTATCTCTGAGGTCCCAGGTTCGATCCCCGGTCGGATCAATTTAGAAATACCTACCTGTTTTTCTATATTGTTTCGGGTCTAGGTGTTTTCTATGTATAAAAAGTATGTATTTAAGTATATTAAGTATGTTTATCCGTTGTCTAGTTAACCATATAACGAGTTTCTTAAGGAAGCTTTTCTTGGGGCTAGATAATTGGTGTGAGTGTGGGAAACATTTATTTATTTATTATTATTATTTTATCATTTCTTACTTCTCATTTCTATTATCATTCATCATCATCATACAGGAAAGAAATATTGTTTATTTATGTGTATTACTTGTAAGAAAAATTACTTTGACACTGGCTAAATGTGCTAATCGCACGAAGCCATCAACAAATTGAAAAAAAAAGTATGTATACTTATGCATATTGGTTTGAATTGAGATCAATATTGTACATTTTGTGTACCGTTCTTCATGATTGAATGTAATGACAATAATATAGAAACATAAAGTTACGTTCAACGATGCATGAGCTTTAGTACAGCCGACCGCATGTTACACGTTCAGTTTAACTTTAAGACCATATTCCTTACGTAATAAAGACTATGTTTGAACAGTTACTGATTCAATCGTTGTGTGTTTAGACTGGAGTATGGCGTTGACATCTTGATTATGTTCCATTCTTTTTGTGATTTATGGTATTGTCTATGGTATGTGTGTCATGGAGTAGGTCAATGGCGGCGCGGTCATGCGTTTTTTGCAACGATCGTAAATGTTAAGCTACCTTTGAATTGGAAGGGTTACGGATGGATAACCAAACATTACAAGACCTGGACTTTTAGCTTGATTGCAGCTAGTTTAGACGCTGTGAGTAATCTGTGTCCAAATACTATCTTTGGTTTTTTGAATTGATCAATATCGTCATCATCGTATTTTAAAATATAATGTCGTAAGTAAGTATTAATGATGACATACGGGGCTGAGACATGGTCGCTCACTATAGGCTTCTTAAGGTCACTCAAAGAGCAATGAAGAGGTCTATGCTCGTGGTTTCTCTGCGTGATCGAATCAGAAATGAGGAGATCCAAAGAACAAAAGTTACCGGCATAGTCCGAAAAGTTGCTAGGCTCAAGTGGCAGTGGGCAGGGCATATTGCTCGTAGAACTGATGGCCGCTGGGGCGGAACAGTTCTCGAGTGAAGACCGCGTACCGAAAAGCGGAGTGTGGGCCTCCAACAAGGTAGACCGACGATCTGGTGAAGGTCGCGAGAAGCCGCTGGATGCGAGCAGCTCAGCGCACCGGTCGTTGTAGAGATCCTTTGGGGAGGCCTTAGTCCAACAGTGGACGTCCTTTGGCTGAGATGATGAAATGATGATAAAAATGCAGCAACATTTTTAAATTTTAATACTTATTATTATCATCTTATGTATTACTAGCTGTGCCTCGCGGTTGCAACCGGGTTATTTGGCGAACAATTGAATTTTCCCGTTTTTGCAACATTTTTCATTGCTGCTCCACTCCTATTAGTCATAGCGTGATGTAATATAACCTATAACCTTCCTCAATCAATGGACTATTGAACACAAAAATAATTTTTCAATTCGAACCAGTAGTTCCTGAGATTAGCGCGTTCAACCAAACAAACAAACAAACAAACTCTTCAGCTTTATAATATTAGTATAACTAACTTACCTAAGTAAAAAAAACGTACAATAAATTTAAAAATATTACTAACTATATGTTTTGTAACAACACTCTTGGAAAGTTTTATTTATTCTTTTCCTCTAACATTAAGAAAAACAAAACACAACTCGAAGCCTATTGAAACACCAAAATAAGGGGTTTTTAATTGGCCATTGCACAACTTTCTATGTTGTAATGGAGTTATATTGAAATTTATAGGCTGTGTCGACGCATACCTACGCCCAATCGTGCGTAAAAAAAGCGCACCCATACATAGTAAAGCATAGACAAATCCGTAGGTGGACTTCAATATGGTGGCTTTAGAAGTTCCTAAAATAATTTTTGTATCCCTTTGCCAATCTTTCCTTATAACATAAAGGGAGGTAGTTTTTTTGTAAAAGTCAAAATATTTGTTTTTCATTCACGCAGATTTTTTTTTAAATTATAAAATGAGTTCCATTAAGATTTTAAAATAAGAACATCGTTGTATTTTAACTCTATGGTAAGTACTTATCTTTTTTCGCGTCAATTTTTTTTTAATAATGATTTTTCTTGACTCGGTTTCCATTTCTTCAATAACATTTATGGTTATTTAATTATAATTGATAGATGATGAATGATAGACGTCGTTACTGACAACTCACGCCGGACTTTTTGATGGAATTTTAAAAGTGACGATGATTTGTTTTGTTTCATTTGCGAACACTCCTACACGTTAATCTTAATTAATAATCTATGTTTATTTCACATTAAAACTCGGTAACAGACAAATGATAGAATTTAAAAATAAGTTAAATAAAATAAAATTTTACAAAGTCAAAACAATTTGCAAATATGTATTTTTACTTTCCCGTAAAGAAGTCAGCAGTAGGTAAGTTCTCTTAGCCCTTCTATTTTTTAAATTTCGAAAATAGAAGTCTTAATTTTCCCTCCAAGAAGTCCCGCATATATTTTGTTTGACAGAAACTTCTTTACAATGTCACTTTTAAAAGTGTACTTTTTTCTTTCTCTTATCTCCAGCCAGTTCACTTATTTCAAATTTCGAATCGTCTCCACCCCTCCAGTATCGCTTCCACTCCCACGAGGTCATCACAGGTCATACTCTGTGGGTTTTCTTTAAAACAATTTAGCTCGGACACGGTCAATTGAACCAATGATGCATCAGTCGATGCCGCCATAGAATTCGTGCGACATTTTGTATTTGTATCGATGCATTTAAAAAAAAATACAAATTGAAATGTTTGCATCGCGTCGATTATAATGTTTAAAACATTCACAATAGTGTCTAGTCTTGGTGGTTTGATTTTGTCTTTCGTAATTTGTTAGAATAATTGTTAGAGATACAGAGACATGACTATGGACGTTCAACCACCTCTGTGGTCTAATAGTTAGGGGGTTCTGTTCCCAGCGAAGGGATAATATAACTGAGTACAATTTTATTATAATTTTCTCAATTACCAATAAGAAAAACTAAATACTTGTCTAGCCAGGCGATCTTAAAAAGTGTCTGATTAGTTGAGGATTCCGGGTGAAGTTCGCCTCCATCTTCATTAGTAGGTAAGTGGGTTAAGTCTCGAAAGAAAAAAAAAGAAAGAAGAAAGCAAGGAGTTTTATATGTATATCTCCAAAATCACAAATAAGTACTGTTTTGTGGTGGTGGACCTTCTTTGGTAAACTTTAAAAACCTTAAAACGGGTTAGAAACATATCGAGCGCTTCAAAGTTTCATTACAATATGCCTTGATCCGTATTAATAAGGCTCATTATCGTAAGTAAGAGGACAAAAAAGCGATGATTCAGAACACGAATTTCTCACAGAACAAACTCGAGAAATGGTTAGACATTAAAATTGAATGGGGCGAGGAATTGTTACCAAAAACAATAAATAAAATGTAGAAAAAAAAAAAACAACACTATCCTTTCGGCAACGGCTTTGTGTTAATTACTCCCGTCTTATGTCTGGCTCGCACGCGTCGGTAATAGATATGGCTGTCTCGTTCTCACTCGACGAACGCCGGCGCCGGCAAAGGTCAAAACTCAAATCGTTTTGCTTTTTTGTGTTTTTTTTTTGTTTTTGTTTATTTTCTATTTCCTCTCCGCGTTGATAACTCGTGTCTGTAATAATCGTCTTTAAGCCAACTAATTGGTGTAAATTTTTATTAATAATTATTATGCTCGATTTTTTTTATTAATAACTCAATATTTGTTATGTTAATGATACAATCTTCTTGTAACACCTATGTGGGTTTATTTATAAACAATGTGTTAACTTGATAATAGGAATTAAAATTAAATTAAGCTTTGGACTGACATAAGGTAGTGCTGATACCAGGTGGGTTACTCTTGAAACACAATTGCAATAATCAATTTCCAATCCCAAATCTAAAAAATTCAAATGGCACTCTTAAAAGCGATAATAGCGCTACATTAGAATTAAATTGCGTGGAAATTGAGTGAACAAATTATTATCGAGATGGGGCGTTCCGAAATTGCGAAACTTATCCCAATATCGATACATATTAATCGCATTGGAATTGGATTGAGATTGAGTTTGCGTCAAGAGTAGCCTACCAGTGCTTAACAGGGACCAGTGATTGACACTGTACTGTATTCCTTTAATCGTTAAAAAGTGTAGTTCACAATATTATGTTCAATTCCCTAAGATATGGTTGAGTGAAGCGATGGCTGATTCATATTCATACTCGTGAACGGGTGCCGCCTGTGGAGGCTGGTCTGCTCTTGCATACTTGTCTTGTTTTCATTCTCTTTATTAAATATATAGACGACCTCCTTGGTCGAGTGGCTTGCACACCGGTTTTCATGGTGTCGCTATCTCTGAGGTTCCGGGTTCGATCCCCGGTCGGATCAATTTAGAAATACCTGTTTTTCTATATTGTTTCGGGTCTGGGTGTTTCCTATGTATAATAAGTATGTATTTAAGTATATTAAGTATGTTTATCCGTTGTCTAGTTAACCATATAACGAGTTTCTTAAGGAAGCTTTTCTTGGGGCTAGATAATTGGTGTGAGTGTGGGAAACATTTATTTATTATTTATTATTTATTTATATCTTAAGAATTTTTTTTTACAATATTTTATATAAAAACATATTTACAATATAAAATATTATAAAAAGAACTTAACCTAGGTTGCCACCGGTAGCGGGGACCCAAGCTATTATTAATTATTATTATTATATATCTATTTTTATTATATTTATACTCGTATACTTTAACTTTGTTTTTCTTAGACAATTTTTGACTATATTAGTACTGTATGACATTATGAAAATTGAAATTGGTACCTTATGTAATTTTTGCAAATTTAGATATATTTTTTTTAATTTTGTTATTTTTTTGTGTTTATTTGTGATGGAAAGTGTCCTTTTATAAGAGAAATAATAAATTGATCCACAAAAAATAGTAAGCTAGCACTTAAAATGCTAAGTTAGCATCTAAATAGTAGATTTAGGTGCTAACTTTGTATTTTTAGGTGCTAACTTAGTATTTTTGTGGGTTAGGTTAGGTTAGTTTGGTGATCGATTAAATACAACCCCTTTTATAATAGGGCATTTTCCAATATTTTTGACGCTGTAAGGGAAGCACTTGCCGAGTTTCTTGCCGGTTCTTCTCAGTACAAGATCCGCCCAGAGTAGACTTACGAATCGATGGCATAATGACGTTCATACGAGCTATTTGTAGCCTAAACTGAATAAATTAATTTGAATTTTGAATATTTTTTTAAAATTTTATTAAGTAATTGGCAACGAAAACTGGTGTGAAACACTGGAATATCAATTATCATAAAATAAAATAAAATTTTTGCCAATTATTCTTTTTTAATTTTTACTGTAGATAAGTGACTTTAAAAAAAATTAATTTGTGAAATCTCTAAAAAATACTTTTATTTTGCTTGTTTTAAGATCTTCTGGCTACCTTGTGAAATAATGGAGGATTATTAACTGTTAAGTATTCGTGAGTGTGCATGAGTGTTGGCAAATGAAACAAAACAGTGCAACGTTACTTTTCAAATTCTCTCAAGAAGTCCGCCCGAGAACTTAGTAAAGCCCCACCTGTACTGAGATACTCGAGGGGTATATCATTTCTCACTTCTCATTTCTATTAACATTCATCATCATCATACAGGAAAGAAATATTGTTTATCTATGTAGGTATACTTGTAAGAAAATATACTTTGACACTGGCTAAATGTGCTAATCGCACGAAGCCATCAACTAAAAAAAAAAACATTTTGGTTACAGAAATTCATGCTTAGGTCTAATAAAAATTGGTCAATGTTTTAAACACTGTTACGAGATTTTATTTATTTGTTTAATGTTCTGGAACTATTTGTTGGTGTTTTCAACATCCCTGTTAGAGATAAGATATCTAGTGATAGTAGGTAACTACCGGGTGAATTGCGCTTCTAACTTCGCCATATCATCACTTAACATCAAGTGAGATGAAGGCTAAATTCTTAGCAGTAAAGAATAAGAAATAAAACCTATATTTGCATAGTTTATGTATCCGACACGAATGAGCGTGAGACCTTGCATGCGAAACGTTGAATCACTAGATAAGTGTTCAATCAAACTACGACTTAACCACGTTGATTGTAGGTACCATTATTTAATAGTAGATCCTGTGGCGTTTAGAACGATTTGAACTCTAAGGTAGCAAGGAAAAATTTTACTAAAATGAGGTTCGATAATAAAATAATATGTTATTTTAAAATTAGTACTATACTGAAATAATCATTCATAAATAATTAAAGTTAGTGAATCTCTCTAGTTTTATTTGCGAGGTTTCCACTCTGACAGAAAAAAAAACCATAAACTTTTTTTTTCATTTAGTTGATGGCTTCGTGCGATTAGCACATTTAGCCAGTTTCAAAGTAATTTTTCTTCCAAGTAATACATAAATAAACAATATTTCTTTCCTGTATGATGATGATGAATAATAATAGAAATGAGAAGTGAGAAATGATATACCCCCCAACCCCTCGAGTATCTCAGTAAAGATGTGGGGCTTTACTTAGTCCTCGGGCGGACTTCTTGAGAGAATTTGAAAAGTGACGTTGCACTGTTTTGTTTCATTTGCCAACAATCATGCACACTCACGAACACTTAACGGTTAATAATCCACCATTATTTCACATTAATATTCGACATAACACAAATTTTAGAAAATAAAACAAAACCGCAGACATGACTCTTCACTTTCCCGCCAAGAAGCTCCAATAATAGATTGATAACTATTAAATGTTTGTATATACGAAAAAGTATGGGCAGAATAAACAAAACAGCTACAGGTATCTACGAACTACCAAGAAGTACACACACCGGCACACAGACTACCACTAGGCTTTGAACTATAATATGTATATGGGATAAAGTTGAACATTTATTAAAGAAATTTGAAAGTTTTAGATAAGTCGATGTGCAGCCGTCTGTACGTTTACTGAAACTCAAGCGAGTGGGATGTTCATCAATCAATCATCATCATGCAAGCGCGAGAAATCCGAAGACAAGGCCTCAGCTTTATAACATACGATCCGTTTTAAGTTTTGAAAATATAATCTTTAGTGGCTGCACGGAACATGTCTCTTTGCCTATGTTAACTTTAAAGTTTGGCTGTATGGGAAAATGTGTCCCTTTGCTTTTCCTATAGACGATTATAGATAATAAAAATAAAGACGAAATAAATTAAATTAAAATTCACCTAGTTTATAATAAAATTGATATTAAAAATATGTGCTTACTGATTGAAATGAAAATTAAATAAAGTTATTATTGATTGCCAGCAACGTGTGCTATAAAATATATACTCTTTTTCTTTTTCAAATTCCGAACTGGTGATAATATTCAGAGGTTTAGTTTAATAGTTTTTAACGGTTATAAGTGCCTATGATGGCTTATATTGACTAAGGAATTTGACTTTTACATTGGTCCACCATACTAAACCAACGTAGACAGCAACAGGAACGAACTCAACGTGTCTTCCAAATCACGGAAAACCTTTCAATCGGTCACCCATCCGGTGCCCCGCCATTGTGAAAGTAGCTTAACATGCACGATCGCAAGTCGCGGCGCTTCACACGAGTTGCCTCCATCTTGCCTCAACATTGAATCTATCGTCTGTCGGGGGTCGTAGCTACAAACTTCGTGTTGAGCGATTACAATACGGAAACAAAACAGAATTCCTAGACTTAGACAAGAGTGTCCTAGCACTAATAGAATAGAAATGAAATAGAATGATTATCGTTTGATTTTCAGCTTTCAGAAGCACCTTGCGCAGTTTTAGATTCTCCGAGGGGTTCGGATCGGGTCGGGAGCGGAACAACCCGGGGGCGCCTCTATTTCCGATCAATACGGCTTGAGAACCCTATAAGTTTCTCGCCGCCCCCAAAAAAGTACGGTGACGTTGAAAATGCCGCACAAGGCAATCAGCAAACTCTCTCAAAAAAATTTTCAATTTATCATTAATACATTTATCATTCTATTCTAATAGCGTTATGCCACTTGCATAGACATTTTCAGTAGCGTAAGCTTACTATACTTGTATACAACTGTTTGTTTCCCAAATAAATACTTAGAAAATTAAAATTAAATGCTTCGTATTTTATTTAAGGTTAATCTAAATTTAATAACAATTCTGTTAACCCACCTAGAAAGCTTATATACAATATCATAATATAAAAAAAACGAGCGAATAAGCAATTTTAACATTACATTCTGAAAAAAATAGGTCAGGTAGGTATTACATCATTTTATAACTATAAAATAAATGCAGTAAATATTCTCATTAGAAGACATTGACATATCAAAATGACCTTTGATAGTCAAATGACACAATACGTCACATATAATAATAATATGTCATGTTCATAATATCGATTTTAAATTTACATAATGGCGCGCGCTTACGCGCTTCCCGACTTCCTGTTACACTGTTACACATCCGTCCCATTTCACGAAATCGCTCCCACAAAATATAGAAAGCGAGCGGAAAGATGTTACACATCAAAAATATAATAGGTAATAATAATAATATAATATAAATAATCACGTCAGTAGTCTAACGGAGCTAGGAAGATTGAACCACGATTACTCGCTTAGTACGCTTAGCTTACGGCCCGCCTGAGAGTTAATAAAACTGATAGTAGACGGCTACAGAAGGCCTTATTTTGCCAAACAAATTTTCGTTTTTGTAAACGTAATCGAATGAATACGTATAGTAAATAAAGCTCACACTAGGTACTCTGGGCATCAGGTAAGATGAAGGTCAAGTGCTAACCCGTCAGAGGTATTACTCACGAGTTACCGACCCTGAATAAACCGTTGTCAATGCCTAGCACTAACTTCTGTGGAAATCATAACGAAAAGTTCGGATCATGCTAATGTCACAAAATCTATAGAAAATGCAAGATTCCCACATATCCGGACGTCAAAGTCAGGCTGCTCACAAACAATTGCATGTTTAACAATAGAGTAAAAGCCAAACACCGACGGCTATTGGTTGTTGCTGGCCGTCAACGGAACGGATTGCACCCATGATGGTTCCATGCAGTGTGAGGCGAAGACTTCGCTCCCCAGCTCCGCGCCCGCGGTCGCGTGTCGTGTTTTTGCTAGCAGTTCGTCGAATTTTTTCCAATGTAATACAACATGACATGATTTCGTTTCGATTTCATTTGGCGTTGTATATCTCTGGAATACAATGTCACTGTTGCAAGAGTTAGTTTTAAAGCAGAAAATCTATATATTAATACGTGAAGCAAAAACTTTGTACCCGTTTCCACAAAAATTGTGCGAACGGAGGAGTATGAAATTTCGCACACTTATAGTTTATATAGAGAAGGTTATCCGAATGTTAATTTTTTTTAAAAATTATGCACAAAAAATACATTAAATTAACAAAAACAATATTACACACACTACCATGTATTTGTCACACACGTATTGTTTGTCTTTAATGCGGCCGACATCTGTCAATGCCAATCCAAACTCACATTTTATCTTTATTAATTTTTCATTGTGTCAATGCCAATCCAAACTCACATTCTATCTTTTTTAATTTTTACTGGGCGACCGCTAGTCTTTATTAATGCATTGGTACAAAGGTGTTTCGGATTTACGATGCATAGCCCGGGTTTGTGATCGATCACATCACATCAACTGCTCATATAAGTCCCCACTGCTGTGGCACGAGCCTTCCCTATGAACGGATAGGGAGAACGGGCCATAAACCACCACGCGGGCCAAGTGCGGATTGGTGGTTGTTAACGACTGCTAATGCAGCCGGGACCAACGGCTCTACGTGCCTTCCGAAGCACGGAGGAGCTCGAGATGATAAACCTTTAGTCACCCATCCGATGACCGGTAAAATGAAGCTGAGAAAAGAATAAAGGTGCTGCTGGTAGGTTTATATGCCAACAATCAAATATTTTATTGTATAATGAATAAGTAGTCTGTGATAGGTAGTCAATAAGTATTTTGATAAGAATCATAATTTCTTGTAATATTAGAAACTGTTTTTACAGGATACTATATTTAATTCAAGTTATACATTGTCAGACATTTTATTTGGTGGAAACTTCCGCGAGCAACGTACAGTTTGATGAATTAGTAGATATTAGCGCAATAAAATAAAAGAAAACTGTAAATTACGCTGCTTAAAATTTTAATAATGTTGTTTATAATTCAGGTGCGAAAATTATTTCATCTGCTTCTAATACCTACCTGCATAATATACGGATGCTGTAGCAAATTCCTTTTGTACAATTTTATTTAGCTAAGTCCGAAATGTTATCGATTCAAATTATTATTGTTGCGGACTCATTTTGAGCCGCCTTTTTTATGATATTATGTATAGTTTTAAATATTATTTTTTTAATTTGTCACAGTTTACTTTGATGTTTCGATTTATTGTTTTGCTTGTCATTTGCTGTAGTGGTAGAATTTGTTGTATTTTATATTAATAAAACCCATGTTTCGTTTTATAAGTGCATTTTTCATTATTATATTCATCTTTTCATTGGGTAGTTTCTCCGTTTCAATTATTTTATACTTATTTATTAAGTACCAGGCAAACAAGAAATGAAAAGAATCTTTATGTGGATAATTATCTGTGTTTCATTTATCATTAAACCTAAATTATTTTTGTATTTAAATTAGAATAAGGGGCAAAGCTTTTTTATTATTTAAAACGCTGTGGTCCAATGCCATAAAGTTTAATTCCTCTTTCAATTAAAAACAAACTTTCATCATAAGTGAGCTTATATTAGGCAAGTTTTGGTTTTTGGAAGTGACCCGTCTGATGTACTCTTATCTCTAATAAGTCTGTGCAACAGCGCTTATCGAAGCATTGAACAGTTCGCTGTCTCTAATGAATGCTTAATACAATTTTATGGGGTTCCAATTATTTATGGGGTCCTTCGTACGTTCCCATGGACCCCACGGTCCCGGATCAGTGGACATACGTGCTCCGCTTTGGTAAGTCGAGCTTGTTAGGAAAATGTTAATTTATTGTCTATTCTTCGTTGGATGTAGGCATCAATGATTTCGACGTCTTTTAGTACTTTGTATGTTATCGTTTGATTTTTGATTGGTATTTGTTAATTATCTATTAATTAATTATCTATATCTATACTATTAATAAAGAGGTAATGTTTGTGACTATGTTTGTTTGTTTGTCGGGGCTAATCTCTGGGTCTACTAGTCCAATTCCAAAGATTCATTCACTGGTAGAATGATAAAGTCCTTTCTGATAGATTTCTGGTTAAGAATAAGAATAGGAATAAGATTTTTTTTTATTTGACGCTCACGCACAGATTCACACAATACAGCACATTATAGTAGTAATATTGTGTACTTATAATAAAAAAGTTAAAAATCAAACTTTAAAAAAAAAGAGAATAATATCAAATAAATTAAAAAAATTAAGCTTACATGAGATGTAAATACAGGTGGTAAGTCTGTGAGGCATACAAAGACCCTGTCTCAGCAATATGCTGCTGCGTTCCTCAAAGTTATTATGATTACGGATATTAATTTTTGTGCGGAAATATTTTCCGAAATTAACGCGGACGAAGTCGTTGGCAAAGCGCTGTTGCATATAAAACCTAATGTATTGTGTTAATATTAGGTCCTTACCTATGATATTGACGTTTTGTATGAAGATTTTTTATAAAATTATATTTTTCATACTAATGTTTTTTTAAATTTTCTTAGCATCTATTTATGATAACACTATACAAATTGTAGAGTAGTGTGTTTGTTTCACTAGCTAAATATTTTGTGACTTTGTTTGTTTGTTTGTACGTTTTGGGCTTATCTCTGGACATACTCGTATAATTCCAAAAAATATTTCACTGATAGAATGCTATAAGAATACCTTGTGGGTAAGATAGTTTATTTTATGATTATTTACATATAATTTTACGCAAATTTTGTTGCGAACAAATTACAAGTTTGAAAAAAGACAGTGTTGAAAAAATTCCACGAGCGGGATTCGAACCCGTACCCCATGACATGCCGGGTCGGGTCAGATGCACATGCACTACTACCAACTATGCTATCGAAAATCCCGCTCGTGAAATTTTTTCAACACTTTGTCTTTTTTCAAATATTTTTTTTTGATTTTTTTTTTATTTGAGAATCAAAGTATTGAATTTTGTATAGTAAATCCACGTAGACAAAGTCACGGGATAAGTGCTAGTTATAGGTACAATCAAGTTCGTGTAATAAATGAAAAAGGGTTCCATAATATTAAACTACACTTAAGAAATAAAACACAAAAAAACAAGACAAATTCGAAGAAACACATGATATACAAGTACTGCGAATTAATACGTTAAATAAGACGAAATGCGTAATATTTCTTGTGTTCAAGACAAATATGGCCGACATTCCATCGACAAATTTCTCGTAAATTCCGTTATGGAGGTATCGGATTTGATACGAACGTTTATTAAAATAACCACACGATCACAGTGAACAAACAGTAAACAGTAACACCCGTATTTATAAACGAGTAAAAGGTCATAGGTACTGAAGCAAAATAATCGCTTATGTAAAAAGTTATATTCTTTATTTAGTAAACCGATGAAGTTAGAAACGTCAAAAGTTAGAATTCTTAGCCAAGCAATAGTCACCAATGTCTTTACTCAAGCAATCTCATTAGATTTCTCAAAGGATTCATAGTGACAAGCTTGTGACAAGCTAGTTTTGAGGTTATATTCCGTGTGACAGTTTGTGTTATGTCTGAAATAACATAAAATTTATTATTTCGATAATTATTATAATACTTTTATATTTATAATTATTAATAATATTAGAATAGAAATTCTAATTTAAACGTTACTAATTTATAAAATTAAATTAGATTTTTGTGACATTTCTAAGAACAAAGTAATTGCGTGCGGGTGTGAGACTACTTTTAATAAGTCCCAAAGATCTGCCAGGAAAGCTAAAGAGGTTTTTGTTGATAATATGATGCTTTAACGCTTTAATAACAATCCTGTTAATCTAGACAGCTAATATGCTTGTGTACCCACCTTCCCCCTTTCCTCCATAGGAGTACACGTCCTGCTCTTCGGAGTCACCGCTTCACTGTCTCAAATATCCCATCGCGCACAAAGAAATTTGGTGACTCGTTTCTTTGTCGCACCTCCAAAAGGTCATATAGTCTACCAGCACTCGTTTTCCCTATTTCCTATGATATGGGGTCCTTCAAAAGAGGCGTGAAGAAGCATTTATGAGCCGGCAGAGTGAGGTTAACTGATGCTACGTTTGTTTTCACGCTGCACCAGTTATCTTCGCGTCTGGATTCCATTTCCACTTAACATCAGGTGGGATGGAATCATTTGCCGAGCTATCTATAAAAAAAAGTTTAACGTAAGAGTCTAAACTGAGCTCTGGGGATTGAACCACGGATTTCTCGCATTCAACTCGAGCATCTATTCTATAAGCCGTTCAGGTATCGAAGCTTTAAAACGTTACTATGATATTAGATTCATAACTTTTTTGTTAAGATTTTTTTTCTATCTATTAAATTGTTGTTTTTTTTTGTTTTTTTTTTACGTTTAGACAGATCTACTTCCGTTCATTTTATACATTGCTTTAGTCTAACTTTTCATTTCATTAATAGAAATCATTTTTTTATGAAAGTTATATTCAACAGATGTCCGCTTGCTAAAAAATAGTCATTGGTTTAATCTTTCGTGGTTTTTAAAAGTATGTTAGACAAATTGTATTACAACTTGTATGATTTCTCTTTTGTTTAATGAGTAGAAACAAAGAAATATTTTATATTTTTTCTTCAAATAAGGATGCAGCAAACATTTGAAAAAAAACTTGTTCGTTACCAAGTAGTTACCAGTAACCATCAATTGAAGCGTTTACTTGATTGTAATTTAATGGATGTATTTGCCTAGCAGTGGCCCAGTAGGTACACTAATTACTTAACAACAAAAACAAATTCACAAAGGATGGAAGATTTAAAAAATCCTTTTGTACTGAAAAAGTTCTTACTGCTGTCACTATACTATGGAAGTTCCGCCTTGAGATTTCATAATTAAAGAAAAAATAGACACTTGAAAAAAACAACTTCGAAAAAAAAAACCGGCTCCACATAGCGGTACCCATAAAAATTCGTAAAAGAAAACCATAACGAATCCAATATTTTCGATCGTAAAAACCGCTAGCACGCGAACGACTGATTATTCTTAGTTTTTATTATCTTTACTAATTAATACACTTCATTTTGTATTTTTTTTTGTCTGTAGTCTTGCAACACAGTTTGACACGATTCTCTGTGTTTGTTTGATGTGTTGTTCCGGGTTCGAATTTTGAATTGGTAGAGACAAAAGACTCGTGTTGATGGTCGTGTGGTATCAACCTTTTCAGTGATTGGTCTATGGTCTAATCAGATTGAAACGTGACTCAAATAGCTTTGATTCTTTTTTTAAAATATAAATTGCATTGAGTTTTACGTTTTCGCCTTGAGACTGTCCACGAAAACGTTAGAAAGGTGTTTTGTACAAAAAATTGCTGAGTGTTTTTACAGAATACAATAATAACGATTTAATGTTATAAAGTTTCTTTATAGTTTTATTTAGAATCTATTTGATTGGTGGTAGAGCTTGCATTATGCCTGGCTAGATAGATACCGCCATCTTATCTCAATATGTCGCCATAACAACAGTATTTGCGTTCCAATACTTAAAGATCAGATCTAAGAGTCAGCCTTCAGTGATTAAGGGTTCGGTTCAAGTGCGCTATCACTTTTGGCCGTATCTTCACTTTTGATCAGGTAAAAAGAAGGTCAAAACTCTTTTATTAAAAAAAAAACTTTAGCTTCTATAAAATGTCTCGATGGTCAAGTGACAAAGCGTTCAGCCTGAGGTCCTGTATTCAACTGTGATTGATGCACAGCTCGGGTTTGTGGTCACCAACCCGTATTTGGCAAGAGTAATGATTTAGACAATACCCATCAATTGTAGCAACAACTTGATTTCAGAGACCTTGGCCAAAATGTGGGGCATTAGGTATATCCGCTGTTTGTTTTACTTTACTGTTTACACTTATACTATAACCTCCTTATTCATAAAAACTATTTAAGCATTATTTAGTTAAATATTGTTTTGTCATTTTGTCAACGTCACACAAACGTCATTCTGAATTTGAGAAAAAGAGACAAAACAACGATTAACTAAAAAATAATGCTTAAATAGTTTTTATGAATAAGGGGGTTAAAATGTATGTTCTGGACTTAACAATTTTTTAAGAAGGCTAGAGCACTTTACTCGCATTCCGTCCGCGTGGATGTAAATTTTAAAAATAAACTTCAATTGAATAAAAATATTGTAAGCCTAAATATAATCAGTCTATGTTACCCGTAAGGAATGTTGCATTATATCAGTGAAAGAATTTTGGGAATCGGACCAGTAGTTCCAGAGATTACCCTCCGCAAACAAACAAACAAACAAACAAACCTTACCTCTTTATTAATAGTATAGATTGACTTGCTTATTTGTTTTCTTACTTCTGTCACAGAGTAAATATTATATTTACTCTGTGCTTCTGTCCTTTTAAAAACAACTAGCAAGATTATTGAATAGGGACGCAACAAAATTAACAGCTAGTGACACAAGACTGGGGTTGCCAACTATTTTTCAGAAAATTAAAGTAAATCTATGAATAACTAGTATAAAAAAAGAATTTGAAGAAAAAATAAAGTATTTTCCAAATTTATTTATTTAAATGTTTAAAACATATTTCTCTGTACTCTTGGCACTATCTATTAATTTTTTATTGTTTTTAAAATGGCAATAAGTTTCAACGCAATTATCGTTGCGTTTCGTTTCACTTCAACTGAGTCTGAGTTCAGTAGTTCAGAAATGAAGTCAACAGGAATATTCCGTTCAAACGCACGCATTACGTCGGAAATAAAGTATTTTTCATACTTTATTTTTATTAAAAAGAATAAAGTATGGAGATAGAAAATAACGTAGGATACGTTATTTTAAATTATGGATGGTATTCCCGTTGGTCGAGGTATGTGTAGTTGTGATGCTGGAGGGTTCCATAGCGATGATAAATAACAACTACGTCTTTTAATGTGATGTTGTATATTTACAGTGACTACATTGTGACTAATTTATTATCTAAACCTTACAAGGCTATTTATACAATAATAACTATGTAGATGTTGGAGGGAGGATGCCGTGTCAGATCTACACGCGATTAGGAATGCGTTTACAAACTCTTTAACCATACGTGAGGATAAGAGATTATGTGGCGACCGCTGGTAGGCTACTCTTGACGCAATCTCAATCTCAATACAATTCCAATGCGATTAATATGTATCGATATTGGGATAAGTTTCGCAATTTCGGAACGCCCCATCTCGATAATAATTTGTTCACTCAATTTCTACGCGATTTAATTCCAATGTGACGCTATTATCGCTTATAAGAGTGCCATTTGAATTTTTTAGACTTGTGATTGGAAATTGATTATTGCAATTGTGTTTCAAGAGTAACCCTACTGGCCGCCACAGTTGGCAACCCTACACAATACCACCTCATAACACAAGTAAGAAGACTGCAGAAAACAAGCTCTCCAGGGCACGCAATCTCGCCACAGCTGCGCTGGGACTGCTCCGTGCAAGAGGGAAATCCATAGGGAAGGCTGGTGCCCCAGCAGTAGGGACACAGAATGAGCTTTATTCGTCACACACTGCATTTGAATGTCCTCGGTTCGGTTTGTGGTCGGACTTATGTTTGGATTGTTATAAATCCATCTGGCTAGCAACTACTATCTCATCTAAGGTCGCCAAAACAACCATGATACTCGTAGTAGCATTGTTGTTCCGACAGTTAGAGATAAGGTAGCCAGTGTCTCATTAGTGCGTTGTGAGAAGTACGCTTCCACCTTTTGCAAAGCGTCGGACAAAACTTTAGGATAAAGAAGTTTAATAAAGTAAAACCTCATTAAACAAAAAGCTCATTTAGGTAGATGTTGATAATATCACCAAATCGAAAACATCAAAGGCTAATAATTAAAGATGATCAAAAAGCACTAAATACTGCGTTTTATTGTTAACAGCTGCACTCACTCTTTGCGTGTTACACGAAACGCAACTGAGAAAAGGAAAAAAAGAAAAGAAACAAAACGCCCAAGTAATCGATCCTTAAATGTAGGTTAAGAGACAAATTAGCCTACTTGGTTGTCTATGAATCGCCTTACATGTGTCCTGAATGCGACCATAGACATTTCAAGAGACATTTTTATACCGCGTGTGCGTAAAGTGGAGAGTCAATTGTAATAATGCTTCTTTTTTTAAACGCATTTTGCGCGCTTTTAAAGTATACAATTTTAATTCAAATTGGTTTTCGCCCGATAAAGGGTCTTGTTATGGCGATCGACCGAGACAGGTAAAAGTGGGTATGTTGACGAAATATCTCGTACAAAGTTTTTTATACTGCTTAGTAAAAGCATCATAGTTAAACCTTTGGAAAGACTGAGGGAGGTGCATCGTGTTTTGTTTTAAATGGAGCGCGATGCGAAAGTATGAATCTTGCTAATGATCATACAAAGAGGTCGTAGGTTATTTATTTGTTCATTGCATATGAACTGCTTCGATGGCTTACACTCGGCAGAAACAATATCAACCAGTAGGATAATGGCACCGTTCGACACTAAATCCAGTACCTATTCGACAGGGTTTTCGTCGTCAAAAATAACATAGATTTTATTGAAATAATTATGAATTATGAATTAATAATAATAATACTCGAAAATGGTCATGCAACGCTTTACTGGGATCGCTCTATCATTACGGGCAGGACTATTGTCGCCAATAAGCCTGATATCGTGGTGGTCGACCGATCCCAGCGCCGGGCAATACTGGTAGATATCACCATACCTCATGATGAGAACCTTGTGAAAGCCGAGAAGGACAAGCTCAGTAAGTACCTTGACTTGGCTCACGAGGTTACCGCCATGTGGGATGTGGATTCAACCATTATTGTACCGATAGTCGTTTCGGCAAACGGTCTGATAGCGAAGAGCCTCGATCAACACCTAGAGAGGCTCTCGCTGAAAGGTTGGGTTAAGGGTCAGATGCAAAAGGCAGTACTCCTAGACACGGCACGTATTGTCAGAAGGTTCCTCACTCTGCAGCCCTGACCACCGGTAGCTTGGGCCCTGCCCCGCTGCTGGTGGTACTCTAGGATTAGGTTTTTATAATGTTTTATTGTTTTTATATTAAAATATTGTAAAAATCTAGTTTTAAGAAAGAAAATAAATAAAGGAGATAATAATAATAAAATAATAAATTATTAATTATTGAAATTATTATGGCAGCAAGGAAGCAGGCTGTGGGCTTTAACTGTTAAGACTTAAGACTTAAGACTAAAATCTATTGCTGGCCCCTATTTTTAATGATTAAAAATAAAATAAATAAATGTTTCCCACACTTACACCAATTATCTAGCCCCAAGAAAAGCTTCCTTAAGAAACTCGTTATATGGTTAACTAGACAACGGATAAACATACTTAATATACATAAATACATACTTATTATACATAGAAAACACCCAGACCCGAAACAATATAGAAAAACAGGTATTTCTAAATTGATCCGACCGGGGATCGAACCCGGGACCTCAGAGATGGCGACATCATGAAAACCGGTGTGCAAGCCACTCGACCAAGGAGGTCGTCAAATTCATTCCGTCAGATTCATCATCATCATCAGCTCATTTTATTACGAGCGTTCCCTATGGTTGGAACGGGCCATTAACCGCACCGCGCGGGCCCATTGTAAACGACTGCTAATGCGACAGGGAATAACGGCTTTACGTGCCTTCCGAAGCACGGAGGAGCTCGAGGTGATACATTTTTGGTCACCCATCCGATGACCGGCCGTTGCGAAAGTTGCTTAACCTCAGCACTTGCAGACCGGGCGCGTTATCTACTGCGCTCGAGTTCCTCCATCACTTGCCATAAAGCCACTTGCAATAAAGGCCAAAAATTCAGAAAATTTAAGTTGCAGTTTCTTGAAGCTGCAACCCAACTTATGCTGAGAGAAGTCCAGTTCGTCGTAGCATTCTAGCCACCTAGGCGTCTAGATAGTATGTAGATATAATATCCTTACTAATATTATAAATGCGAAAGTAACTCTGCCTGTCGGTGTGTTACGCAATCACGCCTAAACTACTGAACTGATTTAAATGAAAATTGGTACAGAGATAGTATAGAGCCTGAGAAAAGACATAGGCTACTTTTTAATGCGAAAAAAGGGCTGGAAAGGGTTGAAATAGGGGATGAAAGTTTGTATGGAAATTACATCATTTTTGAAGCTAGAAGTTTCAAACTTATTTTTTAGGCTTTTGATTAGATATAAATAAATACGACATTGAAAGTTTGTAAAAATTTTAATCTAAAGGGAGGGTCTAAAATGGGGGATCACTATTCCACGCGGACGAAGTCGCTGGCACAGCTAGTATTTTATATATGTCATCGTGTTGTTGTGATAAAAGTTTTTCCCGTACCTACATATAATATTACTATGTTCAAGATATTCTAGGCAACAGTATAATAATGATGGTTTCAAAGGAAATCGTTATATTAAGTGACATTGCAGAAAAATACTTGCAAATGGCGTAAGTGTTGCTTGTGGCGCTTGGTTTGCAGCAATGTATATTAAAATATTTTCCTCTTTATTTTCTATGGTAGATTTTTTTTAAATATCTAATGTCAAATACAACGACCATTTTTCTAGACACATTCCTTCATAATAACGAATTCCGAAGCCGAGGGGCTTGCACGACGGACTGGGCGGCGCTAAATCTAAGGTCCCGGATTTGATTCCCGGTCGGGTCAAATTCGAAAACGAACTTTTCGATATATTTACTTTTTACCGTGTCTTTGGTGTAATGGTAAATACATTTTCATTTATATAATACTATCGGACTTCGTACTTACTGCTTTGACAGTTTGCATCATTGAGTTAAATATCAATGGTTTCCATGACAACAAAACAAACAAATCATTTTGTATTGGAAAATTAAATTGTCGTTTTTAGTATTTTGTTTATTATTTTTTTTAATATAGCCTATGTTACTCAGCGCTAATGTGGCATTCTAATGGTGAAAGAAATTGTTTCGGGTCTGGGTGTTTCCTATGTATAATAAGTATGTTTATCCGTTGTCTAGTTAACCATTTATCGAGTTTCTTAAGGAAGCTTTTCTTGGGGGTAGATAATTGGTGTGAGTGTGGAAAACATTTATTTACATTTATTTATTATCATATAATAACAAAATAAATTATATCTATTTATATCACTTGTAAGACCAACTAATAACACCTGCACCATGTGTATACTCATGTTTTAAAAAATAAATATATCTTTATCTTTATCTTTATCTTTATCTTTATGAAAATTACTTTGACACTGGCTAAATGTAATAACTGGACGAAGCCATCAACTAGAAGAAGAAAAAAAGAATTAGCTTGGCATAGAGATGAATAGCTACACCGACAAGATCGAGGCTCAATTAAAAAAGAACAACCGATCCTCAAAGACAATAATTGGAAATAGTCATTCGGGGAGTAGAAGAGCTCTATGGCACAGTGGTTAACGCGCCCGGTCTGCGAGTGCTGAGGTTGAGCAACTTTAAAAAAAAATATCATCTCTCGCTCCTCCGTGCTTCGGAAGGCACGTAAAGCAGTTGGTCCCGGCTGCATTAGCAGTCGTTAACAACCACCAATCCGCACTGGACCCGCGTGGTGGTTTACGGCCCGTTCTCCCTATCCATCCATAGGGAAAGCCCAGCAGTGGGGACATAAAATGAGCTGATAATGATTCGGGCTATGGTTGGAAGGTATATAAGGTCACATTTTATCAACTGCAAATATTTTGAGGATAAATTCCAAAACATAATACATATAAACAATTTTTATGAAAAAACCTTAAACGCTAGTTTTCAAGAAAAACGCCAAAAGACATTTCGATTAAAAAGAAAAATAAAGCACTTTCGGTAGTTTCAATTTAAAAGAGCCGAAACAAAGAGGCCGCTCTTAAAAATATTACCAGTTTTGTGTCAGGAAAAGTAAAAACAAAACTAGCCTGAATTTTTTTTTAATGCTAGGGCCTTATTTTTCTTTAATAATTAGATGTTTTGTCAAAATATCTGCAGTTGATAAAAAGTGACCATATATACATATCTCCTGAATGATTTTTTTTAATGCTAGGGCCTTATTTTTCTTTAATAATTAGATGTTTTGTCAAAATATCTGCAGTTGATAAAAAGTGACCATATATACATATCTCCTGAATGATTTTTTTAATGCTAGGGCCTTATTTTTCTTTAATAATTAGATGTTTTGTCAAAATATCTGCAGTTGATAAAAAGTGACCATATATACATATCTCCTGAATGATTTTTTTTAATGCTAGGGCCTTATTTTTCTTTAATAATTAGATGTTTTGTCAAAATATTTGCAGTTGATAAAAAGTGACCATATATATCTCCTGACTGATTTCGGCCACAGCGACTGTATGCGCTTTAAAAAAGCCTATAGGTATGAATAACTCTTTATGTAATCGTCAAGACAATTGCACTAACATACATATAACATACCAAGGTAACAATATGAATATATATAACAATGAATTGTTTGTAGTGTATTTACCTATTGTACTGTACAATGGTAGAAAAAGATTTCGTTACTTATAAATGTTAAAAAAAAAATTATAAAAAATATATTTTAAAAATGTACAAATAATTTTTAACGCAAATTTTGTTGCGAACAAATTACAAAAACACAAATGTTGAAAAAAATTCCACGTTCAGGATTTGAACCTGCAGCCTTCTGACATACCGGGTCAGGTGCTCTTCCAATTGAGCTATCGTGATTCTAGCCCGCCGAAACCGTTTGTGACGGTAGTTGTTGACATTGAATGGGCGCCTTTGGCTTTCAAAGTAAAAAGTGTTGAATAGTTTCGGCGGGCTGCTTAGAACCACGATTGCTTAATTGGAAGAGCACCTGACCCGGTATGTCAGAAGGGTGCAGGTTCAAATCCTGCTCGTGGAAATTTTTTCAACATTTGTGTTTTTATAATATTTTTTTTAGGTTCTAATTAACAAATTTCAGGATTACCATAAATGCGCCTCTAAGGCCGAGTGGCAAGCTCTCGGCTCCATAACCTGAGGTCTTGGTTTCAATTCCCAGGTCGGATAAAGTGTGTTACGGATATTTCAGATGCAAAGCCCGGGATTGTGATCACCAACTCGTATTTGGTAAGCGTGGTGATTAAGTTAAAACCCAACAGTTGTAGCGACAACATAATTTCAATGATTCCTTTTTTTAGCAGTGGGACAGTATTTAAACCATTTATCTTATCTTATCTTAACTTAGTGGGGCCTGCTGAGGTTTCCCTCTCGCAGTAACACTTCGACCCATCGGGATCTTTTGTGCAACCCCATCCTTTCACTCTTCTTCATCTGTAAAGATATATGCCATAAGTTTGGCAACGTCCTTAAGAGCGAAGAGCCTGAAGTCCTCCGGTTTCGGATAAGCCGACCCCAGGAGTCCCAATATTTTCCTAGCCAGAGTGGCAGTCACACAGTAGGTGCTGCATTGACTCCGTTTCCTCTCCACATGCCCTACACCATTTAAACCATTTACTTACTTTTTTTAAACTATTACCGCTAAACTACATTTGAATCGAGTGTAACATTGGGCATAGCTCCTATTTTTTGGAGTGGTCGTCTACATGTTAATTTATTATCTTAATTAATGGCTTCGCGTTTAGCATTTAGCTAATTTCAACTTATTTTTTATTATATCTAATTGGTAAGAGTACAATACTTGTACGGTAGATAGAAATTAAAATGGAGTCTCACAACGTGTTATTACGGGAAGAATACGGGTGAAACTCCGTCTAATGTTAACCTACAATATGATTCAAAGTCAAAGCCAAAGTCACTTATTTATTAGAGCTATAGCTACGTGCGATCAATTTTATACTTACTTGATTCAAAGGTATTGCATAGGTAGTTAGAATTATCTCTGTTGATTTAATTTGCTATGTGTTTGTAGATAGTTAAATAACGACATACGTTCATCTTTATCCGTGGCAGACAAAAAGCAAATAATAAACTTTATTATAGTACTTACAAGTTAAGTTTCAGCTGACAAGAGCATTTTCTTTTAAGATGTGGATGAAAAACAGTTACCTCTTTGCTTAAAAACAAAATGTCACTCTAACAATAACAACAAGATGGCGCATGGCTGGCATGGCGCAGCGTGCGTAAGCAAGTATATAATTTCAGATTCAATCTGTCTCCGTCCGACTGTACTCGCGTGATTGTCGAGATTTGCGTGAGATAGCAACAATCCAGCGGCGGAGACACGAACGAAAATATTTCTTCATACTCACCTGCTAGTACCTACACGCCGTTAAAAACTTATTGCGTTTTAGTAAGAAATTTGTCGTAGCTAGATAAAAAAAATATCTTCCATAATTTTTAATTAAAAGACATTTTAATTTACACATAATTTTAATTTATACATACTATAGGTACATAAATTTACTTTATCGTTAGTTAATAAACTTATGCAGGTTTTATTTATTTACATTAGATCATCAAAATTAACGTTCCTAACATTAATAAAGTATCCAGGAATCATTGTCGTTGTTTATATTACAAAGAAGAAAAAAGTAACCCCATCCTCCACGCAGTTTGAAACTCTCAAAGAGTATAAATAAAATAATAATAAAAACTTTTCAAACCAGCCAGTCTGCTGTGCCAGAAATTTTCCGCGCAAACAGGTTGGCATCTCTAAAAAAGCAACCCTTGAAAAGGCGGGAGTTATGACATTTGCCAGTCAGTCGGTACGTCATTAATCATGTGTCAAATAGACCGACCACCATTTTGTCATATTAACCGTACAAGGCAAGTAGTATCGTCATTGTACGTCTATAATTGTTCGCTGCTGCATCGTAATATTGCCCATTGATGTCTTTGTTATAATCTAATAATAGGCGTAGTACGTAATGGCGGTTGGATATAGTTTTTTGTCGTATAGACTAGTTAATGTAGTGGGGTTAGCAAAAAATCGTGTATTAGCATTTAGTAGAAGTAACGTGTATTGTTAATTTTAAAATGAAATTTATTAGACAACTTTTTAATTTAAAGAAAAAATATACTTGTCGGTAGGTATGCGAAAGTCACTACAGATTACCTACTTTTTTTTCAATCTATAGTGTTTTATGTTGATTTAAGTATATATCTATCTTTTTCTTAAGGTTACATATCTATCTAAGACTTCGTTTAGTTTCAAATATTTAATGTGGTTAATAAAAGATTTTACTGACTTTAATATGCATAGAAAAGCTTTTGAAAGATGAACTACGAAGAATATCACCCAACAGTGCAAAGCTATTAATAAAAAAGAAAAAACTATAAAGAAAAAAAAAGAAAAATGTCAACACTCTAAAAAGTTTTCTTAGACAATCGGCCAATATCTTTTCAAACGTTCACAAAAGTCCAACAAAAGAATTAATGTGCATACAATATTTGCAGGTGTTAAAAACTAGTATGTTTCGCCATTGTAAGTACATATATCGTTGTTGTATGTATACCATTAATTCTAGCCCGTCTCCTGACTTCTGTATTACTTAAGCGAAAGTTGTTTGTAGGACAAGTGCTGTTATTTACACATTGTCCTTTTAATAGGAGACAAAAAAAATGTATTCCTTGCATATTTACTTCTTACTAGGAATTGTATAACTCGTAAAAAAAACATGTTCAATTATCTTGCAAGCTTCTTTACTGTTCATTCCTATTCTCCTACCTTTCTATACTTAAAAATGGTGTTATTTATACTGGCATCTAAAGGTATTACTTTTCACAGTAACGAAATTATGATTTGCCTTTAGATGTGATGTTTATTTATTATTTTTATGGCTTTGTGCGGATTACAGATAAGCAAGGGAGGAAAAGATGCAGTAAAATACAAACAATAATGTTAAATACTTTTTACTGATGAGTGATGACAGATGTTAAATGATTAACGATAATCTTCCAAACCTCTTCTTGTGTATCAGTAAAGACTTTTTTGGCACTGAAAAGAGAGACGTTGTACCGTTTTCTTGCCTTTGCTAAGGTTATAACGTTTACAAACCCTAGATACCGTTTAATAATACCCTACTAACTCTCTCTTATATCTCTCTCTTTCTCTCTTAGCGTCTGAGGCTCTCTGCATCTTATGCGGCAAAACACAAATTTCAGAAAAAAATCAAACTCTAAAAAGATTTCCAATATTAACGGGTAACAAATTTAAAAAATAAAATGTAACTGCAAACATTACTCTACACTCTCCCACCAAGAAGTCTCTATAGCCAATGTTTATATACTCTGTGAACCTAGTTTCTTTTTTTTTAATAGCCATCGAATCGAAGGTGCCATGTTTGTCGATTGTCAACCCGATGGAGACGTGTAGTGGCAATCGTTAGCGATATACATCTTGTTGGTTTTGTTTGTCACATAAATATTGTAGAGGAGGGTTCTTTCTGACGTTTTGTTTTGACAGTTCTTTTTTCAAACTAGGCTGAATATTTTTTTCGCGTTATACCTACTAGTAAGCAAGAAGGATGTAAGCTTTGAACTTGATGTTTGAAGCTGTAGTATTGACGAACGGGCTTATTTTCTAATATTTGAAAACGCTTACGTTTTCGTTAACTATAACGACTTATTAACTATAACTATAACGAAAAAGTACTAAAAAAACAACAGAACTCTACGCCAAAATCTTAAGATCGATCTTTGGAGTAAGTACCACGGCGGCGGCGGTACGGTACCCTCCTTACCCGACTTTAAGTAACACTTGACCGTGTTTTTACCTTACAGTCGGCACAAAACAAGATGGTGGATATATATTTCCTACGCTCTTTAATAACATAGTATCTTAATGGGGCCTGCCCAGTAGCACTTCGAACCATCGGGAACTTTTGTGCAAATTTTAAATTTTAAATTTTAAATTACTTACTAAAAAAACCATTTTACTTATCCTATACAGGATAAATTAGGTATCTAGGTATAGCTAAGATATCATTGCAAGTGACTACCGAGCAGAAACTTTGTGGGATACAAAAAGGGATAGTAACCGTAAAGACGTTTATAATACTTAGTATCTAAGAAATGCTTTCTGAACTTTTTCCAACATTAGCTTGAACTTCGCCGCATCATGCAGTAGACTCTAATCTGCTCCTAATAAAACTAGTAAACAGGAGTTTTATTACTTTGAAGTCATGGAAGTCACGCAGATTACGTAATACGAAACCTAATTGACTAAAGCAGCTCTTCGAAAGTGCGGATATATGCTGATTGAAGGTCAGAGACCTGTCAAAAGTCACCCCCAGGTCCTTCATGGAGTATGTACGGTTGATAACTTTACTCCATCATTGACATCAAGTCATCGCTACAATTGATGGGTAATGGCTTAATCACCACGCTTGCCTAAAGCGGGTTGGTGAACACAAACCCGGGATACGCATTTGAACATTCAAATTGGGCTTTACCCGGCCAGCCCCCCAACCGCGTAACACTCTCGCTTTCGATCGCTTTGAAGGCGAGGCCCTAGCCTCGCTTTCTAATATAATATCGAAATATAATATCGAATAATATCGAAAGCTATAGCCTATAGCTTTCGATATTGCTTTCATATTGCTTTCGAATAGACAAGATGACTCATCGTCCTTGCCTCGCCTTCAAAGCGATCGAAAGCGAGAGAGTTAGGCGGTCGACCCCCAGGGAATTAAACTCAGGACTTTTGTTTATCGAGTTAAAACCTACTTGGTCACAGAGAAGTCAGTTTTTATTATTCCATTAAACGTTTGTTGTTCCAAAAGTTAAGTTACAATTTGTGCAATGAACTTTAACGTCAGAATAAATGCGTAGGTCTTGACAGCTAACTGAGATAACGCTAAAGATGGACTTTACCAAAGACGTATTGAAATCGACACGTGGGCGATTGGTGTGGTTGAATAACCATTATATGCAGTGCATATAATATTAGGTCCTTACCTATGAAATTGACGTTTTGCATGAAGATTTTTATAAAATTATATTGTTCATACTAAAGTTTTTTTTAATTTTCTTAGCATCTATTTATGTTAACACTATAAAAATTGTAGAGTAGTGTGTTTGTTTCACTAGCTAAATATAGCAGACATTAAAAAGAAAAAAATCAAGTCCCTTCAAAACTACAATGAAACAAAACGTAAATTCCGCAAACAAAAAAATAAGTCAATTAAAAAAAAATTGGGCGATAAAGACACAAAATGAATAATCATTGTTATTACTGAAGCCTAAGTAACATAGTCCTAATTAAAGGTGTATAATAATATTAACAACCGGTATTGATTTTTAGAAGTAATACACCTATTAATAAGTGAGAAAATAACGTCAAATTCATAGGTAAGGACTCAATATATTGTTGACTACGTGAGAAGGTTTAATCCTAGTATTACAGCAAATTTTATGTCCCCGCTGCTGGGACACGAGCCTTCCCTATGAATGGAGACAGTACCAAGGAAAACGGGCTGTAAACCACCACGCGGGCCCAGTGCGGATTGGTGGTTGTTAACGACTGATAAGCAGCCGGGACCAACGGCTTCACGTGCCTTCCGAAGCAGGGAGGAGCTCGAGATGATATATGTTTGGTCATCATTCGGGTTAATAAGATAGTGGTAACCAGCCAGACTTAATATAAGTTCTAAAACAAAGTATAGCTAAACAAATCAATTAATGTGCTTGGTTTGATTGAGGTTCCGCTCGCTGGAAATTGAACCCGGGATAACTAGATCCGTGACCGTTACTTAAACTACTGCATCACGGTGGTAGCGAATGAATATGATTTGATTTAAAACTTTGAATTTAAATGTTGCTCGTGGAAATTTTTTCAACATTTGTTTTTGTAATTTGTTCGCAACAAAATTTGCGTTAAAAATTATTTGAACATTTTAAAACTTTGATTTCATTTGTCACCAGCTAAATGGGTACCTAAATAAGTATTTGTTCTTCTTCATTGAAACATTTTACACATACAAAATCATTTATCAAACAATTAATGCAGTGACACTAGGTGTCCGGTTTGACACTAATGACGCCCGTATTAACAAGCCTTTACTTAGCAATTACTTTGTTCTTAGAAATGTCACTAAAACCTAATTTCATTTTATAAATAAGAAACGTTTAAATTACAATAGAAGTTTTCTTATTAAATTAAATAAAAGTATTATAATTATTATCAAAATCATAAATTTTATATTATTTTAGACATAACACAAACTGTCACACGGAATATAACCTCAAAACCAGCTTGTCACAAGCTTGTCACTATGAATTCTTTGAGAAATCTAACTGGATTGCTTGATTAAAGATATTGGCGACTATTGATTCTAACTTTTGACGTTTCTAACTTCAACGGTTTACTAAAGAATATAACTTTTTACATAAGCAATTACTTTTGCTTCAGTATGAGCTGTTACTCGTTTATAAATACGGATGTTAAAGCCCAGTGTTCAACACAGTTTTCCTCGCCGTCGCCAAAAAACAAATAATAGATTTTCATTGAAATTTTCTCGATGACAGCTAGAAAGCAGATAGTCGTTATTCAATTGTTTCAAAAGAATAAAATTAGTTGCCTTCAATCAATAATGTACTATTCTTAGAGCATTTTAATGCTCTAAGACTATTCCCGATGAGCGCTTGAAGCGGCAAGCGACTTTGGAGCCACAGAGCTGCAATGACGTTTGTGGCGATGACAGTAAATAATTACAGTACAATTTTTTTTTTAGTTGATGGCTTCGTGCGATTAGCACATTTAGCCAGTGTCAAAGTAATTTTTCTTACAAGTAATTTTTTTTAATTAATTAAGATTTAATGGCTCCGCAAACTAGGCGACACGCGTCTGCGACAGCTCGGCGACTAGACGCAGCGACAGTCGTGTGAGCCATTTAAGGTTCATTCATATAGTAAGTCCCTGTGTGGTGCCGGGGATAAAGAATTGCACCACCCCATCTCTTCCCGTGGGTGTCGTAAAAGCCGACTAAGGGACCATTCCAGAGGATGGGCAGCAGCATCTCTCTGAGGTTACCCTCAACCTACTGCGATCGCCAACCCGCCTGCCAAGCGCGGCGATTACGGCAAATACCCCTCATACCCTTGGGGGAGGCCTTTGTCCAGCAGTGGACGTCTTTTGGCTGAGATGATGATGATGATATAAGTTGAAGTTGTTGATGCTTTTCAGATTTTGTTATTCGATATTTAAATGTATACATAGGTAGTTGAGGAGCTCGATGGCGCAGTGGTTAACGCGCCCGGTCTGCGAGAGCTGAGGTTAAGCAACTTTCGCAAAGGCCGGACATCGGATGGGTGACCAAAAATTTATCATCTCGAGCTCCTCCGTGCTTCGGAAGGCACGTAAAGCCGTTGGTCCCGGCTGCATTAGCAGTCGTTAACAACCACCAATCCGCACTGGGCCCGCGTGGTGGTTTATGGCCCGTTCTCCCTATCTATCCATAGGAAGGCTCGTGCCCCAGCAGTGGGGACATAAAATGAGCTGATGATGATGATGATGACATAGGTATGAGCAAACAGGACCACTTTTGAGACGCATTTTTGTTTCTGATCCTTTATCTAGTACATAAATAATCAAAGCCAGTTGCTGACCCCTAGTTTAAATGGTTAAAGGAGAAAATTACAATCACTGGTTCCTAACAAACCCAGGTGCCAATACCCTTGGTATAAATCAACTTAACCATTTCGCTTTTAGGAAATAAAAAATATACATTCAAATATTTATATAAAATACAGTGAAAACATTAAACGACCAGGGTCGGATCCAGCCAGGAATCGAACCTGGGTCTTCCGCAATCCGGGCGGCTGCACTGACCATTATGCTACCGGGTTAATTCAGCTTAAGTATAGCAATTAACACTTAAAAATAAAAGTAAAAATATACATTCACATAAAATATTGTACGCCTAAAACATTATAATAGAAAATCGTCAGTTACAAAACACTTTACACCTAATAATCTTACACTATCAAACGTATAATAGCTACAATAAACACGTATTATTAATCCAAATGATAATATACACATACTTAGCGAATAACTAAAATAGCCATTACAATCAAAATCTATACGCCGCGGCCCCCGAAGCGACGCCATTGATTAAATATTAATTGGAAAATGGATTTAACCCTATACTCGTATGTCAGGAATAATTCAGTTACAAAGACAAAGAACGGAATATCAGGCCGGCCTTTGTTAGTCATTAGTTTGCTTTCAATAGAGACATTTTCTAATTAAGCTTTGATACGATAAAAAAAAAATTTTTAACCTTTAGTTGATGGCTTCGTGCTATTAGCACATTTAGCCAGTGTCAAAGTAATTGTTCTTACAAGTAATACATAAATAATCAATATTTCCTTCCTGTATGATGATGATGATGATGAATGATAAAGAAATGAGAAGTGAGAAATGATATACCTCCCCAACCCCTCGAGTATCTCAGTAAAGATGTGGGGCTTTACTAAGTCCTCACGCGGACTTGTTGAGAGAATTTGAAAAGTGACGTTGCAGTGTTTTGTTTCATTTGCCAACACTCATGCACACTCATGAACACTTAACGGTTAATAATCCACCATTATTTCACATTAATATTCGACAGAACAACTATTTTAGAAAATAAAACAAAACCGCAGACATGACTCTTCACTTTCCCGCCAAGAAAAAAAAAGTGTTTATGGTTTTTCTTTTTTTTTTTATTAAATAGCTTCGCATTCTATGTGCATTTTGCTATTTTGCCAGTATGAGTAGTTATTTTAAAACATTTAAGTTACTTACCTAATAGAAATATTTTTTTCTTCTTTCCAGTCTTAGATTTTAAATTATTGCCAGGGTCTGCTTTTCTATGTAACCTCCTCTACTTTGCCTTTTTGATATTAATAGCGAAGTTTTGATGAGACCGTTTTTTTTACGAGTAGGTATGTCCGTAACGACATCAAGTTATGTTTAGATAGATAGATAGAAGTTATTATTAAAAATATAAGGAATTAAAAATAATTTAAAATTACATGTTTTTTAAATCGTTAAACTTTAAATTTATTATAGGACCGAATGGCTTTAGGGACAAAATTTGAAGATCTCTAATAATGTCGTTCATATTTTTATGCTCTCTAAAAATTGTTTAAATAAGAAATAAATATTAATTTAATCAATATTACTTACGTGAGACATGATTTTAACATTATTTGGTATACGCAACATGAATGGTTGTTGTGAATACATTATTATTTTACGAGAACCGAAGATTTGGTCAAATCTTGCGTTTTAAAGCAAAATCTTAACATTTTCATAAATAAATTAAAAAATACAACGCAAAACCGAAAACAGTTTAGCCGCAGAATGACAAACAATTTGATAAAGTTTTTTTGTCCTAAAAAGGTTCTAACGTTCATTGTAAACCTATTTAGAAAAAATAACTAGGAAAAAAACTAAGGGTCACTTTTACTACTGCATCAGGATTGAGATAGCTTTCCAATATTTAATCTGTTTTATATTATCACCGAGTGAAAGAGACTTATCTTCTGAATTGGCTTTTAACGTTGACAACCTAATATACGAATGTCACTTAACTTTTGATTCTTCATCATCATCAGCTCATGTTATGTCCCCACTGTTGGGGCACGAACCTTCCCTATGTATGGATAGGAATAAACCACCACGCGGGCCCAGTGCGGATTGGTGGTTGTTAACGACTGCTAATGCAACCGGGACCGGGATCTTTACCTACGTGCCTTCCGAAGCACGGAGGAGCTCGAGATGATACATTTTTGGTTACCCATCTGATGACTGGCCTTTGTTAAAGTTGCTTAACTTCAGCACTCGCAGACCGGGCGCGTTAACCACTGCGCCATCGAGCTCCTCCAGCTTTTGATTGCTTTTTAAAAATTGAGTCTCAATTTTTATCTATAGAATTTGGATTTGATCTCGCACGATTGAGTTGCAAACTAACATTTACAAGTTTTCATTAATTTTCTTAATAAAGAGTCATATCAAATATCGAGTAACATTATTTATTAAGTTCATGTGCTTGCTGAATATTAATATTTTTGCTCAATCAGTAATAATCTAAGATACTGTAAAGTCATAAGGAAATATATGATATCAACCAGTTTGGTTAGTAGTAGAGCTTGTTTTAAATCAGTCTACTTAGCTAGCTACCGTTTGCTTATGTTAGACTAATTTATAAAAAAGCCTTTTTTATTACAAGCTTACTTACTTACACTGTTTTGTGTAACTATGTAAGTAAGTTGTCCGTAAAAATTTGCAAACTATTTTTAATAATTATTTTCATAATTTTTCTTCTTTTTTTTTCATAATTTCTTAATTGTCTACTTATGCTGCCTTGTATTGTACCCTATGTGGAGAGCAACTGCCTCCTGATATACAGGCTTTTAGCCTTATGGAGGCAGGACAAATTTTACCTGTGATCATGCCTTTGTAGATAATAAAGATCATTTTATTTATTTTAATTCTGTCGCCATTAAAGCAATGTTAGTAGCATTTTTTGTATTCAAACAGTTAGAGTTAAGATGGCCATTTTTAAAGTGCTACAGAAATCTGTAGCTACCTATCTTATCTTTGACTAAATCTGTCGCTATAACAGCAAAGTAAGTAGCTTAAGTCTAACGACAATTAAAAGTAAATTCGCCAGCTTCTAAGTTCTTCGGAAATCCGGGTGAAATGTGCTCCAATATTTAGTAGTCTAGTGACACCAGTGTTCCACATGAACCGGTGATCGACATGTTTTTATTTAAAACCATTAAAAGCAGGGGTCGGCAACAGTTTTTTGATTTTAGCCACTATTTGAATACCTACAGATCACATGCTTCTTAGCTGTCATTCAGTAACAATTCAATTAAGTTTTGTTACAAGGTAAAATTTTTTTTACTAGAAAAATTCAACCGGCCTCGGTAAGCTCGGGTGGGAATCGAACCCACGACCTTTGGATAACCGGTCCAATGCTGTAACCGCTGAGCTACCAAGGGCCAGTGGCCCAGGCCACTGTTCTAGTAAAATTTTATCTTGTAACTATAGATCCTTACCTATGAAATTGGCGTTTTTTTCTCACTCATTAATAGGTGTATTACTTCTAAAACTCAATACCGGTTGTTAATATTATCATACACATTTGATTAAGACTATATTAGTTAGGCTTCAGTCATAACAATGATTTTTGATTTTGTGTCTTCATTGCCCAAACATTTTTTTTTAAATTGTCTTTTTTTTTTGTTAGCGGAATTGACCTTTTGTTTCAGTGTAGCTTTGAAGGTACTTGTTTTTTTTTCTTTTTAGGGTCTGCTATATTTAGCTAGTGAAACAAACACACTGCCCTCTACAATTTTTATAGTATTAACCTAAGTAGATGCTAAGAAAATAGAAAAAACGTTTGTATGAAAAAAATAATTTTATAAAAAATCTTCAAACAAAACACCAATTTCATAGGTAAGCACCTAATTTAAAATAATATAAAAATTCAAAATAATATAAGTTTTGTTACTTTTTGGCGATGTAAACTAGGTAGGTAGGTGCTGACATTACGTTACATTGATCTTTATGGTTCCTATACTACTGTCAAAAGAAATTATGAATGGCTTATCTAGTGAAAACATCGGTTGTATGCCGTGGTAGCCATGTTTAAAATATTAAAGTTACAACAGCGACAGGCAGGTTATAGTTTATTAATATTTAATTGGTATCGATTTGCGTTTGAACGATTCGCTCTTTCGTCGGTAATGTTGTGACTTACTAATTGGTAAAAAGGCAAGAAGACAAGAAGACCAAGAAGAAGGCTGGCAGCTACCTCTGCCAGCGTATTAAGTTGGCAATCCAAAGGGGCAATGTTGCCAGCGTTCTTGGGACCGTTCCCATGAGCCCACAGTTGGAGGACATCTTTTATTTATAGGTCTTTAGTTTTTAATTTTCTAATTATTTTTCTCTGTTTTTTTTAATTTAGTTATGTAGGTATATATAATTGGTAAGTACAATAGAAAATGTTTATCGAGATAGGTAAGCCTTAGGTACTACGCCACTGTGAAGTTACTATACTCACAATCGAAAGAACATTTTTGCAAGTATTTAACAATCGATAAAGACGTAGAGATAAATTTGTTATGATGTGTCCTTTAATTCGAGTGAAAAGGTTTGCCATCCCTGGATCTATGATTTACACATAGAAGTGTTTACGACCTTCCGTCGTCGATATACAATTATGTGTTGTCTGATTTAAGAGAAAAGGTTTGTCATCCCAGGTTTTTTGATTTATACATACATCAGTACCTGGATGACCGAGATTTGCTCGGTATTTTCTTACGGATAAAACGACACTTTCTAAAAATGAAACCTAGCTAGATCGATTTATTGCCCCCGAAACCCCCTGCATACTAAATTTCATGAAAATCGTTGAAGCCGTTTTAGAGATTTAGATTATTTAAATACATACATATATACAAGAATTGCTCGTTTAAAGGTCAGACCTTTGTCATTTGGTTAATTTTTATTTTATAATGTAAAAAATTTTATACGGAAAATATAAATAAATATAATATAAAATAGAAATTTTATTTATTTGCTATGCAAAGCATTCAAATGGTTATATGTACTTATTGGTATAATAGTGATAGTGGTTATATTGAGTAATTGTAGAAATATAAAAGCATAATATGGCAGCTACGTTAATTCTTGTGTATTTTATTTGCATTATAAAATAAGAATTTATTTTGAGTTAAAAGTTTTGCCCGCATATTATTCGATATGTCCCAAAGTGTAAAATCTCGCGAGGAAAATATTTTTTGCGGGACTTGTTTTTTAAATATCCTATGTTTTAAAGCAAGATGTGTTTTAGGTAGGTAGCAAAATTTCGTCGAGGCAAAATCGGCCGTTGCAACGAAATTGAAGAACAGACAGACAGTCAGTCATACTATCTGCATTTATAATACAAATAGGAATAAGTATTTCAAGATATCTTGGATATCAAGTCATGGATTTTTTTCTTTTAGTTGATGGCTTCGTACGATCAGCACATTTAGCCAGTGTCAAAGTAATTTTTCTTACAAGTAATACAAATATAAATAAACAATATTTCTTTCCTGTATGATGATGACGAATGATAATAGAAATGAGAAGTGAGAATGATGTACCCCCCAACCCCTCGAGTATCTCAGTAAAGATGTGGGGCTTTACTAAGTCCTCGGGCGGACTTCTTGAGAGAATTTGAAAAGTGACGTTGCACTGCTTTGTTTCATTTGCCAACACTCATGTACACTCACGAACACTTAACGGTTAATAATCCACCATTATTTCACATTAATATTCGACATAACACAAATTTTAGAAAATAAAATAAAACTGCAGACATGACTCTTCATTTTCCCGCCAAGAAGTCAAGACATAGATTACTAAGTACTTATAGATAAATAAATGCTTACTAATTGAAACCTATGGTATTAATTGTCTTAAATATAGATAAATAAATAAAATAGGTTTGATTCCCAACGGTAGTACCGACATTTCGCGATCCATGGTAACTAGAGTTCGTTCTTAGTCCAAGTAAGTACTATTTAGCTACTTAAAAATGTTGAAAAAAAGTTATTGGTTTCTGACAGCTAGATATTTTACCTTATTTCCAATGTAGGCCTTAATCAGCACTCAAAATCACGTGAGATAAAGTGTATCCCCGTAAAGATGAAAAAAATTACCCACATAGGCCTAAGAAGTACCTATTCTTATAAGTTTCTTATAAGTAAGTCGAATAAATTTTAAGTTTACTGTGAAATGTAAATTAACGTTTGGTAAATTTTACAGACGTCTTTTTTTTTGCTATTGTTTTAAGGTATATTTGATGTAGATTTTTATATTTTTTACCTAGCTATCTACTCACAGATCTATAGGTATATTAATTTAACAATTATAATCATATATTTCTACTAGCCACAGTATGACAATACTTTACTCATTTTAAGAAGTTATTTCCTTAAATTTACTTCATCATTAAAAAATACAATAAAAAATATTATTTTTTATGTTTCATAAAATTATTGTCCTAATAATACCTACATAAAACGGAATTTTAATAAAATAAACACATCAATTACTTACGGTATCACTCGATATCAAGCGCAGGAACAAAGCATGTCACTTTATCACAACACTAGTAACGTCACACAAGTAGATGGTATTATCCAAAAATCACTGAATTTGTTTCACTGAAAGAACCAGTCTGATGTTATTATTTGCTTTCAAGATGTTAACTTTAGAACGAAATGAGAAACGTCAACGGAACGGCTACTCACAATTAGAGCGAACGGGACAGATAGATAATGGTATATCAATTAGCGATCCGTGCATTGCGATTCAATAATTATGGGGCACGCTTTGGTTTGCTCCGATTTTTCACGTATCACGTATCACCTACAGCGCGCCGTGCGGTGCGACGTAGTCATTTTGTATCACCACGATTCCAAGTCCAAACACATTTACTTCTATAACGTTATCACACACGGTCACTGAACACTAAAACCGAATAACTGTGATCAGGTTTCAACAAAAACCGTAGTCACTGTCATGAAAAAACCAGCGGGCGCGCACACAAGCATAAAACTCTGTCCAATTAAAGATAATGTTTGTAGATATTTTAATAGCGCTTGCCCCTCCGCAGAAATCCGACACAACCAACTCCCGAAGACTTTAAACACTTAATGACCGGTTGGGGGAAATTGTCCGAGAAACGAACGGCCCGGAGGTAGCGCTGTCTCCCTCTAATTAGTACGGATCTACGCCGCTTGTATGGGGCGGCTGGCGCTAGCGTCGCGACGAAGGCGTGGCTTCTATAGAGGTGGAATGATTTAGGGGCGGGTCTTTAATGCGATTGGTCGGGTTTTGTAGCCCGATTTTTTTGGATAGTACGTGCAGAGCGCTTGGGTTGGCACCGACTCATTGATCGTCGGCGCCAGGCCAGCTATTATATGTTTTTTATGGGTATTTTTTGGCGGTACTCTGTCCTTTGGTAACCTGTTATCGAAGCCACGCCTATCCGACTTAGTACGTGCGGAGAGATGCGCAGAGGCTATCAATTCTGGCTGAGGCCGTAGGCTTTTCGATATATTTTTTTTTGTTAAAGTCAGTTTTTTTTTCTCGTTTTTTTTTTTAATTTTTCGTGCTGGTGTCTTTGATTTTGTGTGGTGTCAGTTGGGTTTTGTGGTGACGGAACGGCCAATGAACCTCTCCATTGTGTTTGATACTCTTTGTTGTTTGAATAGAGTTCTGATGAAGAGTTTGGTAGGCAGGCACTGTATGATACGCGAAACGGTTTTGTTACATACAACGGCTGCTCTCATTGGATTGTGGCACCTTTGTTAGTTGTTTGAGTGTGTATGAGTATGTAACCTACTATACAACTACGTCAATACTCATTGCTAATATATAAGGTCACTTTTTATCAACTGCAAATATTTTGACAAAACGTCTAATTATATCATCATTTAAAAAAAAATCAGGCTAGTTTTTTTTTACTTTTCCTGACACAAAAATTGTAATATTTTTAAGAGCGGCCTCTCTGTCGGTTCTTTTGAATGAAACTAGGGGCACGTGTAAGCGGTGAAGGCATTGCGGCCTCTCTGTTTCGGCTCCTTTGAATTGAAACTACCGAAAGTGCTTTATTTTTCTTTTTAATCGAAATATCTTTAGGCGTTTTTCTAGAAAACTAGCGTATACAAATTTAAGGTTTTTTCATAAAAATAGTTTATGTATGTTGTTGAATTTATCCTTAAAATATTTGCAGTTGATAAAATGTGACCTTATATATTATTTTATTTTATTTATTACAAAACCGGTCGTTGTGTCAGTGGACGTCTTTTGGCTGAAATGATGATGATGATGATGAATTTTTTATTTATTTCTAGAAAGATTTACAGAGCATAACATCAGTTAAATAAATAGACATATGATATTAACAAATCTTCACAATAACACTATTACTGTGTTAATAATTAATTTTCTTTTTATATCTAAAATATAAACATTTCTAGTATCTTGTCTTAGGTTAATTAAAGATATGGATTTGGGTGGGAGAAGCTTACTGGATAAATCCAAATTTTAAATCCTATAATTGTATCCTAGTATCCTAGTAGTGTGTATTGTCTTTGTTGAAAATGTATTTAGTTTTTGATAACAAAACATATAAGTAGGTTGTTAAAAAAACCGTATCAGATTTTTTATCACCTGAAATATCTTCAACTTCAAGTTTCAATAGTTTAGTTTTGTATTATTATATTGTTTTTATTTACATTTTTCAACTCACATCACCATCACCAGTTCAATTTATGTCCCCACTGCTGGGGCACGAGCCTTCCCTATGGATGGATAGGGAGAACGGACCATAAACCACCACGCGGGCCCAGTGCGGTGATGGTTGTTAACGACTGCTAATGCAGCCGGGACCAACGGCTTTACGTGCCTTCCGGAGCACGGAGGAGCTTAAGATGATACATTTTCGGTCACCCATCCGATGACCGGCCTTTGCGAAAGTTGCTTAACCTCAGCACTCGCAGACCGGGCGCGTTAACCATCGAGCTCCTCTCCATCGAGTTCCTCTGAGTTTTTAATAACTGTCTTTCATTAACTGTCTTTAGCATGTGGTGTCTGGTACCCACACTAAATGTGGAGTAAGTAGGTATTGTATAATCTAAACAAAGTTTATACTTTATGTTTATTTTTATTATTTTATTTATTTACCGGTCGTTGTGGAGATCCTTGGGGGAGGCCTTTGTCCAGCAGTGGACGTCTTTTGGCTGAGATGATGATTCCTCATGAATTAACAATTTATTCTGGTATAAATTTTGCTCAATATTATTATCGTAGACAGGAGAAATTCACAGCTAACTTAAAGCGATTTTCAAAGTTTTTTTTGTTTAGAATAAGATTTTTTTTCTATTTCAAATCAATGATATGTAAAAATTCCGAGGCCGCTACGAACTATACGACTATAAAAGAGATAACATTCTATTTTTTTGATTTTATTTGTTTAGAAGTTGTTTAGAAGTTCAATCTAGGAGCTCAAAAAAGTGCTTTCGCGCATTTTATGAAAATCTTTCTCTTCAATTTTGGGTTTAACTAAAAAATTAAGCAAAATTTACAAAAAGCGAGGCCACTACGAACTATGCCAATAGCTATAGTCAAAATTGTTAATGTATTTTTGTTTCTCAGATCAAGAACGCCAAAATTGGCCATTTTACGCAAAAATCACAGTCGAGATGTAATATGGCTCTTAATACCTAGCTCTAGGAGAAAAAAGTGTTGTGTCTGGTTCCTATCAAACACTGGTGTTACTAAACTACTTAATAGTGCTTTGTAATAAATACCGTAGTAGTGTTAATTTTTGGGACAAGTGGTACAAGTTTTTACACATTTAACTATGTGTAATATATTAAATATAGGTACCTACGTAAACCAAATAAGTATCTAACAATAAACATCATGTTTTCAAACTAAGAAGTCCATTCAAGTTGTCACTTTGTTAAGTTAAAGTTTAAAACATTTAGGTAATATTGTAGCATTTTTTTTCTTTTAGCTTTATGTTTCATAACAAGGTAATGAATGACAGATGCATTAATGGCATTACCTACTATTAAACAAATATCAAGACAACAGAAAAAACATATTTAAAAAAAAAACAACAACATTTGTGTTTTTGTAATTTGTTCGCAACAAAATTTGCGTTAAAAATTATATACTTAAACAAAAACATTTTATAAAACATATTTAATTAACTATTTATTTAATTTAAAGTTTTAAGTACACAAAACTGCTAAAGTGCTTAAAAATATTGGTAAAGTTTTAAGTACACGAAACTGCTAAAGTGCTTAAAAATATTGGTGAGAAGAGAAATGAATGTTTAAATAAGTATATTTTATTATTACATTACAATAACATAATAAAAAAATGTTCTTGGAAAATATGTGAGAATTCAAAAGAGAAATGACATCTCTTTTCAAAAATATTACTTTACAAAGGTAATTTTTTTGTTTTGTCTACAAACCAGTGCATTAATTATTATAACTTTATCTAAGTTATCGTTAGAAATATGGCGGCATCTGTTTTAGACATCATAGATACACTTTAAAACTTTTTTTATGTAACAATTTTAAATCTTTTTCGATGGAAAAAGAAACAGTAAATTAAAAATTATTGATAGTTAAAAACATATTTAGCATTCATCTCTCACGTGTCACTTTAATTATGATAGGTCGAAGATGGGAACGCGATATAGGTATACCAACACGAATAAGATAAGATAAATAAGATAAATAAACTTTATTGTACACCAAAAAATAAAACATTTGACAAAAAATTACATAAAAATAGACGTACAAAGGGCGGTCTTATCACTAAGAGTGATCTCTTCCAGACAACCTTTGGATGGACAAAGAATATTTGAATTTGAAGTGGGTTCGTCGTCGCGTCGGTGCATCATAAATAATTATAATATAACTAACAGCAATAAATAATGATAAATACTTAGTATACTATTGATACAAACATAATAGTTATAATTAAAAGTACATATAAGGATTTGTAGTACAGTATAAAAGCATATTAGAGAGACGATGGTTTTTGGGACAAGTAATGATCCTTCAGTAGTCTCTTAAAGGTTGCTAACGTTTTAGCATTTCTGATTGTTACAGGCAATGCATTCCACAATCGAGCTGCTAGTACAGTAAAAGATTTATCTTAGAATTTTGTGGAATGGGTTGGTATCTCTAGCGTCATGTTATTCGACGATCTTAATGATCGTGGGTGTGAGTCACACAGGAATCGGAATCGATTCTTAAGATAGGAGGGAGTGGTTGGATTAAAAAGAATACTGTAAAGCAGGGAGAGCACATGAGCATTCCGTCGAAGGCGAATTGGCAACCACTTGAGTTTAGTACGAAATTCGGAGACATGATCATATTTGCGAAGTCCAAATATGAATCGTATACTAAAATTCTGAAGTCGCTCAAGCTTATTGAGTTGCTCTTCCGTAACATCGATATAGCTGACATCGGCATAATCTAATATAGGATAGCTAGATAGAATAGCTATATACCAACTAACTATCACTCCAAAGAGAATCAAACTCCAGACCTCGCGTTCCGAGAGCAGCAAGCAAAGAAAAGGTACTTATTTAAAGACAATAAATATAATTTCTAAACCACTATTTTCAAATTTTGGGAAAATCTCGAATCTACCTATTTGCAGTGATGACTTGATTTCAATGATGGAGGCCTTTGTCCAGCAGTGGGACAGTTATAGGCTATTTACTTACTTACTTACTCGAATTTATCGGGTGAATTGCTTTTTTCCTTTTCGGCTTTGCCATTAATAACATGTAAGGTAAGTACCTTCAGCTACGTGCAAGTTTATAAAAACCGTTATAAAAGTTAAAAAAAAAACAATAGTATTAGGTAACATAAATTATTTTAATTTACATTATGATGTAGGAACAACACAAATTATAAAAAAGAATGAAATATATAAAATAAAGTATTTAAACCATACTTTTGTACAAAAAATATTTATGTAAACGTTATTTTGTTTAAAAAATAATATTGCATACCTATATGTAATGGGTATTCCTGCCATTATTTTAGGAGCTAAATCTTGAGCATTATCAAAACACCCAATACACAATGCCCAACTTTAATTATTCGTAAACATAGATAGTCAATTAAACGTCTTCCAACCTATGTCTCCATCAGTCTAGCTGCATCGAGGTAATAACATAATACAAGTTTAATAGCAGCTCTTCCCAGAACAAAACAGTGTTGTTACCGTCAAATACTATATCTAATATGTAAAGCCATAGAATTTATTACGCTATTAGTACGCGAATGATTTGAAATACATAGTTGTTATTGTGTTTGACATGTGAAAATGTAGCTTTTAACTGTGTAGACTTATTCAGTTTGGTTCTTTGCTCGTCTCCTGAAAATCTGTATTTTGTCCTTTACGCCAATTGAGTAATTGAGGCCGAATACTATTTAGAATGTTTGTGATGTTTGACAGTTAGATTTATACTGTTTTTAAGATAGACTTACCTCAAAATTCAAAATCGTTTAAAAATGTTCAAATAATTTTTTACGCAAATTTTGTTGCAAACAAATTACAAAAACACAAATGTTGAAAAAATTTCCACGAGCAGGATTTGAGCCTGCACCCTTCTAACATTCCGGGTCAGGTGCTCTTCCATTTGAGCTATCGTGGTTCTAACCAGCCCGCCGAAATTATTCAACACTTTTGGTTTTCAACATTTGTGTTTTTTTTTTTCAAAATCATTTATTCAGTTTAGGCTACAAATACTTAGCTCTTATGAATGTCATTATGCCATCGTCGGTTCGTAAGTCTACTCTGTACTGAGAAGAACCGGTAAGAAAGTCAGCAACGGCATTTCTTACATGAAGACCACTATAATGATTACTGTCTTTGAAGAAACAATAAAATCAGACTAATATAAAAACAAAGAGTTAACACAGTTTTACACACTTTGTTTAGAAAGACTCTTTGAATTTGGCCTTTTTTGGTACTAAGAGTATTTTCTTAATGTCTCTCGGCAAACTCGGTGTTTCGGCTGCCGTCGGATTTCTATCAGTTACAGAGTACCTATATAGAGATGCTACCTACTATTCCTTTTACTAATTCCTTTTTAGTTTTTAATTTAAGATTTATAGTTTTACAGCTCTAGGTATATAGCTCACACGAAAAATGAAAACAAAACAACAATAAAATACGTTTTTCTGAAATCATTTTTTTTAACATGATACATCTAATCATGAATGGACATGCAAATTAATATTCCGTTGCATTCGGAAATGTGATGATTACCGAGAGACAGAGGATGTATTGAAGATGTATTGTTATTACAAACATTAAGTACAAAAACACAAATGTTGAAAAAAAGTTGTTAGCAACAAAATTTGCGTTAAAAATTATTTGAACATTTTAAACATTAAGTAGTTTCATATTATTGGTGGTTTATGGCCCGTTCTCCCAATCCATCCATTGGGAAGGCTCGTGCCTCAGCAGTGGGGACATCAAATGAGCTGATGATGATGATGATATTAAAAATAATTTTAAGTATCATATAGATGCATATAGTCATGATCATATAGGTATATTTAATGATTCATTATCTAGTATTTCCCATTGTTATCACTTTTACATACGAAAACTTACTTAAACTATTATCTCCTTTGGTATTTTGTATATATTTCTTTAAGTAAATGAGTAATGTTTCCTCTGATAAATTATGTGTTTTTATATACATATCTGTATAATAAATATATTTCTGTACACGAGTATCTATATTATAATTATAAAATAAAATGTCTTATCAGAAATAAACTTCGTTCGTTTGTTTTATTTGTATCCATTACCTACCTACATTAAATATTTTAATTATTTTTTTTATTCTATTTTTTTTTATTTCATTAAATTATAAGGTTATAAAAACTTCTTCTTTAGCTCTTTTCTTTTTCTAAACTTTTTCACACACACACACACGCAAGCGCACACTCGCACACACACACACACTTTTCTAATAAGCAGTATAGCACTTTAGTGTCTTAAAATATAATACAAATGTAAAAACTGGCCCAATATTGTTATTGGCACTAGGTTAAGAGCGAGGCACCCCAACATAAGTCTTTGTATTACTCTCTGGGGTGGTCTCACTACATATTATGTATTCTATTGGAAAATAAAAAACTATTTTATTTATTTATTTATTATGTAGAAACACTATAAATTATGAAGCGAATACCTTACGGGGTCCTTTAAACGAGGAGTGAAGAGGCACCTTTCACGCTGCACCAGTTGTCTTCGCGTCTGGACTCCATTTCCACATAACATCAGATGCGCAATACACAGTGCCATCGAGGTCTTGGAAAAAAATTAACATGAAATATTATTAAAAACAGCAATTAACTAATTTTTAAGGTCACTCACATTCGCTGAAAGTCGATAGTAATGTAATAGAATCAGATAATATGTCATAACGGCGCTCGCACAACTAACTGTGCTATCTAATTTTCGGTATATTTTTGGTACAGACTTTTCTAGCTAATAGTTTTCAAACTATCACTGTATCACTCTTATGTGATAGCGGACATTCTAAACATAGTTGTAGTGTCTTTTATATAACAAGTCTACTATAATAAGTTACAGTGATATTTTGAAAACTATCAGCTGGAAAACGTTTGTATCGAAAAAATACCAAAAATGAGATAGGACAGTTAGTTGTGCGAGGACGATATGACACAGAGCTGATGTATTTTAGGATTTCTTTATTTTTATTTTATAGCTTACAAGTAAGCACTTTACTCCATCCCACCTGATGTTAAGTGATGGTGGTGAAGGTGGAAGCACACTTCACCCGGAATCCTCAACTGAGGCGCCAGTGCCTCAGTTGAGGATTCCTTCCTATCTATTATCTTATCCTATCTATTAACTATTATCTTATCCCTAGCTGCCGGAACACAACAATGCTACAAACATTGATGTTATGGCGACATATTTAGATAAGATGGTGGTAGCTAGCCAGGCGGACATACAAGCTCTGCCCCAACCGAAAGCAAAAACACATATGTACCCCCCACTGGATATAGAACCCGGGGCCTCTGAGTCTAAACCGGTGGTCTTGAATGGGTAATAGGTAAAAAAATGTTTGGACGGTTCAAAAGCACTTTTCTAAAGTTTTTTTTTAAATATTTTACGGGTAAGCACAGTGCCTTGATCTCACCTGATGTTAAGTGATGATAAGGCCATTTGGTGGAAGCGCACTTCACCCGGGATCCTCAACTAGTGAGGCACTGGTTATCTTGTCTCTAGCTGCCGGAACACAACAATGCTACAAACATTGATGTTATGGCGAGATATTTAGATAAGATGGTGGTAGCTAGCCAGGCGGACATACAAGCTCTGCCCCAACCGAAAGCAAATACACATATGTACCCCCCACTGGATATAGAACCCGGGGCCTCTGAGTCTAAACCGGTGGACTGAATGGGTAGTAGATAAAAAAAATGTTTGGACGATTCAAAAGCACTTTTCTAAAGTTTATTTGAAAAAAAAATATTTCACTTCGACTTTGATATCAAGTCATCGCTACAATTGGTGGGTATTGGGTTAATTACCACGCATACCAAATGCGGGTTGGTCCACCAGGTGACCACGGAAGCATCGGACAATCTGAAACACGCTTTCCTCGACCTAGGCATTGAACCGAGAACCTCCTGTTATCAGATGTTTAAGCTTTTAGGTAACAAACAGAAATTTACATAATCGATCTCGATTCAGTATCGATTAAAACTAAGCGATATAATTAAAAAGTTACAATCAGCTCTCCCCCACACGGAGACAAATAAAAGCGTACCATTTCCGAAGTAACTGTAAACATTGGACGGCAATCATTCGATGGAATCACATCGAATAAGCCACGCTTCCACGTAAGTATAAATAAACTGTAAACAAATAAAAACCGAATAGTGATGTGCCGCGAAAGTGTTATAATCGAGTGCCCAATAGAAAAGAAAATTTGAAAATGGAATTCAAAATTTACAGCTTTACTTTTTATTCTGAGAAACTTACGATGCAATCCAAAGATAAGTTGAAAATTATTAATTGAAATAAAAGGTTAGTGACATTCGTCTCGTTCATAAGATACTCCCTAGGTACAAATTGATTACCGAAACAAAGCTTCTTTCTAAAATTTGTACGTAAAAAATGTAAATGTGTAAATCTTTTATATCGATATATCACCAAGAGCAAACTTATGTTTAACCTTTTTGATCCAAACGATGCTTAAGAATGAGTCATGATGTCCTATTAAACTAGGTTCTTCTCCGGCAACCGTCACCTAACATGGCTTAGAGCTTAATAACTTAGCGTACAAATAAGTATACGTATGCCTCATTCCTCTTAACATATACCGTCATGCAATTTATTGGCAACGTTCGCTTCTTTAGAAAAAAAAATCTTGACTAGTGTTTTTTGTTTTTGATTTGTCTGCCAAATTCAATTGTGACTAATATAATCCATTATAGAAACTGGCGCCTTGTAATCCCAATTCCCATTAAATTCCAAATTATTCAAACAAGAAATTTATTTAATTTCTCCTACGTTAAATTGATAATCCCCATCCCTAGCTAATGCAACCTGCAACCCTATTAGGGCTTCTAGGAACAATGCTATCGAATTTGAATTTTTCTAAAAGACGCCGGCGCTCCCTTTTATAGCGCCATAAAAGCGGCTTCAAGCGCTTTATACTACTAATTATTATGTTATGGTCGTAGTAATTCTTTTTTTTTAAAGAAGGAGGTTGCATCTCATCGCGCTTTTTAATTATCTACGGACTGTGGTGGTTTGGCGCCGATTCTCGACTTTGTCCGTGGTTGCAATGTGAAATTGGCAGGGAAATGTTTTTAGTTCAAACAACCTTATTTAGATTTTAAAGTATCCAACATTGTTGTTATGAAATTTATCACAAAATAGAAAGTAAACAATTTAAAGTGTGAAGGTATAATAGACAAGAATAAATGCTGAATGTCTTATGCCCGTGACTATGAACATTCGATCACGATTCTATTTCTTTTTTGGGCCATAAAGACACAAAATTAAAATTCATTGTTATTACTGAAGCCTAAGTACCATAGTCTTAACTAAATATGTATTAGTAATAATATTAACAGCCGGTATTGAGTTTTAGAAGTAATCCTACACTTGTTAATGAGTGAGAAAAAGACGTCAATTTTATTATGTAAGGACTCAATATTAAATCGTAAGTACATAAGAAATATAAAATAAAATCGTTTCGCTTTTACTTGCTTTCGTGCTTAAAACGGTTACTAGAAGTTTACGTTTAACATAAACAAATAGAAACTAATACTTAACTAGTACTTCATATCATAAAGACTTCTCAACACTTCATCAATCAAGCAATAAACGGATGACAAATAGGTAAATGGTTATTCAAACAATCGCAGTAGGTACTATTATTTATAATCGTTAGTTAAATAGTTGAATAGCGGCGCTGTCCAAACTCTTTACTGTTAATCATTACTTTTAATATACCATGAACCCTTTTGTCAGTCGCACACGACTCAAACTATGGTACAAAGGCCGGTAAAAAAATTGCAAAGAGGCTCTAAGACCCCCCGTAACAATGCCTCTATGGTACGCAAAAAAAATATTCGCAAGGGTCCGACTGTCATTTTGCCAATAAAAAATGATCGACAATGGTAACATGACCAAATTTAAATTCAAATTTGGAACGTCGCTAGTGTCTTTGCGTACTGCGAAAGGTTGTATGTGGGATGTGTAGTTCCAATTTTTGCCGCTAGTAAAATCTTAATTTGTAGAGTACTTTGTAGTGATGTTAAAAGGACCGCACTTTTGTATAGAAAGGGACTTGCGAATCGAATGCGATTGCTTCAGAATTAGATACTTAGCGCATGGCGCTTGACATTGTTCGTTTGTCAATTTTGATCTCATTTTTTTTTGTGTTTAAACCGTTACAAATTTTACGTAGGTGTAGGAACGAATTACTTTCCCTTCATTCTAATAGATACTTACGAGTTTCTATATGTTTAATAAGTTGTAGCACCACTGTTCGAGCTTTAAGCCCAGTGATAACACAGTTTTCGTCGCCAATAATTAACATAGATACTTATTCATTGAAATTTATTTGTGTTATTAAGGGTGCGCCGTTCGTAAGTGACAAGTGTCATATATTTTATTTGAAATGTCTTCGTTCATTTTTATTTGATGCTGCGCGGCCATACTAATTTTGTATGGAGAATTTAACGTGTTAATTTGAAAATAATAATTTAAATAACCGCTTAATAAATCGAAAATGTGAGACGGACGATTTGTAGTTTAGCCGTTGGTGATTGTTTACACAAAATCAGAGTTACAATAATTTAGATTAACTATAAGAAATTAACTAAACGCCGCCACTCGTTTTCATGATTTTTGCCCAACTTTAAATGATATTGTAAAAAAAACTATAGTGTGTTATGAATTTATGGATCGGCCTAATTGTAAACACGTTTCCTTTGATATTAAATATATATTTTGTTTATTTAATAAGATAGTATTTTCAATTATATCAACTTAACCGTGAAAGTATTGAGAGATGACACCTTAAACGAAACGAACCTTTACTTGAAATAATTATTGTACGCAGCCGAAGTCGCGGATAACAGCTAGTGTTCTATAAATGAAACTTAAGACTTTCATTCATCATTCATCATCAGCTCATTTTATGTCCCCACTGCTGGAGCACGAGCCTTCCCTATGGATGGATAGGGAGAACGGGCCATGAACCACCTCGCGGGGCCAGTGCGGATCGGTGGTTGTTAACGACTGCTAATGCAGCCGGGGCCAACGGCTTTACGTGCCTTCCGAAGCACGGAGGAGCGAGAGATGATACCTTTTTGGTCACCTATCCGAAGACCGGCCTTTGCGAAAGCTGCTTCCTCAGCACTCGCTGACCGGGCGTGTAACCACTGCGCCATCTTCGAAAGGCACGTAAAGTTGTTGGTCCCCATTAGTCATTGTTATAAGTTAACGGTTAAAATCCAACACGATTTTCCGTTAATATTTGATACAACACAAAGTTTAGAAAATAATATAAAAATACTGCAGATAAAGATTATCATTATCATTTAATTTTATCATTATCATTATCATCACACACATTGTCATGACTCTTCACTTTCCCGCCAAGAAGTGACAGATCTTTTTTTTTCTTAATTAATGGCTTCGCGTGTAGCATTTAACCAATTTCAATTATTTTTTATTATTAGTAATACATAAATAAACAATATTTTTTTCCTGTATGATGATGATGAATGATAATAGAAATGAGAAGTGAGAAATGATATACCCCCCAACCCCTCGAGTATCTCAGTAAAGATGTGGGGCTTTACTAAGTCCTCGGGCGGACTTCTTGAGAGAATTTGAAAAGTGACGTTGCACTGTTGCTAACACTAGCGGTTAATAATCCACCATTATTTCACATTAATATTCGACATAACACAAATTTTTGAAAATAAAACAAAACCGCAGACATGACTCTTCACTTTCCCGCCAAGAAGTCCCAGACCTTTCTTTGCTTATTAAAAACTGTCAGAAAACCATAGATAGTATTTTTTTCTTTTAGAAAATAGCAAAGGCATCCCCGGTAGTTGGATAGAGTCTCATCGTATTTTACGAGTGCTTTTTTCTCGTCTATTTGTAGTCTAAGTGACGTTTATTAACTGTGGCCGATTTGTACGACCCGTTTATGTGTTTATGAGGCGTGAACGGACCTTTTCGGTTTGTACAAATAGTTTATGGCTTTGTGTGTATTGTTGTGTTTTTTTGTTTTAATTAATTTTGTGTCGGTCGGTTCCAAAGGAGGTTTTATGCTGAGGTTTCGGATTTTCTGTTTAATTTGTTGTTATTGCATGCCGAATGCTACAATTTGAATTAATATTAAATAGGTATAGGTACTATTTACAGATCTTTCGACATTTAGTCAATAAAATATATAGCAAGTTGTTGTCAATGAATAAGGCTTACAAAGTAAATGTGATAGGAAGTGTTGATTTTGCGCGAATTGGTCACGATAGACAGAATTGTAGATACCTAACAGTGCGGATTCAATCCAGCTTGTATTTTTTTAAACATTTTTGAAAATTTTTGTAACACGTTTAAAAACGTTGACTGTCTAATTTGGGACTCGATCCAAGAACAATTTAGGTGAGTCCACTTCTTAATGAGCTTTTCTGGTAGTTTCTTCCGTACTAATAAATTTTAATTTATGCTAGATTCATTCAGGTCGTTTAAATTATTTTTTTTATTATTTTAAGTTATCAACCAAATATTTGAATTTTAAATTAACTTAACTAAAATAACCGAATAATATAATTTAATAATCTTACCAAAAATTATCACTAATATCGTTATTTACAATTATATTTGAAGAAATAATTGTTTCATAACAAATAATTCTGAACAGTATACTTAATTTTCCTAGGGATTGAAGCTTTACGAATACAGTAACGCCATCTAGCGGAGAGTGGCGAAAACAGAATTGTCTTTCGTGCTAAAGACTAACAAAACTCAATGACATAATAAAACCTTTCCTCATATTTTTTAAATTATAACAATGTAAGGTCACATTATAGACTGAAGCAGCTATTTTACTGTTCTAGCCCTGAAATGAAACTATTCTGACATTTTTTCTAACAGTCCAATTGTCCACATTTATTGACGTTTACTTTAAACTAACTTTGATGCAGAATCGTAGTAATTTTATAAATATTGGATAACTAAAAATTTAGATTATTGTCCAAGTTTGCTTAAAAATGTTTTATTTACATAACATTAGAAGCGAAGTATTTTTTTTTTTGGTTAGAGATTGCTGATTGCCTCAAACGGCATTTTCAACTTCACCGGGCTTTTTTGGGGGCGGCGAGAAACTTAAAAGGTTCCTCAAGCCGTGTGAAACCAATCACCTTCGGAGGTTTTCTAGAGGGAACGGCATCATGCACTAGTGCGTGTCCCCGTGCCCTACTAGATTCTCCGAGGGGTTCGGATCCGATGGAAATAGTGTGAATTTAATACTCAGTTGTTAAATATTTACAAAATTCATTAAAAAAATTAAATGCTGACCTGACCCAGACAGGAATCGAACCTGGGTCTTCCGAAATCCGGGCGGCTGCACTGACCATTATGCTACCGGGAAGGCTGACGTAAGCACTGAATTTTTTCACTGCTTTTTGATTTTCTGACTGCTTTTTAGCGACAGAGTGCCATCTATCCAACGGTTATTGCAACCGATGGCTATGCAGATTCATCTTTACAGATGATACCACAAATTTGATAACACAACGCTATCAGTTGTTTTCTGTTAATCTCACTTTCTACGTGAAGACCACCGTCACAAATAGATACCTCTTCTGTATCACTTTGAATTTTTTCATCATCATCATCATCATCAGCCTATAAACGTCCCACTGCTGGGCACAGGCCTCCCACATGATCAGTAGCACGTGGGGGTATTGGGCTAAAACCCACCACGCTGGCCCAATGCGGGTTGGTGGGTTTTAACGACTGCCATCTTACGACAACAACCGGGACCAACGGCTTAACGTGCCTTCCGAAGCACGGAGGAGCTCGAGATGTTTTTAATTGGTCACCCATCAGGCGACCCGGCATTGCGAAAATTGCTTAGCGGGCAAGATCGCAAGCCGAACGCGCTAGCCGCTGCGCCATCGAGCTCCTCCTTGAATTTTTTATTTAATTTAATTTAATTATTATGTAAAGCCTCGGTGACCGTATCGCAAAGCTCTCAGCCCGATAACCGCAGGTCCAGGGTTCAATTTCCAGGTCGGGTAAAGTGTGTTTCGGATGTTCAAGGCATATTTCGTATTTATGATCACCAACCCGCATTTGGCAATGATGATGATTAAGCCAATACTCATCAATAGTAGCGATGACTTGTTTTCAATTATAGAGGTTTTTTCCCAGCAGCGGGACAATAGTCATCATTCAGCTAAAAGACGCCCACTGCTGGACAAAGGCCTCCCCCAAGGATCTCCACAACGACCGGTTTTGTGCTGCTCGCATCCAGCGGCTTTCCTGACCTTCACCAGATCGTCGGTCCACCTTGTTGGAGGCCTGCTGGAGGAACAATAGTATTGGCTAATAACTTACTTATTTAATATGTGAAAATGAATAAATAATTTAACTTCATTAATGAACTAGGGTTCGAACGAACGAACTAACGTTCATTTTAATAGGAATCTATTTGATACTAAAATAAACTATACTTAGAATGTAACAGGAATATCGTATTTAAATAAATATTTATTTAAGAAAGAGGTTACTGAACCTCCACGTGTAACCGCTAGCCATTAGTCATAATCGATAGTATATAAGAGAACCCTTTTTCTAATAAAGATTCATTATACTCCCAAACTCCGTCGCTTCATTTATACGCCTGCAGGTCCCTACATTACAGTATCACTAGTTTTCAACAGGAACCAGTCATCGACATTTCATTCCTTTTATTATTAAAAACAGGGGAAAGCAACTGATTTTCGACCTTATCAACAGTTGAATACAGACCATCCGTTTCCTAGCGTTCATCCAGTACCTAAAATTTCAATGTATCTCTATAATATATTATTTTTGACGTCAAAAACTGGTGTTTAAAACTGGGTAACTTGTCTGGAAGAGATCACACGTAGTGATAAGACCGCCCTGTGTAGGTACGTGTATTTTTATGTAGTTTTCTTGTCAAATGTTTTTTTATTGGTGTACAATAAAGTTTATTTATCTTATTTTATCTTCTCTTATCTGACTGACTGTGTCGAGGACTGGTGCCGCTACGATAAAAAAGTATATCTTCTTTGACAATACTGAAACCCTAGGCACACCACTGTATGCCTAACAATATGTCAACAGGGCAATTTGTCACCGTTGTATGTATAAAGCGGATCAATTTAAATGATTGGGCCTCTTTAGAATTGTTTGTATGAGAGCTTTATGTAACATGCGAGTGCACTTCAGTTAGGTAATTGGACATCGTTAGAGGTGGCCTATGTACTACACATGCACTTCCTACAAGATACGCATTTGTGTTTATGGGTCAGTGTGGAAAACGGGATAAGTACAAATACGATAATATTTCGAGATGGGGCGTCAATAGGGCAATAGTTTTTTTTTTTTTCATTTTGTTGATGGCTTTGTGCGATTAGCACATTTAGCCAGTATCAAAGTAATTTTTCTAACAAGTAATACATAAATAAACAATATTTCTTTTCTGTATGATGATGATGAATGATAATAGAAATGAGAAATGATATACCTACCTCCCAACCCCTCGAGTATCTCAGTAAAGATGTGGGGCTTTACTAAGTCCTCGGGCGGACTTCTTGAGAGAATTTGAAAAGTGACGTTGCACTGTTTTGTTTCATTTGCCAACACTCATGCACGCTCACGAACACTTAACAGTTAATAATCCACCATTATTTCACATTAATATTCGATATAACACAAATTTTAGAAAATAAAACAAAACCGCAGACATGACTCTTCACTTTCCCGCCAAGAAGTCCGGGCAATAGTTTAAATAGTAATCTCTTTACTTATTAAGTTTAAATTTAATTTTGCGTGCTAGCTTCTGGCAAATGGTGTGAAACCTTTTTTTTATCATAAGTCCTTTTGTACCCCATTTTATGCAAAATAAATTTTATTTCATTTCATTATTTCATAGGGATGTTGACGACATCATCATCATCACCTGCTCATTATATGTCCCCACTGCTGGGGCACGAGCCTTCCCTATGGATGGATAGGGAGAACGGGCCGTAAACCACCACGCGGGCCCAGTGCGGATTGGTGGTTGTTAACGACAGATAAGCAGCCGGGACCAAAGGCTTTACGTACCTCGCAAAGCACAGAAAAGTTTGATATTTAAAATAGTTAAAAAAAAAATCTTTCTTACTTTTTTTTATTTGGCGTACTCTATTTATTGTTGTTGTTTAATTCTTCTGTACTTACTTACCTATAATCGCAACTAATAATAAATTCCATAAAGTTTTTGAGTTATGTATTGACGACGCCAGTCGTAAAAACTCAATTAAAAAACATAACTCAATTCAAAAGCACTTTTCTTAAATTTAATTGAATAAAAAAAATTACTTTGTCTTAGACTTATTTCAATATAACATAACTAATATTAACAATTTCAATAAATTCAGAAAAGATCAGTGACATTACCATAATATTTCATGATTTCTAAAATATAAAACGGGTCCGCAATCGGTACTAGAACCTTCTGATGTACATTTCTCCTAACCAAATAAAACATTTTATTTAAAAAAAGTGCAAAAACACTTCTTTCCTGTACTATATCTAAAATAACAATAAATCATTTAAAACTAAACTTATTTTGACATATTATTCGAAAGCGGCCATCATGCTACCAGCAAGATACGATTTGTATCAGCGATGACGTGACACTATTTTTTTTGTGGCGATGCCGATGCATTAGCTGCTGACATTGCATTTTTGTGACACACGCTACTTAATTTGGCGAGACGTGTGATGTATTTATTTTGCTGGACTTTTGGAGTTACTCGGTGTTTATGGTAAGACCAAAAATTGGTCAGTGTGGGAAACGGGAGATTGACAACATCATCATCAGCTCATTTTATGTCCCCACTGCTGGGGCACGAGCCTTCCCTATGTATTGATAGATGTGTTGTTAACGACAGCTAATGCAGCCGGGACCAGCGGCTTAACGTGCCTTCCGAAGCACGGAGGAGCTCGAGATGATAAATTTTTGGTCACCCATCCGATGACCGGCCTTTGCGAAAGTTGCTCAACTTCAGCAATCACAGACCGATCGCGTTAACCACTGCGCCATCGAGCTCCTCTGATGTTGATCTATTGTTGACATTGGGTTTCTTCATACCTACTCCATACTCATTCGGATTGCATACTCTGTTTTTGTACTTACGGTGATCAGCTTTATGGAAGTTACTTAACTTTCAAAATCGCAAGCGCTGCGCATTCGAGCACATTACAACACTTACAAACTTTGGAAAAAAAAAAACAATATTGCCAACCTAATAAGCGCGGTACACTTTTTCATGTCAAAAGATCTCTGCTCTAAATCAAAAACCATAGCCAAAATGACACATTAAAAAATAAGTTAGAACGGTATTCCTTTATACGCATCAATCATACGAATGTCTTTGGCGGTGTCCCAGGTAAGAAAGATTTGCTGAAATTTCGCAGAGTGAAAGCATGCCGACAGAATGAGCGAAAAAAAAATCGACAATGCGCGCAAATTTGTGACATGTTGTGAGGTTGTGATTTTGGCAATACGTACAGCCATTTAGCCAGTGGTTGTTATTTGGACGATGTATTTTATAACGTTGATTAGGTAATACAAAATTAACATAATGAGTTTTTAACGATTTTACACTAAATCTACTTGCGAATATTTTAAATGGTTCTTTTTTTATTGGAAAGTTTGCTTTTGGCCTCAGACGAGCCTTTACAGCGCCACAAGACTTGGGAAATTGTCCGTGGTTACAAAGACTCTTATTTTTTTAATGTATAAATAAATTAAATTAAGTAGGTACTCATACTTTTATTATACAACTTTACCCTTTTTGTAAGTGTAGTACGATCAGCTTGTATCATCTGTTTATTTGTTTGTGATACCTACTTAGTTTTAAGTTAAGTAAGTAAGTAAATAGTCTGTAACTGTCCCACTGCTGGGCAAAGGCTTCCATCATTGAAATCAAGTCATCACTACAATGATTAATACTTGTTTATTATTTACATACGCACCATCTGTATTTGATGAACATATACGTTAAAATAAATAAATAATTTAGCTTTTATTAATAACACAATTTTCATTCATGTTTCCTCTGGTCTACGGTCAAACGATTTATCAAAATGTTAACCCAGTCGTATTAAAATGGGTGGTCGACCAAAAACATTATGAAACACGACCGGAAACGCATTGAAATATCAATGATAATTTAAAGGAGATCAGACTAAATCGCGTCCGTCGGCGCTAACATGCCATTTTACAAATTATACAAACGAAAAAAAAAACACAACACGCCACAAAAGAGGCCGAAAAGCAAAGAGGCCGCGCGCCAACGAAAAAAAACAACATTAACACAAGACTTTTAAATAATTAAAACCCACCTTGTTAGTTTGAACTTCGACGTTTTTATAGGCCGCCGGGATTAGGTTTGTGCGGGTGGCACCGATGACTTTTTGCTTCTTAAAACTTTTACCGCGCGAGGAATAGCGCTCCGAATGGTCCAGCAAGAAAATTGTATGTCGGCAAAACGACCACTTGGCGGCAAAAGCGAAATGTGCCGAAGTTAATTACGTTTCATGTTTTATTGTTTATTTGATTGTGTCTCGATGTACGATGTAGGATATTGGCTACCAGTATTATTCGTTTATGGGAAAATCCATAGAGCATTTATGGCGGGTCGTAAAGTTTTAAAACTTAAAAGATAAAGTGTGATTTATAAAGATATTTTTAACGCGCTTAAGTTTCAATGGCGAAGTTAATAAGATCATCAACAGATAATACGCGTAATAGCGTATATTAAAGAGCGGTTTATTGTAATTGTAGCGATGAATTGATAACAAAGATGGCAAAATTTAAATTTACATTTACTAGTTATCTAGGGATAATTAATTATTTAGAGAAATACATATTTTTTACAAGAACAATGAACCTTAAACTAAAAACCTTAAAAAATATAAAAGAATAACTAAAATAAATTATTAAAAGTAGTCTCTTTAGACAAGGTTCCGAAGATACTGTCATCGTTCCCCCTTTGAATAGCTAGACTAATTCTTTGTCCGAGGTAGCTGCCAGCTCTTCGGTCTCCTGTGATGTCGACTAATCTTTTTGCTATTTCCTTAAAAAGCCTTATAGCGCTAGGACCCCACATACCAAGGGTCTCGACACCGAATGGGACAAAATCATATTCGGAGCTTAGACTGTATTTGCATGCTTAAGCTTTTCAGCCGCTACATATATCTAAGCGTATGGAGGCGTAGGAGAGGCCTATGTCCATCAGTGGACGTGTATAGGCTGGTGATGAAGGTATATCCGAGTCCATGTTCATTTTAAGAAAGACTCATTATGTACTTGGACTAACATTTTAATACTTTTGTTTTGACTATTCAACGAAGGAAACACTGTAATTTAAAAGTTCCTTCATTTTTATTCAAATACAAAAAGTAAAAATGGCTGAATTCGATTAAGCAGCTGATTCTTAATAAGCTTACACTTTCAGTGTGTGCGCGCGTATTGTTTCATGTTGTCACACGTCTTAATAGTTATCTTTTAAAAGAAAAATCCATAGACTACATTAGACCTCATTGCATAACAACAAAATCTAAAGGAGATCAACCAAAATGGTACCGAATTGTAATGAGTTGTACATTCGTAGATTTTAGATATTATATTAAGCATTAAACAAGGTATATTATACGAAAAAATGGGAATCGAAACTAGCAGAATAAGCCTAAAAAAGTATTTAGAAGTAAATTGATAAATTAACGTAAAATGGAACGCAAAAAGCAAATCGATTAAAATTGATTTAATTATTAACAATGAATAAAACAATAATTCGTTTATATTGACAAAAGAAAACGCGTTTAAAAAAGTAAATACTTTTAATTCATGCATTTACATTGAGAAAATAATTATGTTATTTTATGTAACTAAATAAATCAATGTAATCAATAACCAATCGATTTTTTTCAGTTGTGCCCTTGTCAATGGTAGTCTATTCAAACCGCGCGCGGGGCTTATCTGTCACTGTCACTCGGTGTCAGACGTCAGTCACCCTGCCCTATAGTGTTTAGTGTCACTAGCATAGCAACTAGCATGCTTATTGCTGGCAAATGTGAACACTTGCAGAGCAGCTAGTTTTAAGCATGCTATATAATGAGCATGTGTGTCTGTACTTTTATATACCTATAATTTACGTAATATGCCTTTAGGTTGTTTTACATAAATAATAAAAAGGTTTAGAATATTGTTAATAACGGAAATAACATTTCTTAATTAAATTAGTTTTTTTTTTTAAATTTAATAAACTAATTGAGTTATCTCGTTAACTCTACTAGCTAGCAAACTCAAATAAAGACAATAATTATACTACTATAATAAGGTTTAAAATGGCAAAAGTTTTGTAGCTGTACAAAAAACTTATTACGGGTACCAAAGCTCCATACAAAGTGGTTGTTCTCCTTTACTACTCTGTATCCATTGGCTTACAACGGTATGATTTTTTCCAACAAAACTCAGTCAATTCAACTGTAAAATCTCCGTATTACTCTATAATCGCATTACAGACAGACAGACACGGATCCTTCCATCTTTTCAGGGTTGAATAACTCCCAATGGCAATGGTGCAACAAAAAGTATCTACATACATTGTTATACTCTTTGTTGACTTTGCTACTGGCAACTTTGGGCGAATAGACAATTACTTATTTTTATTAAGGTTGTTACGTATTCAAAGAGGTTAGTATATGTGATTAGACCATAGACAAACAAGATGAAAGTGAATATTAATGGCCACTTCGTGCTCTGGGAGGCGCAGGGGCCATGCTAATCTTCTCTGTATCGAATAGTTAAGTCAGTTGACATAGGCAGCCTAACTGCAGCAGAGCGCGCCCTGGGGGCGCGCCACCCCGTACATAGCGGCGTGTACTCGTAGTGAGTAACGCCACACTAGCCTCCCCATCCGGGAGGCCATGTCAACTCACGCCCGTTGCACTCTCAATATGAAGCCGCTCGGATCAATCCAACCGCGGGACTGATCAGAAGCTTTACTCTCTCGTTTAAGCAGCTTCACTGCAGACAGTCCGGTTAGTTACTTATAAGTAACGCCATTTATAGTACCGCGCCTCCTAGGCCACGCCATGGAGGCGCGCGTTCCGATAGCCTTCGCGGTCCGCAAGACCAAAGGCAAACCCCAGGGGTCGTTTACTGGGTCGGTCTTCCTCCTTGAAAGAGGAGAAGGCCAGCCCCAGATCCACGGAATCTGTGTGCAGATTTTTCCCCTGGGTTAACAAAAAAAAAAAAAAAGCTCTGGGAGGCATATTGATAATAATTATTATTATAATGTTTAAATGAATATTAACTTAGTTTTCATACAGCGGCGAGTATGTTAAAGTTGCGATTTTGTATGTTAAGCAACTCTTGCATTGGCCGATCATCTAAATAAAGGATTTTTTTTTAAATATTGTTAACGGTTAGGCATATGGATTTTATCTCACTTGATGTTAGGTGATGATAAGGCTGAATGTGGAAGCTCGCTTCACCCGGAATCCTCAACTACTGAGGCACTGGCTATCTTATCTCTAGGTAGTTAGGTATTCTTAATAATTAAATTATATTTTAAAAAAAGAAAAAGTGTTGGAAAAATTCCACGAACGGGATTCGAACCCTAAATGATAAATTTCGGCGAGTTGGATTGAACCACAAGGTGTAGTTGGTGTACAAAACCGCAGGTCTAGAGCGAGAGTTTAATGAAAGTCGGATGCTTCATAAAATCTATATTATGGAATTAGCAACAACTGACATTTTTTTTTTTTTTTTTTTTGAGAGAGTTTGCTGATTGCCTCAGACGGCATTTTCAGCTTCACCGGGCTTTTTTGGGGGCGGCGAGGAACGTAAAGGGTCCCTCAAGCCGTGTGAAACGAATCACCTTTGGAGGTTTTCTAGAGGGAACGGCATCGCGCACTAGTGCGCGTCCCCGTGCCCTACTAGATTCTCCGAAGGGTTCGGATCGGATCGGGGGGCGGAACCACCCGAGGGCGCCTCTAAAGGCTCGGACCTCGGCTCGGGTAGACCGGGCCGTGGAGGAGGAGAGAAGCGCCCAGGTACATGTCTGTACCTGGTATAGAGCGCGTGTGAACCGGTTCTTCGTACCCTTGTTCTACGAGTACGGTGTCTTGGACCTAAGCTAGTGTGCATGTTTGGTGTATTCTGTAAATGTGTAGTGACATTTAGAGGATCGGGCGGGGGGGCGTTCGCAACTGTTATGGGGTCGTCGGGGTCGTCTAAGACGTGTCTAGGACGCCTAGATGAGAACCGTCTTGTTGGTGGAAAGGCACCAACGTTATAGTTGGCGGCCGCCACAACAAGCGGGTTGGGGTGGTGGGGGGCGTTATCAAAGTAACGTCTGGAAACGTCTTTGATGAAATCTTTGATAGTGGGAAGATCAAGATCACGGTGGAGATCTACATTGCGATAGTACCACGGGCAGCCCGTGGCACCACGCATGAAACGGTTTTGGAGGGTTTGTAGGGGATACAGGTAGGAGGGCGCGGTATGCGCGAAAACTACGCTAGCGTAAGTCATGACCGGGAACAACTGACACAAAACACTTTGAGTATATATACAAATTTATAAACATCTTGATAGCGCGATTCAGGATTGTATAATCACGCCATCTATGATTTTACATCGGAACTATAAATTGTATGAAAATACTATTGCGTCACTTATTTTAAGGTTTATTGTTTATTCAGCATAATATTAATAGATAGAGCGTGAACAGTTGGTAGTGCAACTGATCCGACATATCATGGGGTGCGGGTTCAAATCGCATAAATTTATAAACAAAAGTAATTTTTTTTATCAACATCTCAAAGATACAACACCGCTAGTACCTTTTTTTTTAACCTTGGAGAAAATTTTCTACGGAATCATCCCGCGGGTCGGGGCTACCCGCGGGGGTATGTGGGGTTGGCCTGAGATGTTGTTCGGCCGACCCACTAAAACCCCAGGGAAACCAGACACGCCGGTTCGTGGCTGAAGCGGAATCTGTTGTAATAGTGATCTGCGCCATCCACCAGCCACGCCCCATCGGGCGTCCAACTGCTGACTGCTATGTAGCCCCACAATCAGCGTGGCCTTTGGGGCCCTCCTGTGTCGGTTTTATACACCTAGTACCTACACCAAGAAATAAAATTTGTTTTAGTATCGGACAACAAGCCCACAGCAGCTGTTCAAAACATTTAACAAGATACGTTAATGACCATAAAATAATCATCACCACCAGCTCGTTTGATGTCCCCACTGCTGGGGCACGAGCCTTCCCTATGGATGGAGACAGTACCAAGGAGAACAGGCCGTAAACCACCACGCGGGCCCAGTGCGGATTGGTGGTTGTTAACGACTGCTAATGCAGCCGGGACCAACGGCTTTACGTGCCTTCCGAAGCACGGAGGAGCTCGAGATGAAAAAATGTTTGGTCACCCATCCGTTGACCGGCCTTTTAAGTTGCTTAACCTCAGCGCTCGTAGACCGGGCGCGTTAACCAACGCACCATCGAGCTCCTCAATAATAATATAGGATACTTGTAACAATTTATAACTATTTTAGTATTAAACAATGGCTGATGCATGATTTCATTGGTATTGGTATTCTGCCTTTGATCACGGGCTTCTGCTGTTGACTCTACCTATGTTGATTCTGATCTTCAGAGCACCTCCAAAGAGTACATAGAGTCACTCTATGACCAACGCGAGTGTAGTCGTCGTAGCTTCTGCATCTGAAAAACATTATGTAAAAACTATTTCTCATCTTATCTACTAATGTAATTAAACCTCATTAAACACATATTTTCATATTAAGTACCTTTGTGGTTAATCCTTTTTTAAACTTAATTTAACTGTACGGACTTTGTTCTTATTTTAAATAAAAAACACCGAACCATGGTACAACAACGAAAAGGTGTAATTTATCTCCTAATCTTTTTGCTCGTGGCTGCATAGCTGATCGTGTCTTTGCCCAAAAGTTTCCCATCCTACCTGCGTTTCGTTATAGTATAAAAAGGCGCGCTCGCGTGTCTCTCGTGTCGTAAATAGGGGAACCGGCCGGTGCATAATTGTACATAATCCCAATGTACCGAGGATAATATAATTTGCGTCCGCGCTGAGCCATAATGACAGGCCGCGGCGTAGCACGCATGCGCGCGGCGTACACACGGTACGAGTTTTATTGTTCCTAACGTGGACCAAAGAGTTTTGTTATTCAAAACAGTTTTTGTCTCTTTTCTCATAATTCTCGTGATTAATTAAAATGTTCGCATATTAATATGTACTATGTCTTATGTCTATTGGCGAATAGAACATTTACAGCTTTTTCATTGTATTTTTTATTATTCTAGAGACTATAGAGAGTTCATCTGACGCGAAGAGCTACATCATCATCTTTATCATCATCTCAGCCAAAATACGTCCACTACTAGACAAAAACCTCGCCCAAGGATCTCCACAACGACCGGTTTTGTGCTGCTCGCATTCAGCGGCATAAAGTCTTGACTTTTTTTAAATCTCTCTTACATCCTAGAGATCCTATATCTATTGCTACAAGAATTTCGAAAGCTCAAAAGGATGTTAGAAAACTAAACAAATAAATAAGGCATTTGTAAATGTATTCCATATTATTATATATTACCAGAGACTTTTCAAAAGCACAATATTTGTTTTTGCTGTTCTTAAATAGCTTGCTATTTTCAAAGTTTTATTTGAGTTTATTTAAGAAGTTATTGATTACAACTAAATTAAATTTGTTTTGTAATTAATTTAATTTGTACACACTTACACAGGATTGTCTCACGATGAATTTTATAAAAATAAAATTGATGTTGACATTATAAGACCGCATAATATTCTAATACAAATTCAAATTATTTATTCGTGATTCACAGGTAAGTCATTACGTCTAATAGGTTTCACAGCGATCTGTCTTATCGGCATACGAAAATAATAAAATAATTAGGTGAACAATTAGAAATTACTACTTTTCAATATTTTATTTATTATTATTTTATATTTTAATTACTATTAATATTTTGATGTATCTTGATGAAAAACGATTAATCAATACAATGGCACGTTGTAATGTTGTTTTTACGAGTTAACAGTAAATAATAATAAATAGTGACAATGACAGTGACAGGTGTCAGTGGCTGTCGATTATCTCTGAGCAATAGAGACGGGAGTATGGGTAGCAGTACCGTAAACAATAGAGGGGGTATTACCGTCTTTATCTATTTTTATTGTAATAAAATACACTGTTTTATGAATTGTGGAGTGTTTTTATTGTGTCGTAGCCTTACTGGAGGAGTAGAGAAGTTCCACATTACAACGTTTATTAGCTAATCAAACTTCATTTAAAAACTTACCGTAGCTTACTTTATCTATGTCAATCCCATACGGATATCATAATATTATATTTCTTCTCTACTACTGTTAGGCCACTTGTCGGCACTTGTTGCATATAAATAATCTTAAAATAGAATAACAAAAAAAAAATCTAAAAGACTATATATACCTATAGGAACCTTTAACCCTATTAATCTTATAAAATGTATTAATAACAAAATATTATAGGTATTATCATAAAATGTAATCCACTTTGCCATTATCTACAATTATGTTCTACTTAGTTATGCTTGTGTTTGTGTTCGTCTCGCTGGTTGTCCTTTAAATAAATAAATAAATAAAATATGAGATGCTAAATCTCGCCCCGTGTGCGCGAGCGCACGTCAGAAACGTAAAAACAATCGCGTTTCCTCTCCCAGACGTGATTGAAGCTGCCTATTCCAGTATGGTGGGCAAAAACTACAATTCTTAAATGTCACTGCTTTTCGGTTTCGTTCGGTTTTTGTGTTAAAAACTAAACTATTTAAAACACATAATTCTTTTTCTCGTATAAGTACACAATTGGTATAGTGGTTTATAGCATTATCTCTACAGGTGCTTATGAAGAGCTCGATGCCCGGTTTGCGAGTTCTGAGGTTAATCAACTTTAGCAAAGGTTGGGCATCGGATGAGTGACCAAATATGTATCATCTCGAGCTTCTCCACGTAAACAATAAGGAAGGCAGCCCAGCAGTGGGAACAAAAAATGAGCTGATGATGATGATGCGCTTGTGCTAGAGAAGTTAGCTTGACAGGAGATCTAAGCTTATATAAATAAAAAAAATAAATGTTTCCCACACTCACACCAATTATCTAGCCCCAAGAAAAGCTTCCTTAAGAAACTCGTTATATGGTTAACTAGACAACGGATAAACATACTTAATATACTTAAATACATACTTATTATACATAGGAAACACCCAGACCCGAAACAATATAGAAAAACAGGTATTTCTAAATTGATCCGACCGGGGATCGAACCCGGGACCTCAGAGATAGCGACACCATGAAAACCGGTGTGCAAGCCACTCGACCAAGGAGGTCGTCGTATAAACGTTTCCCAGACTATGATCGGCCTTTTTTTTACAACAACACTGATGGGGCACTCACCCACTGCTAAAACTATTAACCCGGAGGTAAGAGGAGGTGAATACTACATGTACGATACTACCTAAAGCGGTTGAGCTACCCTGTGTCAGACTCCTACTGACTAACACCCCCTGGAGTTGCCTATAGCCTTGAAAGGGCTACATAGGCTGACGGAACGATCGCCTCCCGTGGATGGGAAACGACGTTGGCGTTACTCAATCAGAGTACACGCCGTGGTGATGCTGCCTATGTCGGCTGACTTATCTAAAAGACGTAGTGCTCTGTGCCGCAAGTAGGCAATCCAGCCCCCCAGCCGCCTAACGCTCTCGCTTTCAATCGCTTTGAAAGCGAGGCCCTCGCGTCGCTTTCTAATATAATATCGAAATATAATATCAAATAATATCGAAAGCTATAGCCTATAGCTTTCGATATTGCTTTCATATTGCTTTCGGAATGACAAGATGACGCCTCCTCCTCGCCTCGTCTTCAAAGCGATCGAAAGCGAGAGAGTTAGGCGGTCGACCCCCAGGTCGTGATAACTGATTTGGGTGATCCGATAAAGCGGCTTTGGGCCTACGAAAATAGGGGTGATTATTTACTGTCTATGTGTTGTAACTTTGACCCAGTACCATTTCTGCTGACTCTACCAAGGCACAGTGGCGCCACGGCTCTCTTCGTATCTTACCTCTCACTCTCACTTTACTCTAGCACTGACCATCTCACTCGCACACACCCAAGACTTTCGCTCTCATACTAACAGTCGGAATACCAATGAAATTACAGAAGTCACAAAGTTCCGTGAAAGTTATTTAGGCCTTAGGCATTTTTCAGAATGACTCTATTTGACAAGAGTACCTATGGTCAGACGTCTGCACATCGACCTATCTAAAACTGACAAATTTCTTTAATAAATGTTCAATCATATGCCATAGACATAAATATCAAAGATCGAGGAGCTCGATGGCGCAGTGGTCAACGCGCCCGGTCTGCGAGTGCTGAGGTTAAGCAACTTTCGCAAAGGCCGGTCATCGGATGGGTGACCGAAAATGTATCATCTCGAGCTCCTCCGTGCTTCGGAAGGCACGTAAAGCCGTTGGTTCTGGCTGCATTAGCAGTCGTTAACAACCACCAATCCGCACTGGGCCCGCGTGGTGGTTTATGGCCCGTTCTCCCTATCCATCCATAGGGAAGGCTCGTGCCCCAGCAGTGGGGACATAAAATGAGCTGATGATGATGATAAATATAAAAGTCAAGTGAGGAATGACAGTTTGTCTGACGTGCAGGCGTGTGAACAACGCCTCGGTGGCCTAGTGGCAATAGCGCTTGGACTCATATCCAAAGATCCTGGTTTCAATTTGGGAGAATTGTTTCGTATATAGATACCTTGAGTTTGTAAAATTAAGCCAATACCGTTCAATTGTTTTTTTTTTTTTTTATACATAGCACGACAAATGACTCCATTTCACCTTTGCAATTGTGGCAATGATTTGACATCGTGTTGCATGGAAGTGCTTAAGAGTCTTGATTGCAGTTTTTCTTTCATCATCATCATCACGACCGTCCCCACTGGGGCACGAGCCTTCAGCGGAAGATACCAGAGGGAGAACGGGCCATTAACCACCACGCGGGCTCAGTGCCGTGCAGCGGTTGTTAAAGACGTTATTAACGACTGCTAATGCAGCCGGGACCAACGGCTTTACGTGCCTTCCGAAAACAAGAAGTCAGGCCGTTGCGAAAGTTGCTAAACGTCAGCAATCGCAGACCGAACGCGTTAACCACTGCGCCATCAAGCTTCTCATTTTAAAAGTTCTAGGGCCTTAATCATAATCATAATAATACTTACTTAATCTTTGTATCAAGTAAACAGCGAAGTTTATTGACATATTTTTATGACATAAGTTAAATGAGGTATTAAGGCAACGCTGGGTCTTACGAATAAACAAAGATTATGGGCCGAATAGTTATACCATGTTTTGTCTCTTTTACTCTAATTTGAAATGACGTTTACATGACAGGAACAAAACTCGGATAACCTATTCGGACCTTATTCTTTGTTTATTTGTAAGGCACCTAATCTTTGGTCTTATTGTCAATAACCATCAGAGAAGAAGTCCAAGCGGATCGTTGTTGTAGACTATAAAAAAAATGGCACCAATTTTCGACACTTTAAGCCCAGTGTTTGACACTGGTCATCGCCCAAAAATAACAAAGTGTTTTCAAGATAATAGCTTAGAAGCAAGGGGTCTTCATTAAAATGTTGCTATAGAATTGAAACGTTGAAATTGAAATGTTGAAATATTGAAATGTTGTGCTTCGTCTAGTGAGTGAAAGTACCGGAGGCCCATCTCTCACCCCTCCCCCTCCCAATTTCTACTTCCTCTTCAAGATCCAACTCCTTCCTCAAGGCCGGCAACGCATCTGCGATTACTTTGGTTTTGCGGGTGGGTGTCCATGGGCGGTGGCGATTACTTTCCACGTCTGCTCATTTGCCTCCATTTAATTTTTAAAAAAAACATAAATCAGTTTCTGACCCCTAAAATAAAATATCGATCACTGGTCCGTGTCGAACACTGGTGCTACTCCTAACATTTTTTCATTTCACGCTTCAACCAATAAAATCGTAAACACAATAACTATTATATATGTAAATAAATAAGAATAAAACAAATAATCGCTATAATAAAGATACGGTGTTTCCTAGTAAAACCGCGGTGTTTATGACTCAGTCCCGAGTTAGGTTCCCGGAACGCCTCGGAGGTAAATTGGACTTTTAGACGAATCGAACGCAGTGTTCATTAGACAGTTGTATAGCGCCATAGGCGTAACAAAAAGTAATGGATTAATTGGAGAACGCATTAGTGATTATTTTATTTACTATTTATTAGTTAAGGGTTTTTATTAATCAATAATAAGTACTTGGATAAACGAGCTTTGCTCGGTATTTTTGTACGGATAAAACGACGTTTTCTAAAAAATTAAAAATTAAACAAAAAACCCGCCTTCGTAAAAAATAATAAGTAAGTAACTAAAAAGAAAATCAACTGAAAAGGCCGGAACAAGATAAAAATTCAATTTATGTAACATCATAAGTACATAACACAGTCGGAGGCACGCACAAAGTGAAAATGAAATTTTACTTATTTATTTCTTATGTCTTTTTAGTTAGACAAATTTCATGATACCTTTTTGAAATCTTTTTATTGAGCCCTCTAATTTGGTACCCATAATGCAGTATTCGAAGAAATAAAAACGTTTTTCACCAAGTCCAATGGCGTCGCACAGCCGCCATGTTTGTTTCTTTTAACGTCACCTATCTAAGAACACTTGGGCAGCTAAGACGAATCTAACGATACCTCAATTATGTAAATCCGTTCAGCGGTTCTAGAGATATGAAGTGATAAAGAATCATACAAGATACCTATGCGCGAAAATAATACCCTTCCTTTGCAGTCAGGTAATAAAAATGAAACCTAGCTAGGTCGATTTATCGCCCCCAAAACCCCCTGAATACTAAATTTCATGAAAATCGTTGGAGCCGTTTCCGAGATTCAGATTAATAATTATACATATATACAAGAATTGCTCATTTATAGGTATTAGATAATAATAAATTTCTTTATTTACATAATACAGCAGATACAATCACGAGTAATATACGATACAGTTCTATTCGTGGCCAGTTAAACCTTCCCTTGTTGTCAAACTGCATACATTATGAATAAACAATATCATTAAAAGAAGGTACGTTAGACGATATAGTGACAATCTTATTATTTTGGTGTCAGTAAGTAAATAACTAGTGCGTGTCCCCGTGCCCTAGTAGATTCTCCGAGGGGTTCGGATCCGTTTGGGCAGACAACCTGCTCCTTATTTGTTAATCTCCTTACTCCTCCCTCTCTTCAGAACTCTCCGTTATCCATTTCGATGGACCTTAGCATTTTTGGCATGGACATCGGCCAGGAACTGAATCCAAAATGCTACATCGAGAGTGTTATTTTAACTGCCTCCCGTAAGTTGGGTATTCTCATTAAGGTGAGGCGGTTTTTCACTCCCGAGCAGCGCTGTTTGCTGTACAAGACTCAGGTGCGATCGAGTATGGAGTATTGTTCCCATCTATGGGACGGCTCCGCTAAATACCTCCTCGATGCACTTGACAGACGGCAAAGGCGAGCGGTACACATTATCGGAGATGCTGAGGTTACAGCCTCTCTAGAGGACCTCCAGCTGCGAAGAGACATTGCTTCTCTTAGTGTCTTCTACCGGAATTACTACGGTGAGTGTTCTGAAGAAATTTTCGATCTAATCCCGCCTTCTCCTTTCCTCTCCCGAACTACACGTGCTGGTCTTAAGAACCACCATCATACTGTACAGACAATCAGTACTCGTACCAAAAAAAATGGCAAGTCGTTCCTCTGTAAGACCATTCGGTTTTGGAATTCTTTGCCGGCGCATGTGTTTCCCAGCTCCTATAGTCCCGAGTCTTTTAAGCGGGGCGTGAAACGGCATTTATGCAGGCCGTCATGAATGGGTGCGCTTGTTCCACGGTGAGGAGCGCTCTCATTATTTTGGACTGCATCGGCTGCTTACCATCAGGCAGGATGTGGTCACTATGACGTGTCAATATAAAAAAAAGCAGTAAAAGGTTTAATGCAAATTCCATTTTTTTTTCTGGCGACGAAAAGCAAGTGTTGATCGATCCCTGGTTCCTCTGTCGAATAGCGCCAATGCCACTTTAAACCTACTATGTAAACATAACTTGGCTCTTTCGAACCAACTAACTAAAACCAAATGTTCCAATTAAAAAAACAAAAGTCAACCGCACTCTTTTCAAAGGCCTTCCTTGCACTCGCGCGCTGACTCGGCAACTCTTGCGCATCCGATGTATTCATACCAATTTCACCTTTAATTTGTACTTGTTAAAGGTTCAAAATACTGTTATATCGTTTCCCTATTGTAATAATGTGTTAATTAGTGATTTATTCACATCTTGCTACCTGCTGCGGTTGTTTATTTTGCGCTCTTCAGCACTAATGGATATTATTAATATTAATGTTGTCGACATGACAATGTATTGTGCGTTGATAAGTGAATATGAAGACAAAACCCGAGGCTTGTTCAAAATCAGCTGATAGCTTCTATTTTTTGTTTAATTAAGCCTTCATCTTACGTGATGTTAAGTGATGATAAGGCGGAATGTAGATTCGCGCTTGACTCAAGACTCCTCAACTCCTGGCTATCTTATCTCTAACTGTCGGAATACAACAATGATACTACATTGTTGTTATAGCGATAGAATTAGATTAAATGGTGGAAGCTAGCTAGACGGACTTAAAACAAGCCAAACCACAAACTAAAGAGTAAAATAAGGAGTACATAATGTAGCGTCGGCTCGGATTTTGTATCTAGAGCACACACATTCGCTGTTTCCAGCTGACGCTGACTTAAGCATTAGTAATAATTTTTATTTAAGATGTAAATACAAATATAGAATTTTCTTAGCCGTCTGCTCACGAAGCTATAGACAACATACTGGCTTTTTAATTTATCTCCCACGCTAGGAGCTAAACATAATATTGACCTTCATTCATTAAGCTTCCAAAATAACGATTTTTCATGACTCATGTTTAAGACTTTTCCTAGTCAACTTTCTTAATCTTTCTTTCTTTACAAAATTTGTTGAGGATTTAGTGTAAAGTGCATTTACAGCCTTAGCGTCACTTTAATATCAGGGAGGCACAGGCCAAGTGCTTACATGTACCTACAGAATTAGGAAAAAAATAACTGTATAAATACTCTTTCGATATAGTTCACAGCAGACAACATTAAAAACTCCTTTATAACATCCTTACCTAATAAAATGTGACTGGCTGGATTACTCAAGCGGTCAACGACACACCTGTGAATAAAAAAGAGAGAGAACGAAAAAAAGAGCGCGCGCAACGCGTTCCCGCGCAACGTCACTCAAGACAAGAGACGGACGATGACGCAACCAAAATGGCGAATTAAAAAGTAATTAATCTCAACGTGTCTTCCGTTCGGCGCTTTTTTGTTTTATTGCGTGTGAAAGCGGGTTAATATTTAATAAATCACTTTTAATAATCGCCGGTGATCTGCTCCGCTAAATGTCTGATTGTTTTTCGTTAATGCTCTTTAGTAAACTTTTGATTATGGCAAGTGAGTGAGTTAAGATTATGATGTTCTTGCACCGTTAAAGAGTCTTTTTTAAGGCGAAGGGTAAGGAACACTAGCGCCACCAATTGATAATTTGACAATTACTAACGGACTAGATCTTTTTTTAAACATTGCGTACCGTCCGACATCAGAAAAGCATCCATAGTATTTATTTAATAATTGTGCTACTTTTTGTTGCGTGGTTTATTCACAAAACGGGCTATCGCATTTATTCATAAACAATGGCCACTTTTGGTATTAGCGGTATGATTACAAAAAGAAACCTAAAAGTAGTGCACAATTATTAAATAATAGATGTTTGCCTAGTGTCGGAAGGTCCGCAATGTTTGAAAAAAAATCCAGTTTAGCAGTTATCAAATTAAATCCATTAGCGGCGCTAGTGTGCCTTACCCTTCGCTTTAAGCGAAAGAGCGTCGATAAAAGAAAAGTCAGACAGAATCTATGACGTAAATGCCTGTACCTACACCTGTACACATCAGACTATCACAAACTGTTAAATTTCCTCAGTAGACTTTGAACTTTATGTAGCTAAGTATATGGCATATGGTTGAACATTTATTGAAGAACCTTGAGATCTTACACGTGACCCCTGGGTGATGCTAAATGAGTGACACTGTCTGAGTGGTAGAACCACGCTGTGTTGCAACATGAAATGGGCCGGCTCACAGAATATCGGCGTGAAACATAGCACTCGTTGCTGTCGAGTGAAAGTACCGGAGGCCCATCTCTTACCCCTCCCCCCTCCCAATTCCTACTCCCTCCTCAAACTCCAACTCCTTCCTCAAGGCCGGCAACGCATCTGCGATTACTTTGGTTTTGCGGCTATCCATGGGCGGCGGCGATTACTTTCCATCAGGTGACCCGACTGCTCGTTTGCCTCCTTTTACCATAAAAAAAATTGACAGTTTGGGATAGTTCAAATAATTTTTAACGCAAATTTTGTTGCGAACAAATTACAAAAACGCTAATGTTGAAAAAATTTCCACGAGCAGGATTTGAACCTGCACCCTTCTGACATACCGGGTCAGGTGCTCTTCCAATTGAGCTATCGCCCGCCGAAATTATGACAACATTTTTTACTTTGAAAAAATTTTGTAGTTTTTTGTGATTTGTTTTTGTAATTTGTTCGCAACAAAATTAGCGTTAAATATTATTTGAACATTTTGTAAATAGCTTGCTTACTTCTTAACTGGTCTTTAATATTTGTAAAAATATTATGATCGGATGTTAGTGACGGTAGTTGTTGACATTGAATGGGCGCCTTTGGCTTTCAAAGTAAAAGGTGTTGAATAATTTCGGCGGGCGATAGCTCAATTGGAAGAGCACCTGACCCGGTATGTCAGAAGGGTGCAGGTTCAAATCCTACTCGTGGAAATTTTTTCAATATTTGTGTTTTTGTAGTTTAGAATAGAATAGAAAGAATAGAAAAACATTTATTCAGTATCACAAACAACATTCAGACAAATAAGTGAATACCTATTGTAATTCTAATGAGAAGTAATAAAGTTCTTTAACCATAAGTATTCATAACTTAATATACATGGTATATGATACTGAAAAGGCATCTTCTCAGCATGTGTTATAGCACTTCAATAATGCTACAACGCTGGTCTTCCGAAGATGCCCAGACTAGAGCTAAACTTAAACTAAGAAAAGAATAGAATAAAATAAAACACAAAACACCAAGCGGTGTTTTATGTTTCATTTCACTCACACCACCCAAATGATAGCTCATACACCTTGGTTACAATTGTGTAGTTAATTATTTACTGTTACATGGCTTAAACTAAAACTAAGAATAGTAATAGTAATAAAATAAAACATAAAACACCAAGCGGTGTTTTATGTTTCATTTCACTCACACCACCTAAATGATAGCTCAGTTTGGAATAGGTAGACGTGCAGGAGTCTGCTACCTGGTATAAAGCGCGTGTGGTCACACTTGTTCTACGAGTACGGTGTCTTGGACCTATTTTAGAGTAACGGGGGAATAAAAAAAGCACTATAGTACCATGTTCCTCCTTTCTTTTGAAGCGTCAATAATTGGAAAATGCCATCACTTCCTATCATAGAAGGACACTTTCCATAACATTCAACTGGTAAATGATGTTTTTGCAAACTTAAATATTTTATTTATTTATTTTTTCTTTTTGTGTTTTTTTTATATTGTTGTGATTGTCCTTTATATTATGTGTTTTTATTTGTGATGGAAAGTGTCCTTTTATGATAGGGCATTTTCCAATATTTTTGACGCTGTAAGGGAGAAAGGATCTGGACACTTGCTGAGTTTCTTGCCGGTTCTTGTCAGCACAAGGTCTCCCGCCCAGAGTAGACTTACGAACCGATGTCATAATGACGTTCATAAGAGCTATTTGTAGCCTAAACTGAATAAATGATTTTGAATTTTGAATTTTTTTTTTAAAAAACAAACAAACATACGAACTACAAAAGAAATCAACAGAAATGCAAAAGAATATTTATTTGGGATTCACATCGAGTTAACACAGTGCCTTCATCTCACCTGATGTTCAGTAGTGATAAGGACAATGGTGGAAGCGCACTTCACCCGGGATCCTCAACTAGTGAGGCACTGACTGTCTAATCTCTAGCTGCCGGAACACAACAATGCTACAAACATTGATGTTTTGGCGACATATTTAGATAGGTAGTAACAAACACTACCACCAACAGAAACCAAGTACACAAAAGTGTACCCCCACTGGGAATCGAACCAGGGACCTCTGGATCAGAGGTGGTAAAAACTAAAAGTAAGTAATTGAAGTTTCGGTCTGATGTCCATCGGTTATAAAATCACAACACGTTAACGCGCATGCGCCGCAGGCGAGGCTTCTGTAGCTATTATAAGAACCTACATAAATTTAAATAGAAATTTAAGGTTGTCCAAATTTGGTTACAATATTATCCTTTTCAAAAACACAAAGATTTAAATATTGATGGTTTTCTTCAACTAGAAATTGCAAAGATTGTTTTATTTTTCTTATTCTTAATCGTTGCTCTCTTGCCAGAGTGGTCGTGGCCGTTACTTTTTTTTATTATTCATTTAGTTGATGGCTTTGTGCGATTATCACATTTAGCCAGTGTCAAGTATTTTTTCTAACAAGTAATACATAAATAAACAATATTTCCTTTCTGTACAATGATGATGAATGATAATAGAAATTAAAAGTGAGAAATAATATACTCCCCCAACCCCTCGAGTATCTCAGTAAAGATGTGGGGCTTTACTAAGTCCTCACGCGGACTTCTTGAGAGAATTTGAAAAGTGTCGTTGCACTGTTTTGTTCCATTTGCCAACACTCATGCACACTCACAAACACTTAACGGTAAATAATCCACCATTATTTCACATTAATATTCGACATAACAAAACCGCAGACATGACTCTTCACTTTCCCGCCAAGAAGTCCGGCCGTTACTTCGGTCGCAGTGAGCCACTTTACCAGCCGACGCCACTCTCCCCTGACCGACGCCATCTTTGTGCACGCATATAAGGGGTTCTCTACTGCCATCCTTTATTTCCCTGTGTGGTGCCGGGGATAAAGAATTGCACCACCCCATCTCTTCCCGTGGGTGTCGTAAAAGCCGACTAAGGGACCATTCCAGAGGATGGGCAGCAGCATCTCTCTGAGGTTACCCTCAACCTACTGCGATCGCCAAACCGCCTGCCAAGGGTGGCGATTACGGCAAATACCCCCCATGATGTGATCCTTGGGGGAGGCGTTTATCCAGCAGTGGACGTCTTTTGGCTGAGATGATGATGATGATGATCCTTTACTTGGTCCGTCCATCTCATCGGCGATCTACCCTCTGTGCCCTCAACTATGCCCTGGACTACAAGACGTTCAATTGACGCAACACCTTTTCAATTCCAACCAATTCTAGAACCTATCGTAGGAGCACCAGTGTTCGCCACACTAACACAGTATTCAGCACCAGTTTTGAACAGCAAAAAATAACAAAGAATTTAACTTTATTTGTAACCAGCTGACCCGGCGGACTTCGTACCGCTTTGACAGTTTTTATGACAAAAAAACAAACAAACAAAAAATAAACTCACTTGTTTTAATAAAAAGTATCCTATATCCTACCCAATACCTTTGAGAATAGGTGTACAAAGTTTTATGATGATCGGTTGAGTAGTTTCTGCGTGATAGCGTAACAAAGAAACTCACATTCACATTTATAATATAAGTAGGGATGGAAAGTGTCCTTTTATGATAATAGGGCATTTTCCAATATTTTGACGCTGTAAGGGAGAAAAGAGCTTGACACTTGCCGAGTTTCTTGCCGGTTCTTCTCAGTACAAGGGTCCCGCCCAGAGTACACTTACGAACCGATGGCAAAGTGACATTCATAAGATCTATTTGTAGCTTAAACTGAATTAATAATCATTAATAATCATAATCTTAGCTACTGAATAAATGATTTTGAATTTGTAATTATTTTTGAACTAGTTAAAATTTTACTGTATGACAGCTAGGAAGCAGGGTGGTCTGTATTCGAATGTTGCTTAACTCAAAAATCTGTTGCAGAACCCTATCTATACCAATATAATACTAAAAAGATTAGAGACTTCTTGGCGGGAAAGTGAAGAGTCATGTCAGCGGTTTTGTTTTATTTTCTAAAATTTGTGTCATGTCGAATATTAATGTGAAATAATGGTGGATTATTAACCGTTAAGTGTTCGTGAGTGTGCATGAGTGTTGGCAAATGAAACAAAACAGTGCAACGTCACTTTTCAATTTCTCTCAAGAAGTCCGCCCGAGGACTTAGTAAAGCCCCACATCTTTACTGAGATACTCGAGGGGCTGGGGGGTATATCAATTCTCACTTCTCATTTCTATTCATTCATCATTCATCATCATCATACAGGAAAGAAATATTGTTTATTTATGTATTACTTGTAAGAAAAATTACTTTGATACTGGCTAAATGTGCTAATTGCACGAAGCCGTCAACTAAATAAAAAAAAAAGGAAAGATTATAAAATCTACTAGGTACGTCTTATTGCTAAGTGTGTGTTTCTTCAATGACAGTTATTCAGCGAAGTATTTCTTACCGACCCGTTAACACAATAGTAAAATCAAACAAGTACCTACCAAGTTAGCACGACATTAACCTATAACAAGAAAACGTATAGACTTTTACTAATAGCTACACGTAAATAGCTATAGAAAATACAAAAATTCTTGAGCAGAGCAGAACTTCCCTGTAATTACCAACACTAATCAGTTGTGGTGGAAAAATCAAACGCGAACAATGGACAATGGAGTACAGATAAAAAAATACAAATTAGTTTTATTCGATTGAATGTGACTGAATCGATGCGTGAGTAGAGTGAAAAAAATTCGTATCGATTGTGATGTAACCAGAGATAATGTAGAGCTACGTTTAGGGCTGAAGTACACACAAAGTAGGTATCTACAACTATTTTTTTTAACTCGTAAAGTACTATTTAGCGCGAAGTAAAAAGCCATGTTTGGTTATCTCACAAGGAAATAAAAAACGATTTTATTTTAGTTGTTTTTTATTTATGTTTTAATTATGCTTGTAATTTTGATTGCTTTTCTAACAAATTTTTAATGTCATTTCTTTTTTATTCATTTGTAGTTTTTTGTTTTATAATAATTCTGTGTTCGCGAAATTGCAGAAATTAAAAACAGACAGAGATACGGACTAAATTTGTGTCTGTATTTAATTGTTTCTAGACTCATCGCAACACTCGTTTCTTTGTCGCAACTCCAAAAGATAAAATAGTCTACCTGCACACGTTTTCCCTTCTTCCTATGACATGGGGTCCATCAAACGAGGCGTGAAGGCACCTTGTGAGCCGGCATGGTGAGAGTGACTGGTGCTGCGTCGTTTTCACGCTGAACCAGACCACCGATTCTCCAAAACCCGTAACGATATCCTAGCGACTTTGTCGTTGAAACAATTTTCATACTAACATCCGATTTTAAAGTCGTTCGAACGAAGGTCTGAATACGGTTGGTTGGAACTTCGTTCGAACGACTTTAAAATCGGCTCGATGGACGGATGTGAATACAAACATGGTTTCAACGGTTAAGTCGCTGATGTGATATCCTTACGGTTTTTGTTACGAGAATCATTTTTTTAATCGATTTCATTTCCTAATTTTCATATGTAATTTTTTTGATTTATTCCTATTGGTGAACTCTCTTTTGTATTTTGTTTTTAATGTATAACTTGCCTGTGTATTGGACATGTAGTCTGTTAGCTGGCATGTAGTGGAATAAATAAATAAATAAAATAAATAAATAAATCAAGTCAATTACTGAGCTAACTACAAAAAAGAACTCTTAGTGACCGCTATTTTAAAAGATTACATTGACAAAGTGTCGATTATTGGTAGGTACCTGTCGAACACCGGTGCAGCCACCCTAGCCATACCTACAGTAATGAGAATTACGCCTTACAGTCAGTGTGTACATCGCTTTAAACAATAAATTAACAAAGATTATGATAACTTCATAACTTCTTGCGACTAACTAACCGACATGCTTGGAGTGGTTTTATTACTCTGTGTGATAGGTGAAGTGCGTTCATACCATGTATGGGAAACTCATTTGATTTATCGCGTAGTACCTTTTTATTGCCGGACTTTGCAGTTGCGAATGACTAGTGAACCTGTGTGAATGAATGAATGAAGTTGGAACGGTAACCCTAATAGAAGATGTTAAACATAGATACTTATTGCGTACCTACTATATGATAAAATTTTCTAAAAGTACCACGAGCATTTTATTTTTATTATTATTTTGCTTCCATAATACTTTTAATATTTTTACTGCCCTTGCAATCTAGTAGTTATACCACCGTTTTTAGACCTAAAGGTCCCGGGTTCGATCCCTAACGGTATACGTTTGAATAGCAGCCGACCAAACAATCCTTGGAGTTTTCTAGAGCATCACGCAAGCGTGTCGCTGTCCCCTACTAAATTCTCAGAAGCGTTCGATTCGGATGACGAGACCGGAACCCGAGGGCGCCGCTAAGGCTGCATTTCCACCAGAGATGTGCGAGGTAGCTAAGCGGTGTGCGAGGTAAAAATCCACCAATAGGATTCCTTCGTTGTATTTGCAGGATAAAATGAACTTCTCCTATTGGTGGATATTTACCTCGCACATCTCTTATTACCGAAAAAAAAGCAATCAGTTGCCAATTGCACAATGACAACGCGACTGCTACTTGTTCATGTTGCTACAATCGGTCGGTTTATTTTAGAGCGCCGCGCCGTCATGTATTTTTAGTTCGTCAATCGCTCGCTTGTGGCGCCTATCGCAGCGTTTTTATTTTTTATTTTTTATAATGGCTTTGCACAAGCATTTAGCCAATGAAAAAGTCTTACAATACCTAAAAATAAACAATATTAATTTCTTTCATTTATGATGATGATGATGAATGATAATAGAAATGAGAAGTGAGAAATGATATACCCCCCAACCCCTCGAGTATCTCAGTAAAGATGTGGGGCTTTACTAAGTCCTCGGGCGGACTGTTTGAGAGAATTTGAAAAGTGATGTTTTTCACTGTTTTGTTTCATTTGCCAACACTCATGCACACTCACGAACACTTAACGGTTAATAATCCACCATTATTTCACATTAATATTCGACATAACACAAATTTTAGAAAATAAAACAAAACCGCTATCATGACTCTTTACTTTCCCGCCAAGAAGTCTAAATTTTCTATCGCAGCGATTGCGAGAATTGGGATAGATTGATGGAAAGATATTAATAGTTATTGTAGTGACACCTTGAAAATTTCCAATGAAATGCGCTTCTAGACAAAATATTGTCCTATATCTGAGGTGTGACAAAAAAGCCTAAAATAAAGCAGGTTTATATAAAATTTAAAGAAATAATACAGTTATGTAAAGCGCACAAAACCCCTTCATTCAAAACGTTTTCACTGCTTCCTAACTTTTCAACCAAGTCACTGGCTATTAAAAAGTTAAGGAGTTATTATTAATGTAAAAAAAAAACTTTATAGAAGAAAAAATCTCTATGGTACATCTAACATTAAAGTTGGTTCAACACTAATGCAATACCTAGAGCCTTCGCCCTCGTCCGGCGCCGGGGCGTGGTTGGACAAAAACGAAGTGTCAGTGGCGCCGAAGCTTTCCGCTTTGACGTTTTACTTTTTTTTCTCTCTGTTCTACTAAACTTTTTTTAGGGGCCGCCCGCAGCAAAGGCGTTCGCGCGGCGCGCGGCACAGATAATCTAATTAGGTTGTAAAGTGATGATAAGGCGGTTGGCAAAAAATCGTGGTATAATAATAAAAGCGGGCGACAAATTGATCGGACTGTTCTTTGGTTTGAAACGATTAGGCTGTATGTAAAATTAAGTGAAAATTAGTTCAATAAAAGTATTAAGCCCTTGTTTCATCACCATCATTTTATGTCCCTATTGCTGGGGCACAAGCCTTCCCTATGGATGGATAGGGAGAACGGGCTATAAACCACCACGTGGGCCCAACCCCAGTGCGGCTTGGTGGTTGTTAACGACTGCTAATGCAGCCGGGGCCAACGGCTTTACGTGCCTTCCGAAGCACGGAGTAGCTCGAGATGATAAATATTTGGTCACCCATTCGAAGACCGGCCTTTGCGAAGGTCGCTTAACCTTAACAATCGTAGACCAAGTGCGTTAACCTCTGTGACATCGAGCTCCTCTTTAAGCCTTTGTTTAATGGTAGCAAATATAGAACTTACTCATTTTTTTTTTCAATGCTTTTCTATTCAATTCTTTTCAATGCAATTCTGTACAAGCTGGCGAATGGCATCCTTGAGGCTCCCGAACTACTAGAAGCTCTTACCTTTTCAACTCCTTTGAAACTTCCTCGCGCTTTGAGCTACAACCTTCTTGTGAACTGCTCAAGTAAATCCAATCTCGGACATCATGCACCGGTAAACCGCCTCATCAGAGAGTTTAACAGTTTGAGCAAGTCTAAAGATTTGGATCTCTTTAGGGATGGCATTCGCAGGTTTAGAAAGTCACTTCTTTAAATATTATTTTTCTCATTTGCACGATTAGGTTAATTGTTATTTTTTATTAATTCAAATTGTAATTTTACTCTCTCATTTATTATTCAATTATGTATCGTTTTGCTTTTTTTTAACGAATGTGGTCTTCGCCCATAATTATAATAACATTAAGCTTTCCAAAACCATAACTGTATTAGTTGATGTTCATTATGTTGGTGATCAATAAATAAAATAAAATAAAAAAATAAATGCAATTATGAAAAAACAACCAATTTGCATAAAAAAATTTATCAATTCAATTTCTTTCTTGCAAGCTAACATTGTGTACATAGTATCTTATATAATTCGTACATAGGGTGTTATATACAATGTAGCGCCCCGTGAGGGCATAGCAATTTACATAACAATATAGGTAATACAAACGACTATTCCATTCTTACATTATTACAATTTATTGCACTTTAATTCCTATATTAATAATTATATTATTAAACATTTATTCTTCCTGAGATAAATTTTTGCGGTGGTTAGTTTATGTCTCGTTCACGTAGAAAATCCTCAGTTCAGCATTGAGACATTTCTATGATGTTGAGGATGTTAGTCAATATATCGATATCCTTGTAAATATTTACCTCATATCTAAATTGCTACAATCAAACACATAAATCTTACGGTCAGCAACGAAATTCGCTTTAGTATCGTGTCATAAATAATAAATAAATAAATAATTGTTATGTTGCTTTAGCTAAAGATAACATAGCAAGTGCCCAGTCATTGAAGATTCCCGGTGAAGTGCGCTTCCATATTGGCCTTATCGTCCTTTAACCCTAGAGTGGGCGCGTCTTTCCGCGAAACGTCAGTGGGCGCGTGGGGAGCATTTTGCCGCCCTTTTTCTTTGATAATTTTAAGTAGGAATAGAGCAATTGAATTAATTTATTTTCTCAGGATTTAAGTAATACACAAATAAGTAATGATAAAACAACATATTTATTAAACTCTGTTTTAAGAACTTTGGTTAACAAGAGATTTAAGAAAACGTAAATATTTTAATTGACTTTTTTAACTTATCCTATATAATACTCTATAATACTGAAAATACATAGAAAAAAATAAGAAAATTATATGTTTTCTAAATCTACAGGATATGCTTTATCCAAACAGTCTTCACAAAGGTATGTGCAATGTTCATTGCACAGTAACTTTGGGCACCTGCAACACCCTTTTTTCGTGCGCCTATTTTTCTTTGTTGGACATATACTGCATTTGCTCTCCTTCTTTGAAGATGATGCTTGTTCTACTGGTACAAAGCGAGCAATTTGGTTCCTCAACGTAATATTTAATGTGTCTATAGAAGACCTTGTGACCATATATTGCTTGACTGGGACCATGGCAATTTCTTTCAAATACTGTCGGCGTAGCATCAAGTGTTCAGTATTGGCTTTGTAAATAATTTGACTCCTTATACCGGCAATATTCATAATTGAAAAACCTCAACCTCGTTGGCCATCTGCGAGTCATTCTTCCAACAGAATACTCTTCCTTCATTTGGTCTACCACGCCAACACCACATTTGGTTCCATTATAAAGCACAGGCATTATAAGACACATCAGCAATTAGAGAAGGTTCTTCCTTGTCAGAATCGTCGTTGTCGCTGACTGTCCATGTTATGCTCACTATGATGACTAGATCGATCACTTTCTGACACATTCTCGTCTACAAACTGTGAACTAGCTTCTTCAAAACCAGACATTTCCTCTAGCCAAGACACAATTTGAGCGTCCATTTTGTTATTTATTTTTGTTATTATCACTTGATACGTTTAAATCCTGAAATTAAAAGCGTTTTTTAGTTATCATAAATATTGCACTTTATAATATAGTCTACATTTCAACATCGCAAAAAATACATGACACAATTTTTACTTACGTGAGTGGGCGCGCGGTGAGCAATTTGCCGCCTTGCGACACCTGGTGGTAACAATCTTCTCCTCAAGTAGTCCCCCGCGCACTGATGATGTCCAGTTTTTCGACACGCATTGCGAACGAAAGTGGGGGCAGCTACTAAAAAGCGCAAGTCTAACGGGAAATAGTTTTACGAATTATTAACGTTTTTTTAGCGCGGGCGGCAAAATGCTCATAGCGCGCCCACTCTAGGGTCAACATCAGGTGAGAGAGAACTAAGGCCAAGTGATTAAAAAAAGGTGACACGCGCCTATGACATTTTTAAGTTGCTTATACAATGGAACTTATCGTCGCTTAAGGCGAAGGGTAAGGCACACTAGCGCCGCTAATGAATTTAATTTGATAACTGCTAAACTGGATTTTTTTTCAAACATTGCGGACCTTCCGACACTAGGGAAACATCTAATATTTAATGATTGTGCACTACTTTTAGGTTTGTTTTTGTATTCATTCGCTAACACCAACAGTGGCCATTGTTTGTGAAAAAATGCGAAAACCCGTTTTGTGAATAAACCACGCAACAAAAAGTAGTGCACAATTATTAAATAAATACTATGGATGCTTTCCTTTTATCGGACGGTACGCAATGTTTAAAAAACACTGCGAAAGTCAAAAATGACAACTTTTCAGGAGAGCAAAAATATCGTGCCTTTTTATATATCGCGATCATAATAATTAGATTTTTGTTTTCAAATTATAACGCTTCCATTGGTCAAAATCCCTGTTTCTGATTGGTCTAGAGGTGCGTCTTTCTATTCTCTATCGAATGACATGTAAAAGTCAAAATGACAAGTTTTGGACTTCCGCGGTGTTAGAACTTAGGCGCCGTTATGTGTATTAAGCTGACTACTTTCATTGCTGGCTATATCTAAAGGTGATCTAAGCAACAAAATGGCGGATCCCTCCAAAAATCCAAGAGAATCCTGCTTCTAAACAACCACCGGGCTGCCGCCTACAATTAAAAACTTACCTCTGGAATACGTAAACGGCTAATGACTGTAATTAGAGGCGATTTTATTACAATAAAACAATAATGAAAAGGTTCGGGCACAAAGCACGCGCCGCAGCGCCGCGGGCGGACGTTTTGGGCACTAAACGCGGTTGGCGCCACCGGTAAACAAGATGGCCGACTTCAAGGGTATTTCATTTTTGCTTGTGACGTCATAAAGATGTAGTATCTACTATTTATTTATGTCAAAGCCGGTTTATCCGTGTAAATTAAGTAGCAGGTTCGATTCAACAGTTAACAGACCTCTTCAGCATCAGCACAACTTCATACATACACAACTTCGACCATCCAAACCAAATCGAGTTAAAGAAACATGTCACAAGGAATGTAACCCAAGACGTCTATAGGGTCTGAGTCCTGTGACCTACTAACCACTAGACCAGAAAGGTTCTTAATTAGGCCGAGGTTACAAACAGAATGATGGAGCTGAAGGATGGCCATAGGAACTACACAACCCCATCGAGTTTAGGCTCGTATTATTCGTCTTGATGAGTACTTTGGTGCTAGATGGTAACCAGGGTCTGATGATGGAGCTGGAAGATGGCCATAGGAACTCGGTAATTAAACGACACAACCCTATCGAGTTTGAGCTCGTATGATTCGTCTTGACGAGTACTTTGGTGCTAAATGGTAACCAGGATCTGATGATGGAGCTGGAAGATGGCCATAGGAACTCGGTAATAAAACGACACAACACCATCGAGTTTGGGCTCGTATGATTCGTCTTGACGAGTACTTTGGTGCTAAATGGTAACCAGGATCTGATGATGGAGCTGGAAGATGGCCATAGGAACTCGGTAATAAAACGACACAACACCATCGAGTTTGGGCTCGTATGATTCGTCTTGACGAGTACTTTGGTGCTAGATGGTAACCACGATCTGATGATGGAGCTGGAAGATGGCCATAGGAACTCGGTAATTAAACGACACAACCCCATCGAGTTTGGGCTCGTATTATTCGTCTTGACGAGTACTTTGGTGAATAAATGAATAAATGTTTCCCACACTCACACCAATTATCTAGCCCCAATAAAAGCTTCCTTAAGAAACTCGTTATATGGTTAACTAGACAACGGATAAACATACTTAATATACTTAAATACATACTTATTATACATAGAAAACACCCAGACCCGAAACAATATAGAAAAACAGGTATTTCTAAATTGATCCGACCGGGGATCGAACCCGGGACCTCAGAGATAGCGACACCATGAAAACCGGTGTGCAAGCCACTCGACCAAGGAGGTCGTCTTATGAATGTAGATTCTGTCTTTGATTAGATGGATTAGATGGATGACCCAATGCCAAGGTGAGCACGTGCCGAGGGCTGAATGGTATGAGGGTGTATAAACATGCCACATCGTTAACTTTGCGCTGGGTACCAGGGTAACCTAACCCTGTTGTACTAAAGCCCTTATCCCCCTACAAAAATACTAAAAAGTTAAAAATGAAATTAGGAGAAAAAAACTTATTAAAAACAAGCTTTTATTACTAATTAATAAAAAAAGAACTAAAAAAAATGAAAATAATTTAAAACCTGATAATAAGAAAAAAAATCTTTATAAATAAAAGCGTGTTACATTGTGATTGCAAAAAATCTTTGTTTCAGAGAGCACGCGGCATCTGTGACACCCAACACCTGGCTGCTGAGCTTCAGCATGTAAAGCACGTACTACAGGATAATAAACTGAAAGTACCACGGCTTCGTCACAGAAAACGCAATAAACCAACCACAGTCGAGCGCCAACCTGCTGTACTTCCTACATATATGAAAGTTGTCACTGACAAGATTGGACATATCTAAAAGTGAGCTTCAATCAACACTTACTTCAAGCCGTCGAAGATCAGACAATTTTTATGACCAGTCAAGTGCAACATACCCCTTCAAGATGCAGGCGTGTACAAACTGGACTGCGACTGTGGGCTCTCTTACATCGGGCAAACACAGAGATGTGTAGGAACCCGCATTAAAGAACATATAGCTGACGTCAAACATAGGCGCGAAAATAAGTCTGCAGTATGCGAACATTCCCTAGAGGGGCCAAACCATTACATCAGATTTGATAAACCACAAATTCTCGCTAAAGAACAACGATTCATCCCTAGGATAATACGCGAGGCTATTGAATTTAAAAAACATCCTAAATTCAATAGAGAAGATGGTTGAAATCTACCACCGGCCTGGGATCCCATCATACACAATATTAAATCCCAGCCCCAACACCATACTGCCAGACCAAAAGATACTGTAAACTCTTTCTGCGTAAAACGGAATGCACCTGATTAAATTTAAATGAGGGTATACAAGCTACTAACTAATTATGAGACGACCGACACCTCAGTCTCCCTGTGACCACGGACCCTGCAAAGGGTTCGAAACGTCAGGATAAACATTATCTATAGTAATGTGTGAAATGAACGCGAGTAGATCCGTAAAAGTAGTTTCATTTCAATGTGTAGTTCGCGTAAACTTAAGAAAACAATGTCGTAATATTAAATCTGAAATAAAAACTCTGTCTTTCTATTACTTTTTCACACCAAAACCATTGGGTCGATTTGATTGAAATTTGGCAAATAGGTAGTTCTATTTTATACTCCCATGTAAATTGTAATTAGTTTTATTCTAATCTAAGCTTTAATTTTTATATAAAACGAAAAACGTCCTATGCTAAATAAAGGAATAGGTAAAAAATATTTTTTTATTTTCAACAAATTATCATCTGTTTCATTTATGATATCATCTTCATATTATAATCTGTTTATTCACATACTTCCATGGCACACTAAAAATGTGCGGGTATAGCGATAACGAATTACTCCATAGAAATACTAAAACATACTTATAAACTTTGGGAAAACTATCAAAATCGCTTGGTCGTAGTTTCGACACAGTATTGTGGACTCGCGAGCTTCAATGAGTAGTCGGGACGCTTCAATATACCTATTCTCGCAGAGTGGAGATTTGTAATAGGGCTCTTAAATATGAGATGCTAAATATACTCGTATGTAAGAACTTGTTCCTACCATATTTACAGCAATGAAGAGCTATTCTATTATATTCTATGTGTGCGTTGTTCGAACGTGTTTCGAAGCTTACCTTCTGAGTCTCGTTATTTTGTGATTAGGTGCTGACCATTGCACCGCCACGTTGCGTAGCAGTTAATGGCCATGGTTGGAACTCACGGTCGCAGGTTCGAATACCACAATGGGCACAATAATTGTGTTGAACAGTCATAAGTCATTATTGTTTGATTTGTTACAACAAGGTCTTTACTTAACGATGGACTACCTCTATCTCACTAGTGGCCGTTGTTTTAAGAGGAAACACTAAGGTCGACTGATTATATGAAAAGTAGAAAAAATCAACGTTTCGTAGTCCCCTGATTCCTCCTCCAAAACTGAACCGATTTAATTACTTTTTTTATTAAAAATTAAAGGAAGGCTTTGGCTGTGTCCCTATGTTTTGCTTTTTTTCATAAGTTAATTATTAAAAAAGATGTGAACCTTTAAAAACCTTAAAAATTGGCCAGAATTTTGCTGTGTTCAGACATCCAGCAAACAAATTTGACGAGATTATATAAAAAAAAGCAAAACATAGGGACACAGCCAAAGCTTTTCTTTAATTTAAAATGAAAAAATTAACTAAATCGGTCCAGTTTTAGAGGAGGAATCAGGGGACTACGAAACGTTGATTTTGTCTACTTTTCATATAATCAGTCGACCTTAGTATTTCCTTGTGGTGGGCAGCGACTTATTATAATGGCAGCGGCAGTGCTATGACGCGTTCTGTCAAAGCAGAGTAGGAGCCAGGCTAAACTTAGGGCTTACTCTTCTTAAATTCGAGTTGGCTGGGACAAGGATGAGTGATGCCAGACAGATCCAAAATCTGCTAGAAATTAGCCGCAGAAATTTCCAGTAAGTACTTATTTTCAATAAAACTCTTCAATAAAAGTATTTGGTTTTATTTCTATCGAGCGATTCCAGTATTCTCCGTGTGGTGCCGGGGGTAAAGAATTGCACCACCCCATCTCTTCCCGTGGGTGTCGTAGAAAGCGACAATGGGACCATTCCAGAGGATGGGCAGCAGCGTCTCTCTGTGATTATTCTCACCTTACTGCGATCGCCAACCCGCCCGCCAAGCGTGGCGATTATGGCAAATTCCCCTCAAAATGATTTATCCTTGAGGGAGACCTTTGTCCAGCAGTGGACGACTTTTTGGCTGAGATGATGATGATGATGATGATGATTCCAGTATAATGCTTATCGGCGTGGATTCTACCGATTCCAGTATTATACAATGCGTAATAAGTTATTTTCAATAAATTCGGCTTGGATTCTACCGATGCTCAACGTTTACAAAAGTGAAACAGCTATATACTTACTATTTTTCATGTAAGTTGCGTAGTTTCACAATAATATTGTTTTTTTTTTCAAAATTTTTTTTTACTTTTATTAGTACTGTTTGAGATTGTGAAAATTTAAACTGGAAACTGATGTGCAAAGTTAGACATATTTTTTTTACATGTTGTGATTGTCCTTTGTATTTTGTGTTTTTATTTGTGATGGAAAGTGTCCTTTTATGATAGGGCATTTTCCAATATGTTGACGCTGTGAGGAAGAAAAGAACTTGAGTTTCTAGCCGGTTCTTCTCAGTACAAGATCTCCCGCCCAGAGTAGGCTTACGAACCGATGGCATAATAATGTTCATAATGGCATAATCTGATTAAATTATTTTGAATTTTGAATACAAAGAAAAATACTTACACTTAAAAATACTTATCATCATCATCATCATCATCATCATCTCAGCCAAAAAGACGTCCACTGCTGGACAAAGAAAAATACTAAAATAAAAAAAAAATAAAAAAAAATACTTAGGTATACTTACTTAAAAATACTAAATCTTGCAAATATCTACTTAGGGTAGTTGCAACAGTTTTCGACAGAAACCATCTAGTGATCGACATTTTTTTAATTTAATCATAAGAAATAGGGGTCAACAACTGATTTGTGAGTTTAGCGACAATTAAATACAGACCACTTGCTTTCTAGCTGTCATCTAGTACAGTAAAATTCCAATGAATATATATTCTATTTTTTTGGCGACGAAAACCGTTAATGAACTAAGTTACTGTGTTAAAAGGTATAGGTTGCGCCAAACTTCCAGTCCTCTCTGAAGTTGGCGCGATTCGCGTCGCAGTAGTAAAAAATAGGCGTTAGTAGGGCGATGGCGGAGGACGAGCGGTAGGGCCTGACTGTACAGCTGCGCAACGAAGCAACTTCAGAGGGGACAAGAAGTTTGGCGCAACCTATACCTAGGTGTAAAAAAAGGTTTTACCATTCTCCAATAAAAAACAAACAGACTTCGCGTTCGAGCCAACTCGAACACAGACGTATCATTACCGCGAAAGGGAGAGCACGCAATTTCTTAAAAACCTTGAAAACTCCTTTAAATTGGAGTTCTAAAACACAGGAAAAAAAATATCCTATATCATTCACCAAAATGACCCTTTTCGAACATTTTATTTTTTTCTTTCGGCGCCGTGCGCGCGTGACTTTTGACTGACTGTTTGGCCCGCGGCGCTCGCCTATCCCCGAACGCAACCGCAGAATTAAAAAAAAGAAACAAAAGTATGGCGTCTACACTCGCGTGCTTATGTTTTGGCGGCAAAAGGGTCTTTGGTAAAAAATTCTCGCTCTTACCTGTGACGTGTCGGTCTAAAACAAAGTAGACTAACGTTTTTCAAATGGGAGAAATTGGCGCTACAATTAAAATAGGGTTGCAAAATACAAAAAAATCGTTACTAACAATATATGAATGGACTTGATTTTTGTACCATAATATGGTATTCTTTAAAGTCCGGTGAGGCTGTAAAAGCCTGAAATAGCGCAGCAAACTCCCTCCAAAAAAAGGTGGTTTTCTGATGTGATCATCTGAGCTGACAGACGAAAAAACTGTTATTTTTTTGCTATGAAAAATGTGACATACAGTTACCCAACTACCCTATATACATACTCGTACTAGGTTATTACATTATATGTTATATTATAAACATTAAACATTGTTGGGCAACAATACCTATCATATAAAAGATTTATCAGATTTAATAATTTGAGCTGTGAGTGACTACTCGCTCAGAGTATTAAATTTGATAAATCATGTCAAAACTAATTATAATTATATTGGATTTTCAATTTTATTTCAATAGTATCTCCTTTTTTGTCATGTGATGTAATACTTTACAATTTAATGTAATGTTTTTTTTTCTTTATTTAAATGTCGAATTTGGTCAAACTGTGTACATTGGGTTGCATCCCAGTTCAATATTTTCTATATTAATTGTTTTTATGTAATTTTGGATTCGACCTGTTAATGTACCTAAGTTAATAAATAAAATTAATTAATAATTCAGTAAGCCTCGGTTGCAGAGAGGCAAAGTGGTCGGCCTGATAACCGAAGTTCTGGCTTCTATTACCTACCAAGTCGGACGCGATTTCGGATTTTTAGATAAATAGTCCGGGTTTTTTGATCACGAATCGTATTTGACAAGTGTGGTGACTATCCGCCGAAATTAATAACCTATCCTCAGCAAGAGATAGGCCTACTAAAGATTTGTTGCTTAAAAATAAAATAAATAAAATAAAACATTTTTATTTCAGACTATACGGTCCATAATAGGTTAATTAAAAGTTAGTTAACAAAAATAGCTTATTCTACATTAGTGCTGTTAGTAAATACAGATATAATATTACTTAACTAAACCTAAATTACTTAACTAAACCCAAGCACAGCTCCACCCAGTGTCTCTGTATTGGACAGTCCGGTCTTTCAGCAATCGCTCTCAGTATGCTGTTCCGACTGTTATGCAAGCGCTGCAGTAAGGAGGCCGCTTTCTTGCGCATGATTGCGTGAAACCCATCCGTATGGGCCTCCGCAAACACTCCTGACGCACTGCAACGTCGCGGCAGCCGCAACAGCACCCTGAAAGCGTTGTTGTATTGAACCCTCAGGATGTTGTAGGCTCGGCGCGTATATGAAACCCACAGTCCGCTCGAGTAGAAAGACTGACAGAATGCCTTAAATAAACTTATTTTGACGTCTGTCGTACAGCAAGCGAACCTGCGGGCGAGCATATTGCTCCTCACTGCCAACGCCCTGCGCTCTCGCTCTATATCACCGTCATCCCGAAGGTCGCTGGTAACAACGTGACCTAGGTATTTAAAGCTATCCACAATGTTCAACTTAGTTATTTCTGTTATTTATCGGAAAATAACAGCGGTTGCTAGGTAACTAAACTAAGATAGGCCTATCTCTTACCAGAGATAGGTTATTAATTTCGGCGGTAAGCCAATACCTCTACCCATCATTAGTAACGCTGACTCGATTTTGAGATTGATACCTTTATCCAGCTTTGGGACAGGTGTATCTGTGTTGCGAAAGTGGTCATACTTAGCGTACCTACTAACATTCATGGCTGAAGAACTTTAATTTAGGGTATGTTCCGATAGGTACACTGCGAGCACTGTATTTATTTATTTATTCAATTACATGCTGGCTTACAGACTTTTGTACAATACACCAACAAGTTTAAACGATAAAATAAGTGGATACTACCTACAAAATTATACAAAATTAAATTAAATAATGTCAACATGCAAAATATAGAAAATAATGAAACATATAACCATATAAAATATAACAATAATAAAAATAATCAATCGACACAACTGTCGTGTAACAGCTGCTAACCTTACAATGTCGTCAAAAAAATAGGTGTAAGGTGTGGTGCTGTAAGGTGTGACGTCGAAACCGTTCTTTATAGTTAGCTATACTGGTTACTGTTTAAAACGGAACGCAGTCCAGTATACTGTCATCCATGCTGTCATCCATGTCATTTCTGGACGATGTCGATCACGTGATCAAAGCACTGAGAGCGCCTTACCTCGAAAATGTGAGTGCTTACAGTACAAAAATGGCGACGATTTATATTTACGTCATATATTTCCCTAGGATACTGCGGCAGTTTACTGTCAGTCCATAACGTAACAAATTTCTCACTAGTAAGAGCACTGGACAGAGCTCGCAGTGTATATCGGAACATACCCAAAAAAAGTGAAGGAAACGTCAGGTCAAAAACAAAATTGTAATAATAACGCGAGATCCGTTTAAATGGTTTCATTTGGATACTATAATTAAATTAGGGTAGTTGATACATAACAGTGTCCGATACAATACAAAAAACAAGTACACATAATCTTAAAGCTAGCATAGGCAAAGGCGGTCTTATCGCTTTAAGCGATCTCTTCCAGACGACCTTTGGTTTAGGAACCCAAGAAGGAGATAGAGGAAGTGCGCAAATACAGTAGAATATAATAGAATCATATAACAGTACATAAAAGACATACATATATATATATATATATATATACTTACATAACACATACATACGATACATTATGTTCCTTTGAAAATTTAAATAAGGGTCAGCATTCAGCAATTTATATTTGACTTACTCCTAGCTGTAATTCAGTAAAATTCCAATTAAAATCTATTACCTATGTATTAGTTTTTCTGGGTTACTGGATCGAACAATGGTGTCTCTCAAGCGCGGATCCACCGTTGTGGGTACAGTGGGATGCCCACAACCTTAACTGAGATCAAAGATATTTTTTTCATGCTACTTGTATTTTAAAACTGGACGAGTTTCAATGTATATGTATTAGTATGTATCCATTTTGTATGTTTTATTGTTATGTGTTGTGCAGGTCAATATATGTTTCTTTATCCTTATCTGCCTTTATATTCAATCCCTAAAAAAACTAGCAATAAACAGTGCGCGTGTGTGATTCTGAACGTAGAGCAGCATACATCAAACGCACACATTCACAGCTAAAACCTTACCAAATCCAGAAAAACAACAAAAAAACAAAAAAACAAACATATTGATTACGACTCACACTTGGCCGATTTTTGGGTCGCCGTACCCACAGCCATTTTTGTATGCTGGATCCGCGCTTGGTGTCTCTACGATGTTATTCTCTAACTTATTAAATAGGTAACGAGACTTTTGAAATGATACGAGTACGCTACACTGTCCTAGTTTGTCAGTAAAGCAGGGGGCTTCAGAGAAATTTAAGATAAGTTAAATATAGTCTATAAACCTGCTTATAATGCATGGCCAAATGTTTCAAAACATTTTTTTAGGATTGATCTCGCGCCATTTATCAAGAAACTTATGAAACAAACCTAGTGTTTCGACCCCTCAAAAATAATAGGAAACTTAAAAAGGCGACAATAAATACATTTTTTGACATCTACACTACAAACGAACCTTATGGGAACGTTGTAACATGTAACCGAATTTTTGTTCCACAATAGTTCCTACTTAAATCAAATAGCAATAACAACTATTTAAGAAACTTTATCCAATAATCACTGTAAGGCGTTAGCTCAAAGGATTTTCATCGCCTCTATAAGCATCTTACTGCTGAAATACTGTGCACAAACCTTCGTAATGGTAAATAGACTTTTCTATAGTTTCTTATTATCATCACCTCACCAGTTCATTATTTGTTCCCCACTGCTGGGGCACGAGTCCTCCCTATGGATGGATAGGAAGAACGGGTCACAATCACCACGCGGGTGCTTTGCGGATTGATGGTTGTTAACCAACAACTGTAAGTACTCCTTTCGAAGCACGGTTCTTAACTTCCTACCAAAAGTATCGGGTTCCTGCTTAAATCAAATAGCAATAACAAGTATCTACGAAACTTTATCCAGTCATAGCAAAGAATATATCGTCGGGTTAATGCAAAAACCAACTAACTGGCATTTTTGACAAATTGAGTTAAAAATGCCATTTTACTTAAAATTTTATGTTCTCTCTACAGGTAAAACAAACTAAGCCATATACCTGTTGGTTTCGGAGTTAGTGAAATGCAAAACCATCTAAATGAAATACTTTATAGCAATCTTTAAGTGAAAAAACGAGTACCATCGGATAACAAGCAAATAAAACAAAAATAGAGGTCCGAAATAAATTATTTCAATGTAATTTATTTTAGCAATAACTCGAATCGTCCAAATAGCTCTTAAATTCTAAGATTAAAATATAGCAACCTAGCGTAATAGAAATTACCATTAGAAAAAATATGAAATTAAGTTACAATGCTACTGGTAATAGAAACTAAAAAAGGATAATCGTTTTTACTTGTCGTATATGCTTATTAATCTTTACAATAAAGTAAAACAAAAGCATTTAACCCACGTAAATAGCTTTTACCACTAATATTTTACTCCGTCTACAAGAAAGAAATCTAGAGGATCTGAGTACAATTTAGGATTTTTTGTCCCGAAAAAGGATCAGTGCCTTGTATGTACTAAATACCAACGCGGAAGTGCTGAAAATAAAATCGACTTAGAAGAAGAATATAGAATGCATATTGAGAGAAAAACAATTTGTAACGAAGAAAAGCGAAAAGATAATTAAAGAGAGGGCAGGAAAAGAAAAGGATTTTCTTTCCGCCACTTTTGATCTCCAGGCCATACTGCAAATACCTAGCGATGAAGTAGGTCTTCTATACTACTGTCGTAAATTAACTGTGTATAATTTGACAATATACGAAAACGCATTTCCAAATAATGCATACTGCTTTGCATGGTCAGAGATTAACGGTAGAAAAGGCAGTGCAGAAATTGGGTCAATTCTATTACATTACCTGTCTATGTGTATTCCGGCACATGTAAAGGAAGTTGCTTTATTTTCTGATACCTGATGGCGGGCAGAACAGGAATCAGTACATAGCAGCGCTTTTATTATGGGCTGTACACAATATCGTCAACTTGAAAATCATTAATCATAAATTTTTAGAATCCGGGCATACATACATGGAAGTGGATTCCATGCACAGCAGTATTGAATCAGCAAAGAAACACACAGCAATCTATTCAATGACTGAATGGTTGAACGTCTTCCGAAGAGCACGTTCTTCTCATAAATGTAAGGGGAAAAAACCCTACAGTGTGAAGGAAATGAAATATAATGAGTTTTTAGACTTAAAAAACTTAGCGGCAGACATTATGACAAACAGAATGAAAAATACTGAAGGAGGAAAAGTTTCGTGGCTGAAAATAAAGTGGACGAAGTATGTCAAAGGCGAAATGAAGATTTTTTATAATGATGACATGTCAAACCACTTTTTTATCATCGATCTCGCAGCAGGTACTAACGTTGCAAAAGCTAAGGACGCCTGTTCACCACCACCACCTCCTTCACATCATATGGGACTAGGCAAAAGAAAGTGGGTAATCTCGCACCACCTAATGACAGCAGCACACTGCAGCAGCATATTGACAACATTAAGAAGCTGCCCAGTGAATTAAAACGATTATACAAGGCCCCATTACCAATTACGGATGCCAAAAAAAGAGATTTGCTAACTCTTTGTAAAAAGGGGGTAATTCCTGATGAATACCACGCCTGGTTTAATGATTTAAAGTCAGATAGTTCACAAATTGATCGCGTACCAGATGCTGTATTATCAGCATCTTCAGAAGATGAACAATAAGCGTGTTTTTGATTTTGTGGTGCTAATTTTCTTTCTTCTTTTTAAAAAATATAGACATTTTTTTTCAACAAGTTGTTTTAATTAATATAGTTTCACTGTTTTTTATTTATTCTGTGAACTAATCTAATTTGGGGGGTTTTGAATATATTTATTGAAACGTAATTATTTTTGTTCTTTTAATCGGGAGGTAAAACCAACTAACTTAATAGCTTTTTACATTTTTATTGAAAAATAGAAGTCCCAAAGACACCATTATCTGTTTGCATCTAAATAATATTAAAATGAATAATTCAAGTTAAGTTATATTCACCATTTACCTTTCGTTTTTTAGTTACCGATATTTCTCAATATAGAAGTAAAACCAACTAAATGGGGGGTCAGTAATAAAAAAAAAGATTTTTTTCGGATTTACGATGAATTTATCTGCTTTTATTCTACATAATTGAACTCATAGTTAAATAAGAATACAACTAATCATAACTAAAAATGACAAGTATTTTAATAAACACAAGTTTAAGATACCCAAACTTTAAAAACGCAATAACTCAGAACTACAATTCCATAGGTTAACTAGTTGGTATTTGCATTAACCCGGCGATATACACATAGTAAAGCGTTTAATTGAGAACAGTTTTATAATCAGTCTGTAAACTCTCCACAGCTACGCACAAGCTTTCCTACATAATAGTTACCTATGTAGACCATGAAAACAACGGGCCAGCTTATCATGACCTTACCTACGCTGCACCAGCATATCATCAGCCTCAGCGTAGGAGGGTCGTGGTATTAGCAATCAATTCCCGATTAATGAATAACTGTACCTATTAACATTATAGTTTTATCAAGAAGGTTGATCGTCTTTCTGGTGAGCGTATTAACCTACTCGAGGGCGTCACCTGCAGCGAAATGATGACATGCATTGCATGCATGCATGGCCTTACTGCGTAACTAGAGTAACTCAAGCTTAGTTCAGCCATCAGCTATAACAAAAACAAATGCCCAAAAGACCTATTTTTGATCAAAAATTGTCAAGTTTTCTTTTGTTGTAAATTTTATCAGCCTCCTTCTTGAAATTTATCAGTTCATTCATTTATCAATTAAAAAAGCTATATCTATTTAGGGAAAGCAAAGCGATCTAGCTAGTTCATACAGCCTAGTCTTTGTTGTTTATTTATAGTGATTGGCGATTTATAAAATAATTAGATGATAAGTTTAACCTTGGATTTTCAGTAAAGATTTAGAAGACTTTATAGTTTACTGAGCTTTCACAAAAACTTCCGGAGAGAACTTTAATGATGTTTTATTGTTTGCCTTGTTTTGCTGTTTCATTCAAAACACAATGACAGCTTTGACATTTGCATTGCCCTTGACGTTGGTTGACTTGTTGTTGCTAAAACCAGCCGGTCTTGTCAGTTGAGTTCATGTTTTCTTGATTTTTAAGTTTTGTCGGTGGTGATTTGTTTAGAAAATAACTTGTTAAAACTATGGCAGCACGTAATATTATCAAATTGGGAGCTCTAGAGGCTCCTAGAACAGCATTCTTGCTGTGCGACATCCAAGAAACGTTCAGGGCCCATGTAAAACATTTCGGTGAAGTTGTAAAAGTTGCAAACAAAATGGTTCGTACTATTCTCCTAGTATTACGTAATGTTTTCGTGTTTCTTGATACGTTGTTTATCTCTGATAAGCTTAATAGGTATCTACTGTAATCTAGATTTAATATATTGATGGTTTGTAATTAAAATACTGTTGATTTATAATAAAAAGTAGAAGTAAGCTCATTCCAAATTTTTTATCAGTTTTAAAACAGACTACTACGCAAACTAGGCACTTACTTATAGTCTAGGGTTGTAGGTATTACCAGCCCAATTAACTGACAATGCTGAGCGGAGACCTTTTTGATACAATTTTTATTCTAAGTTATGTTTTTTGTATGTGTATTGTTTTTGTATCAAACATAAACATAAACGTGTTTCTATTCTGTTCTATTTTAACCCACATTGAACACTCAATAAGTACCTACTCAATATTTTAATGTCAAACAAGTGTAACAAAAGGTGTTCTAAAAAATTACAAAATAGTACAAGGGTCCATAACCCTGTTGGGCTCTGCCTGTAATTGTAAGAGAGTCGTCATCAGTCAGAATTGTCATCATCATCATCATCATCATCACAGTTACACACACTTTGTTAGTAATTGTTTCAGGATGTTTGTAATAGATTTTGATGCCATGTTGAAAGTATGGAAACTTAATTTGAGGTGCAATAATCATTTATTTATTTATTTGTTTTCGAAAGACCAACAGCACGCGAAACATACATACATTCAGATATAGGTAACAGATGGCCAATATCAGGTCTCCATGTTTAAATCATAATAAATAATATCTCTTTAATTCATTACTCCTTATTTATCTTGCAGGTGGAAGCAGCAAAACATTTCAAAATACCAGTATATGTATCGGAGCAGTACCCCAAAGGGCTCGGCCACACTACAAAAGACATTAAAATTGATGATACTGCTATGGTTTATGAGAAGACTAAGTTCTCAATGTACACACCAGAGCTGCAGGAGCGATTGAAGAAGGATGTTCCTGACTTAGCTTCCGTAGTGCTGTTTGGTATTGAGGTAAGTGTCATCATCATCAGCTCAATTTTAAGTTCCTACTGCTGGTACACGAGCGTTCCCTATGGATGGATAGGAACAACAGGCCATCACCACATAGGTCCAGTGCGGATTGGTGGTTGTTAACAACTGCTAATGCGGCTAGGACCATCAGCTTTACGTGCCATCCGAAGCACAGAGGAGTTTGAGATGATAAATTTTTGGCCACCCATCTGATAACCAGTAAAATGTTGCTTAACCTCAGTACTCCACCGGGAGCGGTAACCACTGGGCCATCGAGCTCCTCAAAGTGTACCTTTTTGTATTGGTGCACACAGACTGTCGATATTAATGGAACTAAATCATCTGGTTCTCATGTAAAAATGGGAGTTCCACAAGGGTCCATTCTTGGTCCTTTTCTGTTTTTGATTTATATCAATGACTTGCCATTCTTTGTAGAGAACTTCTGTGAAATCGTATTATTTGCAGATGATACTTCACTCATTTTTAATGTAACTAGGTGTAAGAATAATTACGACGATGTAAACAAAGCTCTCTCAGATGTACTCAGTTGGTTTACTGTTAACAATTTGCAGCTTAACGCTAAAAAAACAAAATGTATTAAATTTAAACTACCAAATGTCAAGAATGAACCAACCGATATTAGAATAAACGGTGATCGATTAGATTTGGTAGACTCAACAGTTTTCTTAGGTATAACCCTTGATTCAAAACTTCAATGGAATCCTCATATAACGAAATTGGCCGGCAAACTCAGTTCTGCTGCTTATGCCATTAGAAAAATAAGGCAGTTAACAGACGTTGAAACTGCTAGAACAGTTTACTTTAGTTATTTTCATAGTGTCATGTCGTATGGCCTCTTACTGTGGGGAACAGCGGCTGATATTGAAACTATATTCATTTTACAAAAACGAGCAGTAAGAACAATCTATAGACTAGGTTCAAGAACTTCTTTAAGAAATCTTTTTAAAGAGATTGGTGTGTTGACAGTGGCTTCTCAATTTATTTATAATTGTATAGTTTTTGTACGTTGCAATATCAATTCATTTACCAAACACGGTGACGTACACAATTTTAATACTAGAAGTAAGACAAAACTTGTGATGCCACTGTTCAGGTTACAGAAGGTCCTTGGTTCTTTCTTGGGGCAAGGTATACACTATTATAATAAAATACCAAACACTGTACTAGATTTACCTCTAGATAAGTTTAAAAAACATGTAAAGTCTTCTTTACTTAAAAAAGGTTATTATACAGTCAGAGAATATTTAGATGATAAAACAGCCTGGCTATAACAAGAAACGCATACTTTACTACTTTTTATAATAAAAAATTATACTGATATGATAGCCTTTATAAACAGTGTCCTACAGATAACAAATAGCGTTACGTTAAACATTTCAATTAGTTTTGATTTAGAGTAGCTTGGGTGTGTCATGCTCTCTTTATTGTCTCTGCGGTGGTGGCATGTGCGTCGGGTCGTTACGTTCCCTAAAATATGGTTGAGCGAAGCGATGGCTGATTCATTATGTCATACTCGTGAACGGGTGCCGCCTGTGGAGGCTGGTCTGCTCTTGCATACTTGTCTTAATTTTATTATTATCAACTATAGTTTAACTTTGTTTTTTCTTAGACAGGTTTTGACTTTTACTAGTACTGTATGACATTGTAAAAAATTTAACTGGTAAATGGTGTTTTTGCAAACTATTTTTTTTTTCTCATGTGATTGTCCTTTATATTATGTGTTTTTTTTTTTTTTTTATTTGTGATGGAAAATGTCCTTTTATGATAGGGCATTTTCCAATATTTTTGACGATGTAAGGGAGAAAAGATCTGGACACTTGCTGAGTTTCTTGCCGGTTCTTCTCAGTACAAGATCTCCCGCCCAGAGTAGACTTACGAACCGATGGCATAATGACGTTCATAAGAGCTATTTGTAGCCTAAACTGAATAAATGATTTTGAATTTTGAATTTTGAATTTTATTCAAAGGAATTTAATTATGTTTCATACAAACAAGGTTACTTTGAACTTGGTTCACTGCAAGTAAGGGTTTGATTGGGATGTTATAATATAAATATTATGACAATAGCTGTCTAAAAAGTAAATGAGAAAATCCTGAGCTCGTTCTTACTTTGAGGGGCACGTCTGAACTGATAGCCATATCCTCAGTTGTTAGGATTCTGGGTTTATGTGCTTCTACTTTCAGCTTTATCATCACTTAACATCAGGTGAGATGAAGGTCATCGAGGAATAAAAAAGTTAAGCCAGTAGTCCCAGTTGTCCTGTGTTGGGCCAGTGTGGTACTATATGTTTATTTGAGTAGGGCTGAGGCCCAATAAGTGCAAAATTTATGTTAACTGATGCGGTTATGTTATAGATATCATCACCATGATCATCATTACCAGCTCATTTTACGTCCCCACTGCTGAAGCACGAGCCTTCCCTAAAGATGGATAGGAAGAACGAGCCAATAAAAATAAAAAATAAACCACTACGTGGACCTAGTGCGGTGCGGTGGGTTTACGTGAAACGTATGTACTTACATACTGGCTTTACGTGCCTCTGAAGCACGTAGGAGCTCGAGATGATACATTTTTGGTCAACTATCCGATGACCGGTTGAAGTTATTTAACGTTAGCAAACGCGGACCATTGTGTCATCAAGCTTCTCATTATTGACATATGCCACTCCAATTTCAGGCTCACGTGTGTATAGAACAAACGGTAATAGACTTGCTGAACGAAGACATATCGGTGCACGTCCTAGCTGATGGTGTATCGTCCAGGTCACTCATGGACCGTGGGTTGGCATTACAGGTAATTTGTACATTTACAGTTGTTAATGAGCCAGCTAACAAGCATGCAGTCTTATATTTTTTATGCTGTAAAATCAAATTACTAATGAGCTTGGTTTGTTTGTGGTAGGACTTGTTTTAAGTCCGCCTGATCTAGACAAGTAGAATAGCTAGTAGAATATAAATGGTTTGTATAAATTAACATACATGCAACATCACAAACCCAAGTGGCCATAATGATAGCCGACCTCCGATAGGAGATGGCACATAAAAAAGAATAATAAACATATAGGATTGACATAACGCCATTGATAGGTCATTTAAACATATGACTGCTTATTCCAATCCCATACCAATAATAACTATAACATTTCTATTATATTAGTGTTATGCCTCTTATGTAGGGAGCTGTCTAATATCATCTTATGTAAGCTTTTCACTATAGCCAGTTCCTCAGTAGTAGTGAGCTACAATAAAATGCAATTTGCTGATTTCAATTCAGCTTTACCGGACTTTTTTGGGGGAGGGGAGATACTTTAGGGTTCCTCGAGCCGTGTGATCGAAACACCGTCAAAGGGTTTCTAGAGGGAATGGCATCACGCAAGCATGACCCCTTTCTCTACTAGATTTCCGAGTTGGCCCAGGTAGGCTACTCTTGACGCAAACTCAATCTCAATACAATTCCAATCCCAAATCTAAAAAATTCAAATGGCACTATTAAAAGCGATAATAGCGCTACATTGCAATTAAATTGCGTGGAAATTAAGTGAACAAATTATTATTGAGATTCGTCCGTCGTCGTCGTGAGATTGAGAGCGTTCCGAAATTGCGAAACTTATCCCAATATCGATACATATTAATCGCATTGGAATTGTATTGAGATTGAGTTTGCGTCAAGAGTAGCCTACCAGATCAGGTCGTGGGGGTGGGCAGAAGTGCCCAGGTACATGTTACCTGGGCACTGCCTGCGTGTGAACTGGTTCTTTGTACTCTTGTTCTATGAGTATGGTTTGGCGAATGTGCATGTTTAATGTGTAGTGGCATTTTGAAGATAGCTTTCTATCTTTACGGAGTTTATATGTGGCTCCATATGTGCTATCTCTTATTAGAACCCTAGTATAAAGCTTCCGTTGGCTCCTCCAGTGCATGCAATCCATAAAAGAGTTCATAGCCACTTCAGAGACGGTCCTGTTCAAGCTGATGCGCGACAAACATAGTTTATAATGGAACCCCATTTTAATTCATTTATTTTGATGTCCATAGAGGCAAATCTAGCACAATAATATCTACTCTTGACATTTTTTTTAATGATATCTTCAAAAGAGACGTTTTTGACGTGACAACGTCTTATAATTCAATAGAGTCGGCTGCACGCACGAAAAAGTTCGGCGTTACCTCGCTCTGAGGCGTTCCATGTAAGGCTTGAAGTGCAAGCGAGAGCGCGGAACGAGCGACAAAGAAGCACAATCGGCTGAGTAGAAATTTAGCCATGCTGCTGTGCAAGCCCGTGTCCGGCATCGCCACCGCGGTACTTACCCCCAACACCCCCCGACACCCCCAACACCTCCCGACACCACCAACTCCTCCCGCCTACCTGTTCGACGGGCTGCTGCTGCTGTGCAAGCCCGTGGCCGGCATCGCCACCGCGGTACGTACCCCCAACACCCCCCGACACCCCCAACACCTCCCGACACCCCAAACTCCTCCCGCCTACCTGTTCGACGGGCTGCTGCAGGCTGCTGTGCAAGCCCGTGGCCGGCATCGCCACCGCGGTACGTACCCCCAACACCCCCCGACACCCCCAACACCTCCCGACACCCCCAACTCCTCCCGCCTACCTGTTCGACGGGCTGCTGCAGGCTGCTGTGCAAGCCCGTGGCCGTCATCGCCACCGCGGTACGTACCCCAAACACCCCCCGACACCCCCCGACACCTCCCGACACCCCCAACTCCTCCCGCCTACCTGTTCGACGGGCTGCTGCAGGCTGCTGTGCAAGCCCGTGGCCGGCATCGCCACCGCGGTACGTACCCCCAACACCCCCTGACACCCCCAACACCTCCCGACACCCCCAACTCCTCCCGCCTACCTGTTCGACGGGCTGCTGCAGGCTGCTGTGCAAGCCCGTGGCCGGCATCGCCACCGCGGTACGTACTCCCAACACCCCCCGACACCCCCAACACCTCCCGACACCCCCAACACCTCCCGACACCCCCAACTCCTCCCGCCTACCTGTTCGACGGGCTGCTGCAGGCTGCTGTGCAAGCCCGTGGCCGGCATCGCCACCGCGGTACGTACCCCCAACACCCCCCGACACCCCCCGACACCTCCCGACACCCCCAACTCCTCCCGCCTACCTGTTCGACGGGCTGCTGCAGGCTGCTGTGCAAGCCCGTGGCCGGCATCGCCACCGCGGTACGTACCCCCAACACCCCCCGACACCCCCAACACCTCCCGACACCCCCAACTCCTCCCACCTACTTGTTCGACGGGCTGCTGCAGGCTGCTGTGCAAGCCCGTGACCGGCATCGCCACCGCGGTACGTACTCGGTTCTTAAGACGTTGTCACGTTCAACTATCGTCAGTAAACCGACTTTACAGACAACCAATTTTTTTTTTTACTTTTCTTTTATCAAACGTTGTTATAGCGACATATTTAGATTAGATGATGGTAGCTAGCCAGGCAGACAAACAAGTCCTACCACCAACCGAACCGAGTACACAAACGTGTACCCTCCCCACTGGAAATCGAACCCGATACCTCTGAGTCTAAACCGGTGGTCTTAACCACTACACCACAGAGGCGGTTAAAATCCATTCCTTCCATTTGCTCCAGCGCATGCAATCCATAGGTGGGTTCATAGCCACTTCGGAGACGGTCCTGTTCAAGCTGATGCGCGACAAGCAGCATCCCGCCTTCAAGCTCGTGTCCAAACTCAACCGACAGCCGACCGTCGACACTCTAGGCTTCGACGTTTCCAAGCTTTGAATGTCAATTAAAAAATATGCGCTAACTTTTTATACTTGTCTTGTTTAGTAGACGGATGTTTGAACGGCCAGGGGGGTGATTTTTGAGCCGGTGACTAGTTATCACGCTATGATATCTATATATTAATACGTGAAGTAAAAACTTTGTACCCGTTTTTACAAAAATTGCTCGGACGGAAGAGTATGACATTTCGCACACTTATAGTTTATATAGAAAAGGTTATCCGAAAGGGGGTGCAGCGCGGAATTTGAAAATTTACGTGTTTTTAAGTCACGTGCTAGGCGCTGAATAGGTCTTATACATTAAAAGGACTAGTGTAGGTTAGCTTGATCCTTTCACAAGGTCATGGTTGTCTTGGAATTTGAAACAAATACCCAGAAACTGCATAAACAATACGTAAAATAATGATATCTAAAAACTTATTTCTTCAGCAACTTTGTAAATATAGCCCAAAAGAAACAATGATCCGACATCAAAATGTTTGTATTGATATTCCGCAGGTCACTGTTGTCTTATTTTTCAATTAAAAAACATGAATATGAAAATATTAAGACTTTTATAATTTTTTACCCAAACGCCTATGATTTTACGAAAGTAAACATTGCTCTAATTAAATCACCAGCCTACTCTGTACAGATATTAGTGTGCGTGCCTATTCGTAGTCGTGCGCCGTTGTCACACCACTGCCACGCGCCGCTCGCTCGCTATCATAAAGAAACTTGAAACTCGCAGTTTAGCGTCCGCGCTGCACCCCCTTAAACAACAAAAACAACATTACACACACTACCATGTATTTGAACACACGTATATGTATTTGACACACACGTATTGTTTGTCTTTAATACGGCTGATACCTGTCAATGCCAATCCAAACTCACATTCTATCTTTTTTAATTTTTCATTGCTTAGGATGCAATCCGTGCAGCCTTAATAAAATTACGGTCGAATTTTGACCACTGGGCGACCACTAGTCTTAATAATTATGAGGGCTCCTTTTTCTTTAAATCAAGGTAACTGGTAACTTATTTTTGACACCATAAATTCTTGAAAGATATCTCTCGCTGGCGCAGTGGTTAGCGCGCCCGGCAATCGAGTGCTGAGATTAAGCAATTTTCGCAAAGGCCGGTCTTCGGATGGGTGACCAAAAAAGTATCATCACTAGCTTCTCCGTAATTCGGAAGGCACGTAAAGCCGTTGGCTCCGGCTGCATTAGCAGTCGTTAACAACCACCAATCCGCACTGTGCCCGCGTGGTGGTTTATGGCCCATTCTCCCTATCCATCCATAGGGAATTAAGGCTCGTGCTCGTGCTTCATAGTGTTTTTAATGTTACCTTTAATTTCGAGATCACCGGTGATCAAAAATGTAAGTGACAACTGATTCAAAAATCGCCCGCCAGCAACGAAAGTGGAGAGACCAAGCTTTGAATGACAATTTAAAATATGCGCAATTTTTTAAAACTTGTCTTTGTTTTTTTTACTTTTTTATACGCATGTTTGAACGCAAAAGAATGTCGAGATACCAAGCTTTGAATGGCAATTAAAAACGCACTAACATTGGCTTTTGTTTTTTTTACTTGTTTACATAATAATGCATTTTTGTAGAGTCAGCAACGAAAATCGCTGTAGTACAGACGCCTCCAAATAAGGTTATCATCCGTCTCCGGACTTTTAGATTCTAGTCCGGACTTTGTCCGGATTTTGGAATATGAGTAACAAAACTACATATTAAGAAATATCAAATAAGTCTTTAATGATTATTAACTTCTCATTTAGGTATCTAAAAACAAAATATAAAATCTTCTTTAACAATCAACTTACGAGATCAAACAATAAATCTTCTATTGCGAAATGAGTAATGTTTCCATTTTGTGACTAAAAAGTCCGGACTTTTATCGAAATGTCAAGCTTTTTGTCAGGTTTTTGAGGAGCTCGATGGCGCAGTGGTTAACGCGCCCGGTCTGCGAGTGCTGAGGTTAAGCAACTTTCGCAAAGGCCGGTCATCGGATGGGTGAACAAAAATTTATTATCTCGAGCTCCTCCGTGCTTCGGAAGGCACGTAAAGGCCGTTGGTCCCGGCTGCATTAGCAGTCGTTAACAACCACCAATCCGCACTTGGCCCGCGTGGTAGTTTATGGCCTTTTCTCTCTATCCATCCATAGGGAAGGCTCGTGCCCCAGCAGTGGGGACATAAAAATGAGCTGATGAAGATGATGAGGCTTTTTGTCAGGACTTTTTAAATTTCTTAATGGTAACCCTACCTGCAAATCAACTTATTCAAAACTGTAAAATTCTTTAACAAATGTTCAGCCATATGCCATATACATTAAGTTCAAAATCTATTGAGAAAATTTTACAGTTTGTGGTAGGCTGTGTGCAGGCGTATGTACATCGAACAGGCGATTTTCAACCTTAAGAGGAAACACTAAGGTCGACTGATTATATGAAAAGTAGACAAAATCAACGTTTCGTAGTCCCCTGATTCCTCCTCCAAAACTGGACCGATTTAATTAATTTTTTCATTAAAAATTAAAGAAAAGCTTTGGCTGTGTCCCTATGTTTTGCTTTTTTATATAATCTCGTCAAATTTGTTTGCTGGATGTCTGAACACAGCAAAAGTCTGGCCAATTTTTAAGGTTTTTAATGGTTCATATCTTTTTTAATAATTAATTTATGAAAAAAAGCAAAACATAGGGACACAGCCAAAGCCTTCCTTTAATTTTTAATGAAAAAAGTAATTAAATCGGTTCAGTTTTGGAGGAGGAAACAGGGGACTAAGAAACGTTGATTTTTTCTACTTTTCATATCGTCGACCTTAGTGTTTCTTCTTAATGATGTCATTATGACAAGATACGTAAGGTAGTGCTCAGCATGAACCAGTGATCGACATTTTGTTCCTTTAATCATTAAAAATAGGGGTCCAGCAAATCGATTTAAGTTAATTAAATATAAATGAAAAACTATATTTTTTGGCAACCAAAATGTGCCGACATTGATCTTAAAGCACATGAGTAAATACCAACAGAGTCCAAGATTTCTTATATAGCGTGCAAAATGTATACCTACTTTGGTAGGGTTGTCTCATTAAGGCTAAGATAAATAAAACAAAATATTTTATTTTATTTTTATTTTATTTTAATCGGTACATAAACAGCCAAGGCCAATATAAATGTACACAACTAGCTTAGTTTGATAACAAAAAAAATAGTATAAAAGTAATGATACATGATGCTTAAACACTACAACTTACAATAATCACATTATTCATAAAACGAGAGGACTAACATGAAATCTGAAATCTGTGAACCACAAAACAGTCGATAAAAATACTGTTATATACAAAAAAAATAAAAAATAGTTACTATATAAGTAGATAATATTAACAAATAATAGTATAAATAATAATGTTTTATTTCTGTTTTTACTTATATGATACTTAAATGAATACTAAAATTATGCAAACAAATACATGGAGTGTGTAAATAGTTTAAGGGGAGATAAGGCTTAATTTTATCTTATCTTTAAAGTGTTTTTTTGTCTCGAGAAAAATATCGATGTTAAAGAATTTCGTATTGTAATCGTGGAAGACGCGTAAGAGTAGTTTTTTTTTTTTGTTTTTGTTTATCAATAATGTTCTTTTTTATAGTTTTTTTATTTTCAGATCTAGATAAATTCTAATCTGACGTAAAGTTTTTTGTTAAATAAGTACTGAATTAGAAAACACTCAGATGGCAGATCAAATGTACAGTCATTGTTCTAAGATTTCAGTGCCTATATTTATAATGTTTGCTTTAACATCGAAGTGTTCGCGAAACTACGTGAAAACGGCAATATTTTTATATTTCTAGCATTGTTCAATACACACTGTACAGTAATTAACTATTAACAGTAAACCACTCTAATTTAAATAAAACATAAGAAAACCTCAAATAATTACAATATTTTAAGAGCGATGACAGTTCACAACACAAAACAACGCGTGCGACACTCACTGAGATCGTCCGCTGGCTGTGCCGGTGTAAACCGGTTGTCCTCTCGCGGCGCGTACGTGAACCCGCCCCCCAACCGCCTAACACTCTCGCTTTCGATCGCTTTGAAAGCGAGGCCCTCGCCTCGCTTTCTAATATAATATCGAAATATAATATCGAATAATATCGAAAGCTATAGCCTATAGCTTTTGATATTGCTTTTATATTGCTTTCGAAATGACAAGATGACGCCTCCTCCTCGCCTTGCCTTCAAAGCGATCGAAAGCGAGAGCGGTCGACCCCCAGTTCGGTGAGAGGTCACGCACACATAAGCCGTGCTATGTGTAGTGTTCCTGTCGTAGCGCGCTCTAAGGAAGCTTGGATTCTGTTCGGGTATTTACTCATGTGGTAAATTGTTCAACCTAACATCATCAACTCATTAATGACCCCACTGCTGAAACACGAGCCGTGTTCGTACGAAAACACAAGCAAAGTATGGCTGACTTAATAGTTAGCATTATGAATAAGAACAAGTTAATTTAGATCAAGAAATTTTAGACTCTTTTGTCCTCTATGGTCTAGTGGTTTCTTAACCACTGGACCAGATCCAGAGGTTCCGGGTTCAATTCCCATGTGTACTGTTTGGTTACTGGTAGGGCTTTTAAGCCATCCTGGCCACCACCATGTTGCCTAAATATGATTCCATTACATAAATCATCTCTACAATTGATGGGTAATTAATTACTATTTACTTAATCGTTTCTGAAGCTAAGCAATATTGACTTTGAATTTGACCGATAACCCATCAAGTATCAAGATCGTTTGTTCCCAGCGGCTCCAAAGTGTCGGCTGCTTCGTGGCATCATCCGAGAGCGTGCTATTCAAGCTGCTGCGAGACAAGAATCATCCGGCCTTCAAGCAAATATCTAAACTCAACGTCACTCCCACAGCTGACGAGTTTGGCGTGAATACTATTAAAGATGTTAATTAACATTTAGGTAACTGCTTTACCACAAAACGATGGCTAAAGTTAGACAATGCTTAAAACAGATACTGTCATTTATATATATATGAAAACAGATTTTAGCCGACTGCGTCAGAAGGAGGGTTGTTTTTCGAGTGTATGTATGTATGTATGTATGTCTGTCTGTATGTTTCTTTGGCACGCCCTACAGCCAAAACGGCATGGTGAATTTTATATTTTATAGATTTGTTTTGGCTGTGGGAGTGAATACTTACGCTATAAAAAAAAACAAAAAAAAAGTAAAAACATTGGCCGGGTTAGCTATTAGTAGTCTTAACCCCAAAAAACTGTTAGATCGACCACACGATCATCTACGGAATTTAAAGGATATGGCCAATTTTTCTATGGACGTAGATGTAGTTAATTTTGTTTTCGGGGAATATTAGCAGATTTTATTCTCATGTTTAAAAAATTGTGTATGCGCTATGACTTTACTATTTAAAAGAGTACCTAAGGCTAATTTCATAAAATAATTATATTATTTTATGTAGGTTTTGAAATGCTTGGTTGTTTACTTTACAAAACTAAAAAGTTGGAAATAAAGCAAATTCTTACTTTTCTTGCTTTATTTTTCTCGTAATATTTGTTTTTCTTTTCGTTCTATTGCGCGTTTTTTTTTCATGGAGCGATGGAATCTCATCATTCTCACTAATTAGCGCTACTGTAGTAATTTGAGAATATTTGTAAGTGTCAATACTTTTAAGCGAGGAAGATGTAACTCGTTCAGTTGTAGTCGCAATCTCGTCTGAACCAGTGTCAGTTGTTGGCACACTTTTTGACAGAGTGGATTTTGGCTGGCCAGATTCACTTTCAGTGGTTTGGAATGGGAGTTCATGCCGGAACGTTGAAGCTTGTCTCAAATCTGTATTCTGTGGTAAATCCTTTGATAACATGGATGTAGTCAGATCAGGTTCCTCATTTGCACGGGATTGTTCTAGTTGGCACATCATATTATCATTATTAGTTGAAATGTCAATCGTTTCAGTAAGAATGCTTTCAGTTTTAGCCCAAATAATGTATAGAATTTGATCTTCGTCAGACAGTACATTGTCAACCTCACTTCTGGACATGTTTATTGAAAAGGGTCAGTTTTTCTGATGAGAAGACTTCCTGACTCTTTCTAAATATTTTATGAACTTCGTCCTTTTCTAATATGTCTTTAGTCTGATGTTGTTGATTATCTGTTGTAACTGTGCGATTGCCAGAAGCAATTTTGGACATATCCACATATTCTGAGCCAAATGGATACAGACCGCTTTGACGAAAGCCATTTTTTATGGTTTCAGGGCTTATTCCTTTTAAAGCTTCTTGTAAATTTGGTGCGAAATCGTCCTTTTTCAAGCGTGCGCCTTTGTTTTCAGTCTTTCTTCAGTATTCATGACCTGTACTCTCCAGGGAGAAAAACCGCGACGTCCATCGGTTGGATCAAGTGAGTAGAATTGGGCAAAAGTGCGATCAATTCTATGCTATTATCTCTGCAAAAGTTTGCAAGATGTAGGTATAGTACGCTACACCTAGAGCTGAACCACATGGCTGTAGGTCAATATTAACACGCCATAGTTTTAGTAACTGGGGATTGTAAACAATTGATCATCGTTTCCGATTCGTTTCGCTTTAGAACGTAAAATTTTAAACCATTTCTTACTGCTTGGTCGTCGTCTAATACTTGAGTCTGTTCTGAAATTGGCCTCGGGAAGCCAAATTTACAAATATTACGATTATTTTTATAGCATGTTCATTTTCAATATCAGGAACTTTACAAGTTACTACTTGTTCTAATAACTGTATTCCTTCAAGGCTGTAAAAAGCTGGCATATCATCACACCATATAACTATGTCAACGTGGGGGCTACCTCGTAACTAAAACTACCCTCCACCAAAAATTGATGATCTTTTTCCCTAAAATTGGATCATTTTGTCTACGTAATCTGCTAAACAAAGCGTTCAAGCACAACATGAAGTGCCTTGACAACGTAACATGATATGTCTCGGAGGGTAACCTATATTTTGTGCACTATTACTATACTATACGTTGTGCCTTTCTATAGTTCTACTGCTGAAAGAGCATCAAATAGATATTTGTTATGTTAGAATCTTTTATTAATGCTCATGACACGAATTTGATAATAATCTAGTGGTGTTATAGGAATGGGCCTTTGTTCTTAGTCCATTTCGGCCATTTGGAAATAGCTTTATCCATGCTAGCTCTTCAGCTCTTTGCTCTTTCAATAAACTGATGGGAGGCGCAGTTTTCCGCTTCAATTCGTAAATGGGAATGGGTCTGTCTCCTACGTCAATGTTTGTAATAATTTCAGTCAAATCTGGTATGTTAGTATCAATCGGTATAAGGGCTGTGGTAACGAAAAATTGTCCCATATCTGAGGCATCGCTGTTATCTTCATCTCCGCAGCTGTAATTCTGTGATTGCACATTTGTTAATATTACTTGTGATTGATTCAAAGATGCGTTTGTAGCAGTAATACTGAATTGCATATTTTGGCATTTCCTAACGAGAAGTAATAAATTGATCCACAAAAAAATAGTAGGCTAGCACCTAAAATGCTAAGTTAGCATCTAAATGTAGTTTAGGTGCTAACTTTGTATTTTTAGGTGCTAACTTAGTATTTTTGTGGGTTAGGTTAGGTTAGTTTGGTGATCGATTAAATACAACCCTTCCCTAACTTGCAGTGCCACTGCAAGATGTTCACATAACGCGCTTTGATTGGGAAAATTCATTAACATCGAAGTACCTCTGACAGGCGCAACAAATCCTTTGGGTCCCCTTGAATGTATTTTATATTATCCATTGTTAAACTTGCTTATGTGTTCTTTCAACTGTGAGGGTAGCAACTTCACAGTGAAGTACCTAATACCGATGCCACCGCCGCGCCGCCCGCCTGGCTTGCAACGTTAACCACAAAGTACTAGAAAACGTCAACGAGTCTTCTGGGGTCTCGGTTGCTCAGCGATGTGGCATTGCATGATACTATTTTGATTTTATTGAAGGTGCCCATAACTCTGCTTTCTTTCACTTCAGTGGTCGAGACTATAAAGCACTTCAATGCCAGCACTTCACTTTATAAAAATTGTTTTATTCATCTTCACAGACCTACCCAGACCCCAAAAAGTTGTCGGATTTTATAGGTCAGGCTAATTATAATACATACAACTCATAAAAAATGCAAAAAAATCTATCCCTCCTATTTGCGCCAAAATGGGGGGTGTCACCGGTACACTACGGGTTTCAAAGACACTAAAACAGGTTTGAATTAGTGAATGTTTTTATTAAATTTAAGTGAGTTCAATTTCGTGTATTTAGCTTAAAATTGATCCGCAATTAAATATTGACACCTATTCAGTATGCGTAAGGTTTCATTTTAATTATTATGAAGTGTGAAAAGTGAAAAAACAGTTGCGATTTACATTGAAACATAAAAATATGTTGCAGTCTGAACATTTAACAAAGGTTTGCTGGTTACACGAGCTAAGGCGACAATTTGCCCGACCGCCCTTCACAAATACGGGTAAGTGTTTTGCTTCTCTAAGTCTCTTCGCTACGTGAGGAATCGGTTCAACAAGTCTACGTTTTCGCTGAGACGACAGAGCTTCAATGTTTAATTAGTCTAGTTCTTCAGAAGGACTGTCACAAGCGACGCGTGACTGGGTAGGACTGAAACGAGTATCGTCAGAACACACGTGAGAGGGACTATTGCGTGTGACTCGCGATAGGCCAGTGCCCCTACTATGAGCTCTTATAGCAGTATTATTGCAGTTGTGGAAAAGAGACGCGAGTATATTCGCCGCTACACGCGTCTCGCTTTCACAACTGCAATAATACTGCTATAAGAGCTTGTGGTAAGCCTCCTGGACTGGAACATTGGGGCGTAACCAATATTTGACTTCCAAATATCAAATGTTTTGCCAGATCCATTTTAAAGCTCTCGGTCATACCTATAGAATTTATTTCTGGACTCGCCAGCCTGTTCCGAAAGCACTCCTATATAGGTAAAGTCGACACCTCAATGATTTTCTTGCCGTGTACGAGGATTTTGTGTAGTGTCACAGTCATGGGAAGCCAATTATATTCCGCAACGTATTTGTAAGCTACGTTTTTACAAAATTCACCAAATTCTTGGGAATCGATTGGCAAACCACTATTCAATGCAACTAATATGGTATTTATATAATTCACAAGCCAATATTCTATTCCAAGTATCTCTGAAAATATTATGCGATTTTCTTCTGTAGACACATTTCCATTATTAGTAGTCCCAGAATGAGGCCGAACAACGTCAACTAGAAGCCCCATGCGGTTCCTTATTTCAGCTTGTATGCACTTTTTGCGGGTGTCGATAATTCATCCCTCACTTTGGGATACGCCAGTGTCTAACACTTGGGTCGTTCTTATACCCAAGATGTAGAAGAAATTACAAGCACCTGCTATAGGCGTGAAGAGGACTTAAGCCATGTCTCAAAGCCTCTTCGTTTACGGGCTTACTGAAAACAAAATCTAATTTGTTGAACTGACACGCTGTGATATGACATTGGGCACCTTAGTTGAGAGAGTGTTCCCGTGATCATGTTGTAAACCTTACCGTTAACTCGCAAGTGGTTGAAACGCTATATCCTTTCGACGTTTCATAGATAATTGGTTGAAGATTTTGTATTTGCGCTTCCATATACGCTTTTTCGGACATTATGAGATCATTAGTCTCTTTTCTGTATGTGGGAGGCCTGCAAAATCTTAACGACTGGGGATTAGGATTTATCCATATTATTCGGTTTTTCCCTCCATTTTCTTTTATTCTAAGGGAAATAAACGTGGCCGCGAAATTTGTGTTTTCGTCAAATTCAAGATCTTGGGGCACCTTTGTTTATAAATGGACTGACCGGTACTGCCATCAAAGCCCCAAGATCCTTCAAACACACAAGATATTTCACGTGTTTCATTCTCTTCGCAGTACATAATTATTATTACTATCAAACAGGGTCATAATTCTTTTAAATGTATGTTCCAATAAACTCTGCAAAGAAACGGAAGCTTCTATTTCATTAACTGATATATTTTCTGAGGGGTAGCAAAAAGCTCGTGTTCTTTCAAGTTCAGTTCAGTGTTCAGTGTTCTTTCAACTGTGAGGGTAGCAACTTCACAGTGAAGTACCTAATGCCGATGCCACCGCCGCCGGCTTTCAGCGTTAACCATAAAGTACTTACTAGAAAAATTCAACGAGTCTTCTGGGGTCTCGGTTGCTCAGCAGTCAGAGTAATGGATCTGTTATTTATGGGGTCCGATTCCCACTCGAGTTTCCTGGGACTGCACCAACAATAATAATTATTGTTATAGTGAACGTTTATAATGAGATAGATTTTTACGAACCGGGTAAAAGAATAAAAACCTACATAAAATAATTATATTAAAACGCCTTACTCTTTTAAATAGCAAAGTCCATACAATTGTTAATAATCTGAAACCGAAACTCTCGACGTCTAGTACTTTTGACTGATAAGTTCATTGAGTTTTTTTTATACATGGGAATAAAATCTGCTAATACTCCCGAAAACAAAACACCATAAAACACTGCTGTAAATGATAATTATTAACTACATCTACGTCCATAGAAAAATTGTCCATATCCTTTAAATTCCGTAGACGTTGTAGTTCGTTTAAAGAATTTTGATCGTGTGGTCGATCTAACAATTTTTTGGGGTCAAGACTACTAATAGCTAACCCGGCCAATGTTTTTACTTTTGTTTTTTTTGTTTTCACTCCTACAGTCAAAACAAATCTAACGACACCTCATCCACCATGCCGTTTGGGCTGTAGGGCGTGCCAAAGAAACAGACATACATACATACATACATACACTGGAAAAACATAACCCTCCTGACGCAGTTGGGTAAAAAAAATCCACGAGCTGGATTCGAACCCGAACTTTTATGCTATCGTGCTTCTGTCTGAGGTAGTACACCTGACCCAGTATGTATGGGGTGCGGGTTCGATAAAGCACGTGAAAAAAAATTCAACACTTTAAAATTGAGGGTTCTAGTTGAAGAGCGCTTTCACCTTCAACCTTAGAGTTCTTCAATTTAGACGTTTCGTGTGGAACCGCTGCCGTGCGGTTTCATATTAAACGCCAGCCGCACGACTGCTTTAATAAGGAACGCAGTGCAAATGTACGTTAGCCGTCCGACAACAAACGCCTAAATTGAAATAGTCGTCTACTAATCGTCACTACCATCAGTTGATCAAAAAAAGATATATTATTGCTATGTAAATATAGTTTATGGAATCAAAAATATACAATTAAATTTATTTGGAATTTCATTTGAGTAACGACCATTTCAACTGCTCCTTCGCCGATTGGAGGACCTGTAAGATAAAACAAAAAAAATTAGTAAGTAAATACATAATATCTTTTAAAAAAAAGTTAATTAATCTGTGTTAAAATAATGTACAAAATTTTTTTTTAGTATACACAAAAGCTGACAACCGTTTATTCAGATCAGGAACAAAGTTGAACTCGCCGTTGCATTTAGGTAAAGAATAAAATAACACTTTGAAGATTATATTTAAGAAAAATGCAATGTCGACTAGCTATTTCTAGAAAACGCCATGTTTTTATATATCGCGTTTTCGTAAACGAACTAGGATAATAGCGCCTGTTGTCGACAGAAACACGTAATAATTTTTCTTTTCTTTAATAATTAAAAATATGGGTTGTGTTGAAAACTGGCGTCACTGCCTGACTGCGGGGTTTGAATTCGTTCAGGAAAGATAAGTTATCACATATATTTTTTTAAATTTTACCAGCCGGGCAGCTCGAAGCTCGAGTGGGAAGATCCTGAGGAGATCCTGAGGCTGGTTGACTTTTTCAAGTAAAATTTCATCTTGTAACTATAAATAAGTACGAGTACTTGTAGCATTTTGAATGCCAAATAAAAAAATTAAATAAAAAAGTTATCAGGTTTAGTGTATACTAAAAATAACTTTGTAGAGGTCCAGTGAAAGCTGTTAAAATAAGAGCAAGAAATAAATGTACAGTCGGTTACAAAAGTAGTTGAGTAAACACTAGTTCTCTGCATAGTACCTGGTGAAACACTATGACAAGGTCAAAGAGTTTCCATCACAAAAAATGTTTTCGCCTTATATTTTTTTATATGAGCATTTTTTAAACTTAAATGGTTTTTTTACTAAAGGGTCGTCTGCACCAGGATAGCTTTCGCAACATAAAATACATGGTGGACTTAATGCCTGAGGTAATCTATACCAGTCAATCATAGGGTGGTGCAGAGATGTCATGGTAGGTGCAATCATGTGATGACTAAAACGAAAGTAATAAAAATAATTTATCCTAAAACGCACAACACATAGTTACCTAAATAACTTATAAATATCTGTTATACATACAATAGCATTTTAGAATTTTTATATATACAATTTTCCTTTATATTTACCAAAGGTCTGCTACACCAGAACAAGCACTTTTGCTAAATCTCACTTTAAACGTCATTCTGTCACTACCAATTTTTTTTAAAACAGACAGCATAATTATGTTATAAGCAGAATTAACGCTTAATCTTAATAAAAATGTAATTATACATAGTAGGAATTATATTTTAATTTCAATTATTGTGAATAATTAATTAATTATTGTTTACGTAGTGTATATTGTAATTTCTTATTAATTTCTGATAAGAATGTTTTTTTTTTTTTCCTTTAGTTGATGGCTTCGTGCGGTTAGCACATTTAGCCAGTGTCAAAGTAATTTTTCTTACAAGTTATAAATAAATAAACAATATTTCCATCTTGTATGATGATGATGAATGATAATAGAAATGAGAAGTGAGAAATGATATACCCCCCAACCCCTCGAGTATCTTAGTAAAGATGTGGAGCTTTACTAAGTCCTCGGGCGGACTTCTTGAGAGAATTTGAAAAGTGACGTTGCACTGTTTTGTTTCATTTGCCAACAATCATGCACACTCACGAACACTTAACGGTTAATAATCCACCATTACTTCACATTAATATTCGACATAACACAAATTTTAGAAAATAAAACAAAACCGCAGACATGACTCTTCACTTTCCCGCCAAGAAGTCCGATAAGAATGTTAACCATATTAATTAGAGTAAGTGGTATAGCCTGTCTAATTAATGAAACTAGTGGTCGCCCAGTCGTCGAAATTCGACCGTAATTTTATTAAGGCTGCACGGATTGTATCACAATCATATGCAATGAAAAATTAAAAAAGATAGAATGTGAGTTTGGATTGGCATAGAGAGATTCCGGCCGCTTCTCTTCCATTTTTGAAATTTTTAAAATGTGTGTCAAATACATGGTAGTGTATGTGTAATGTTTGTTTCATTGATTTTATGTATTTTTATGCATAATTAAAAAAATATATTAACATTCTGCAATCCTTCTCTATATAAACTTTAAGTGTGCGAAATTTCATACTCCTCCGTCCGCGCAATTTTCGTAAAAAGGAGTAAGTACAAAGTGTTTGCTTCACGTATTAATATATAGATTAAATAAAGAAAAAACGGCGTAAACACTTTCGGTGGTTATTTAAATATTATGTGACACGTCTAACTACTTTTGTCACTGACTGTACCTCAAATTAACAATGGTACTATGCATAGAACTAGACTTACAGGTGGACGAACATTGGCTGCATCGTGCAAACACTTCAAAACACCAAATAAAAATTAAAATAAATTGGTGGTGTAAAAATGGTGTGGCGAAGTCTTACGTCGCATATCATATGTCATTAATTTTTTAACCAAATAAGGTATTTTATTTTATTTATAATACTAAATAATATATTAAAAATTCAGCAAAAGTTTAACAACTACTTGCAAAAAAAAATTACTCATTATTAAAAAGCAATATTTAAGTAATTGGAGAAACGTGTGCGCCTACGCATTTAGAACGGCAATGAAGCCTTGGAACGTTCGCGGTGAGAAGCGGTGTTTGTAAATGAGTTTCATTAGTAGTATCAGATGGCCAGTTTTAGCCATTTTGGTATTCCATACAAAGTTCAAAGCTTTTAGTAATCCAAAACCAAATAAGCCAATTTTAATGAAACTTTCTAAGCTTAAGGGAAATACAGAGATGTTGACAGTTAATAGAAGACAAAAAAAAGTTTGTATAACTGAATTTATGCTATTTGAAATTTACTATGGAAAAGTAAGTATAATTCCGTGATCATGGCACATGCAACTGTGCCGAAATATCGGATACTCACATAGTATAATTAAACATGGTAAGAATCTTGTTAATAATTAATTAGTCAATGAAAGTGACCATTAAGTGATAATTTAATTAAATAGTTATATTACTATGGAAAGTTTCTTGAAAAGATCTTTGGGGGAGGCATTTGTCTAGCAGTGAATGGCTTTTGGCTTGAGATGATGATGATGATGATGATGATGATGAAAATTTCAAATTGCATAAAATCAGTTGTACAAAGGTATTTTTATTTATTTTTTTGTTTTTTATTCATTATAAAGACTTTGAATGTATAAATATTTTAAATACCTATTTTATCTTAATTAATTTTTGCATCAGCAGTATGATAATGTCTTGTTATAAAAATATAAAACTTCACTTCACGAAAATTCTAGAACAATCGCAATAAGCCGAATATATTACGAAAAAGTGTTTGTTTTATAATCATACCAAAACGTCAAAGCTTTAACATACGCAAAAAAAGCAAACCAAAAATATATATATTAAAAAAAAGCTATGCTAGCATAATTATGCAGAAACAGTGTTAAACCCAGGAAATGCAAATAAAAAAAAATAAAAAAGCTAGTCATAAAAATATTTAATTATATTATAATTATATCAACAAAATGTTCTATGTTCGAAGCGGATTCGATGATATCAGCCACTAGCTATTCATAATGTTGTATAGAATCTGAAATATATCACAACAAACATTTTAGATATCCATACTTGTTATAATTGTTAAAAATGAGCGATATTCACAAAGGCTTTATTATCAAGACATAATTATGGCAATTAGGTTATGTAATTATAGCAATGTAGTATAGAACTTACTAAAATGCAGTAGGCATATACGTTATATCTTCATGATGATATGTATTGTTGATAAAACTAAAAAAGCAAAATGGTGATAAAAAATTTATGAGTAAATTCGTTTTTTCAAAGTATTTTATTGGACTTAATTTTTTAATGCTACATTAAATATTTCTTTAAATCCGACTAGAAGTTCTAGCTATTAGCGCGTTCAAACAAAAAAAAACGAACTCTACAGCTTTATTATATTATTAAGGAGTAATTAATTAATTTAACAATATTTTAATCTAATTAAGTAATCTTTGTGTAGGTACTTCTTCAATACGTGTGTATGTCACTGAACTGCTCAACGGCCGAACCGATTTTAATTAAGTTTTTTGTGTGTGTTTGAGAGTGTGTTTGTAGTAGGTTTCGATTTACAATTGGACCCGGTAGGTGGGGCGCTACTATAGCTATATCACTCAAGCGGACAAATTCGGGAGCGCGCCGCTATTAAAATTGCTGTAAAATGTTGCTAATATAATTTACAATGTCTGAGAATCGCGTGCAACAAAAATACCGTTGGGATAATTATTACGTTACATGCAACACCATAGGATCAACAACTTGTTATTTAAATTGTGTTATGTAGCTATGTAAATTGTTAAACACACAAAACAACCCACTGCGAACAAACAAATCCGAATCTGCACTAATATTATAAATTAGACATGAAACACAAAAAGAAAAAACAGTGCACAAAAGGTTAAAAAGTGAAAAAAAAATGTTTTTTTTTTAAATAGATAAATTTTATTATAATTAACTATACAATATTGCATACAAAAAAAAGCGAGAATCTATGATTCAAGGTACAGACGCTTGCACATCAACACTATCCAAAACTGTCAAAACTCTTCAATAAATATTCAACCAATGTGTCATATACATAAAGTTTAAAGTATGTAGGGAGGAAGAGACACAACACATTGTAAGTTGCGCTGAATTGCAAAATGCGCACAGACACGAACGCTAGTAGTTCAGTCGTAGCCAGACGCGAGTTGGAACAGTCGCGTCACACATCTATAGCCTATAAGCTTACGCCTAGCTATAAAACTAATTTTTAATTTAAGAGTAGTGTGTTTGTTTCACTAGCTAAATATAGCAGACATTAAAAAAGAAAAAAAAATCAAGTCCCTTTAAAGTTACAATGAAACAAAAGGACAAATTAATAATAAATAATAATAATTAATTATTAATTTATTTTATTTTTAATTTTTTCTGGCCAATTTACATAGTTGTGTTGTTTTTAGGTACTATTTTGGGTTGTATAATTTGACATCATATCTACTAATTATTATTTTTCGTTTTTTATTATTGTTTGTGTTTATAAATAATCTTATTAGCGCCTTGGATGACTCATCTGTTAGCTTGTAAGATGTCTGATTCAAATAAATAAATAAGGTCACTTTTTATCAACTGCAAATATTTTGACAAAACATCTAATTATATCAGAGAAATAAGGTCCGTCCTAGCATTTTAAAAAATTCAAACTAGATTTTTTTTTTCCTGACACAAAAATTTTAATATTTTTAAGAGCGGCCTCTCTGTCGGTTTTTTTGAATGAAACTAGGGGCACGTGTAAGCGGTGAAGGCGTTGCGGCCTCTCTGTTTCGGCTCCTTTGAATTGAAACTACCGAAAATGCTTTATTGTTCTTTTTAATCGAAATGTCTATTGGCGTTTTTCTTGAAAGATAGTAAATACTTTAAAAAGGTTTCATTAATAATGAGTCGGTACCTCACAAGTTTATTAAGGAAATTTGGCAGCGTGTTGTAGGGTGACGTGCAAGCGTGTGTACAAACATACATTTATTAATAATAATGGCACTTAAATACAACACTTTAAAGTTGCCTTTAGATGGACATAATATTTTAATTGAAGTTATGTGGAAACTTTTTAAGTAAATTGAGTAATACGTAGGGGTGTTTATATCCGGTATGATATCGTAAATTCTCTATAACTTGTTGAAAAACCATAGACACATTGACAGGGTAACTTAACCCAATACCGCAGGCTTATTACCGAAAAAAAACAACCAGTTGCTTATTGCACAATGGCAACGCGACTGCTACTAGTTGCGGTTGCTACAATCGGTCGGATTATACTATAGCGCCGTCATGCACTTTTAGTTCGTCAATCGCTCACTCGTGGCGCTATCGTAGCGTTCTACGTTCCGTAATGGCTTGTGTTTAAACGCCTACCAAAAATGTATCAATTCTACTACCAATAAAATTCGAAACGCTTACCAATACGGATAAATGCTCACCAAATTGTGTTTCCTAAAATATTATAAAAAGGATACAATTTATATTTTTATTAAATGCCTTAAAAATATATGAATACCTTTTAACTGCATTTCAGACCAAATATGTTATTTTGTCACCAAATAGATAACACCAATATTTTATGCTTCGAGTTTCAATTTGGTAATTTTTCTTAAATTTCTAACCTATCACGTGACCTACAGGAGTAGGGCAGCTAATATCCTTAATCATTTGAATAATAGTGTAAAAATTTGGTGAGCATTTATCCATTTTGGGAAGCAAAAATAATATTTGTACAGTATTTTTTTTTATTTTTTAAATATAACAATAATGATATACCTCCATTACGGCGTATGTCACAATATAAGTATGTGCAAACAAGACAAAGCACTTACTCTCTCTTCGTTTACCTTAAATCTTATTTGGTACTTAGGCTTAGGGTCTAAAAAATATTTCTGGTGAGCGTTTAATTTATACACTTCCGTAATACGAATATATGTTTTGATAGCGATAAATTGTAAATTGTCACGATTGCGATTGTCACTTAAAGATCGGTAATAAGACTGCCGTAGTTAGTCTGTCTTTTCTATGTCAATATTGTAAAAGCATTGGTACGCAGAAAAAATAATAAAAAATAAGGGAATATTTTCTTAGTTTGCTTGCCAAATACGGGTTCGTGGTCACTCGAGCTATGTAAAGAATAACGCGAAACATGCTTTGCCTGACCTGGGAATAGAACCCAGAACCAACTCGTCCACCGAAGAAAAAAGGTAAATTTATCAATTTATATTCACTTCGCCTTTACAGTGTTCATAAACATTATTTTTATATTTTAATACCATTTTGTACACAGGGAAACTAAGTATATTATTGCGTATAAAGTACTCTAACACCAGTGATCGTAGGTAGCGCTATTTTGGTTCATTGACCGTAAACGTTGATGTTAATATGGACATTCCGCGAGATTCTAACTGAAACTTTTTTTATAAACATAAAAGAAGGCTTGTCTTACGTATAGCGACGCGTTGCCAATTACCTGTTTTTGTCTCTTTCTACAGCATTCAAATTGTTTATCAACAATATTTCGAGAATGTCCATATTAATACAACGTATCGCAAGTACAAAAAAATGCTCTACCTACTCCGATCACTGCCTATAACACAACAAAGATATACTCTAAAAGCAATAATCCAATTAATATACTCTAATCACTAAGTTAGGACAACACAGATATATAAAGTCCATCTAGAAGCACTTTTAATAAAATCTAACAATACTGTTTGTGCATAAAACGAAAAAATAAACACAGAACATATAATTTTATAGTTCACAATCACTGAAAGTGTCTACTGTCTTTTGAATTTGTCAGGTGGTAAGAAAGAGATGATAGTAATGGTACCAATTGTTCGACAGAAACCAGTCATCGACATTCTCTTTTAATCGGGGTACAAATAGGGGTCAGCAACTGATTTGTGTTTAGCGACAATAGGGTATTTGACTACAATGAAAATATAGATCAAACTGTTGTTAACTTAACAGTTAACATTTTTTTAAACCAATTTATCCAGCATATAATTTTAAAATAAGCATATTTTTTATAAAAAATCATAAAATTTTTTATGATTGACCACGTGATCGAAAACGCACGGGATTGGTCACATGATGGCGTGACATCATTTGCAAGCAAATCAAAGATGTCACTCGAAGTTTTGTACGGTGTGATTTGACAGCTAAGTTTGTTTACATGCAACTGACGTCACGACCACGTGACCTGCATGCATAGTTTTGGCGGCTATTTTATTCGTTTGAATTTTAATAGCGATTTTCATTAAAAAATAAAGAAATTCACAACGAATTAATCAAATTGCAAATATATTATGCTATAATGAACCATTAGACATATTTTTTTAAAACCTGTCAAATACCCTACTGAATACAGATCACCTGCTTCCTAGGTGTTATCAAGTAAGATGTTTAATTTTGTAAAGAGAAAATGCCAACACCTTCTACATAATACCGAAAGATAGCTAATGTATGAAATAAGCTTATTCGAAATTATTTTCTTTAAATAAATGAATAGTTTTCATGTCAGAATTATCTGAAACACTAAAATAAATGAACTTTCGTGATGACAACGGTATTCTGCCAAGTAGGTCAAGTACGTAGGTTTCTTTTAATATTTTTACATAAAAACGATAAAGCGTATTGAAGTACTTATTACTTATTTCAGTAAATGTACCCTGGTCTTGGCATAAAATAAAACATCTATTTTCAATGAAATTCTATATTAAATTTAAAAAATTAAAAAATATTTTTTTTTAAGTGCTAATAACTGTTCTATATTTTATTATGGCGACAAAAACTGTGTCGATCACTAGGCTTGAAGTGTCGAACACTGGCGCCACTACTACTAGTTAAGTTTCCCAATTCTAGTGCAAGGAATGACGTCACTGAAATTTTTTTTCAATGTAATCACCGGATTGACCAAAGCAACGTAAGTGGTCACAAACACATTTAAGAAAAATTTACCTTTTTTTTTTTTTTTTATGCCTTATTAGACAGCTCTTGACCTCGATCTCGCCTGATGGTGAACGTAGATGAGGTCTAAGATGGAGCGAGCTGCCCTAGAAGATGCCTATTAACTCTCGCCTTGAAGGAATTCAGGTTATAAGTTTTTGGGAACACAGACGATGGCAGAGAATTCCACTCCTTGCCAGTGCGCAGCAAAAATGATGACATGAAGCGCTTAGTGTTAGTGTAGTTTAGCGCGCTTTCCTTCATACAATTACAGTATATTTTGATTTGCATTTAAAGAAAACCAATGACAATAATTTTTTAAGTCAAAGACCGTCAACATTTTTGTTTAATTCAAAATAGACTCAATATTCATGTGAATACGACTTATTTTCCTTAAATACGGAGATATTTTTGACGTTTCAGGCTGCTTGGATCAATTCGATTCTACAATTCAACAGATATAGATGTGGTTGCAACATAAACCGAACCGAATGCGTTCATATTAAGGTCTATTTCTGTGTGTAGTAGTGATGGCAGTTGTTAGAATATGAGTCTTATAAATTACGTTATTAGAGTTTGTTATTGAGTGTCTATGATTTATTTATGTGATCCCTACTAGCAGAGCTTATCGAGCTGGTCGTCTGTTATGTTATTTGTCCTATTACCTGTTTTTTTACATACTTTTTGTTACAATAAAAAAATACTTATTTTTTAAAATGTAATTTTTCCTATTAGGTAACTACTTACTTGTTTTTTTTCATGTTTTTTATGTTGTACCATGTGGCGGGTCCAGAACAGCTTATCAGAGATAATATGCGTTGCATTTTTGATATATACAGGGTGTTTTTTTTAACTGGGACATGGGTATGGTCTAGTCCGAAATCATAATAGATACAAAGATACTGTTTTAGTTAGTTCTTTTAGTAAAAACAATTATAGCGTAACAAATTTTTTGGACTGATGGTTCCTTAGACAGTTTCTCTTTATCTTTTATGGTTTCGGACTTCCTCATACTCTCCCAGTAAAAAAGAACACTCTGTTTTGGTATTTTCATGTATTGTTTTTGCATGTAGTATTTATGGCAAAACACCCTGTACAGGAATTTTCATGTGAATTGTTTTTGCGTGTCTCGTGTAGTATATGTGGCGGGTCCCTACCAGAATAGCCTATCGAGCTGGCCTATTACCTGGGCGACGGTCTGCTCGCCGAGTGGAACGTCCTCGCTGCGTAGAGCCGCTCGTCCTACCACCGAAGTGGGGTCAGAGTCCAGTATCACCCTGTGAGGAAGAGGGTAGGTTTAAAAAAAAATAAGAATTTAGAAGTGTTGAAAAAAAAATTTTTCACAGGCGGTTTTCGAACTTTTGTACCCATAGTAGTAGCAAGTAGCCTAAATACTGTCCCACTGCTGGGCAAAGGCCGCATTCTAAAACCAAAGGCAGGGATAGAAATGAGCAAAATTGTGGTAAAAGATCGGATGTTTGTCATATCATTTGTTATATTTATTAAAACAAATAAAAAAGTGCATAATAAATGTGATAGTAACAAAAAAAGTTACTATATGTTTTGTGTTTCGCATGGGCACTGAAAAAGTAGATTTAAAAAACCGGCCAAGTGCGAGTCGGACTCGCGCACGAAGGGTTCCGTACTGTATGACGTATTAAAAAAACTACTTATTAGATCTTGTTCAAACCAATTTTCGGTGGAAGTTTGCATGGTAATGTACATCATATATTTTTTTTAGTATTATCGTTCTCTTATTTTAGAAGTTACATTTTACCACTTTGGAAGTGTCTCTCGCGTAAACTACCTATTCAGTTTAAAAAAAAATGAAATTAGAAACCTCAATATCATTTTTTTAGACCTATCCATAGAGATACCCCACACGTATGGGTTTGATGAAAAAAAAATTTTTGAGTGTCAGTTCTAAGTATGGGGAACCCCCAAAATTTATTGTTTTTTTTCTATTTTTGTGTGAAAATCTTAATGCGGTTCACAGAATACTTACTTACTACTATACTTACCAAGTTTCAACAGTATAGTTCTTAAAGTTTCGGAAAAAAGTGGCTGTGACATACGGACGGACAGACAGACAGACATGACGAATCCATAAGGGTTCCGTTTTTTGCCATTTGGCTACGGAACCCTAAAAAATGGGTTAACAAAGAGAAACGCATGCCCTACTAAGATAAACTCTGTCTCTTTGGACTCTATTCTTGATACTGAGCTATCCTCATGGCAGAGAAGGGGTAGGTAGGTTAAACTAAACTCAACCAGGTTATTAGGGGGTGTACCTCCTCTCTTCTCATCGAGCTCTTAGTAGCAGCCGTCCGGTGAAAGCGCACTTCCTCCTCAACTACTGAGACACTGGCTATCTTATCTCTAGCTGCCGGAACACAACAATGCTACAAACATTGACGTTACGGCGACATATTTATATAAGATAGTGGTATCTAGCCAGGCAGACAAACCAGTCTTTCCACCAACCAAACCGAGTACACAAACGTGTACCCCCCGCTCGGAATCAAACCTGGGACCTCTGGGTCTGAACCGGTGGTCTTTACAACTAGATCACAGAGGCGGATAAATTTTACCCTACTAAGTTAAAAGTTATATAACAACTCACCCGCCATCACAGATCTCGTCGAAGGCCAACATTACAGAATCCAAGTTATCAAGAAGCACTCTCTTCTCAACATTCCTTCGTAAAAGGATGCTCACTGACTCGTAAAGAGCGTTCAGCACTGACTGGAGGATCAGCTGAAAGGAGATAACATTGCCATTGCCGTTAGATTGATTGATAGTTTATTTGCATCACATCATCAACACAAGCTCACTTTATGCTTCACTGTTGGGGCAGAAGTATTTCATATGAATTGACGCCATTTAGCTCCTCGAGAGTTTACTAAGTATTTGATCATATGTGGACTATGATTATTTATATATAATTTTACGCAAATATTGTTGCGAACAAATTACAATTTGAAAAAAGACAAAGTTTTGAAAAAAATCCACGAGCGGGATTCGAACTCGCACCCCATGACATGCCGGGTTAGGTGCACTACCAACTATGCTATCGTGGCTCAATCCAACTCGCCGAAAGTAATCAACACTATCTACTCTTACTCTGTAAGCCAAAGGAGCCCTATTCAATGTCAACAACTATTTATTTATTTATTTAATATAAGGTAAGCTTACAGTCAAAGACATAAAAGTAGGTAACAAATCATTGCCTTTTAAAATTACATATGTGCATTAACTTATTAAATAAAGAAATTTAAAATTACACTAAAAAAATTGCTAACTAGTTTACAAATATTTATTCTCCTTTAATTATTAAACTAATTACATTTTACATAAGAAAAAGAGGATCAACCCAAGTGAAACCGTTCCAGCATCTCACTCCTAAAAACCGAATGCGTCCAAGTCGGGAGACCTCGCGCTGATGTTATTATACATTGTGCATATGTTAGCTATGGGAAAGTGGAGACCTAGGTCGGTCACAACTACATCATCAACATCTCATCTTAATATTTTTACAAATATTATAGATCAGGTGGGTTACTCTTGAAACACAATAGTAATAATCAATTTCCAATCCCAAATCTAAAAAATTCAAATGGCACTCTTAAAAGCGATAATAACGCTACATTGGAATTAAATTGCGTGGATATTGAGTGAACAAATTATTATCGAGATGGGGCGTTCCGAAATTGCGAAACTTATCCCAATATCGATACATATTAATCACATTGGAATTGTATTGAGATTGAGTTTGCGTCAAGAGTAGCCTACCAGTTAAGCAAGCTATATTTATGAACAGAATTTACCATGAACTTACTAAATTACAACAACAAATAATATTAAGTTAAATAAAATAAAATCGCTAAATACAAATTTAAATTGATATATTAAGAATACATACCTCATTCTCATGTGAACTGCCCATTACATAAAAGAATAAGTCTACATTGCTCTTGTAGACACAGGTGAGGCCTTCCAGCATTATAATCTCAGCGTTAGCCCTGGAATTTATATATTTTTGTTTATAGTAGATGTTAGTGACATTAGTCACTAACACAGTCAAAATGTATTATTAGATACATTTTCAATGATTAATAGGTACATAGAAAATAGGTAGAATTTCATCATCATCATCAGCTCATTTGTATGTCCCTGTTGCTGGAGCACGAGACTTCTCTATGTATGGATAGGGAGATCGGGTCATAAACCATCACACGGGCTCAGTAGTGGATGTTAACAACTGCTAATGCAGCTTTAGGTGCCTTCTAATGCACGGAGGAGCTCAGGATGATACATTTTTAGTCACCCATCTGATGACCGGCCTTTGCAAAAGTTGTTCAACATCAGCACACGCAAACCGGATGCGTTAACCACTGCGCCCTCAAACTCCTCACATTTACACAGGATTCACACAGTTATATTTACTAACTATTATATATAATATTTCGTGCTATGTGCATTTTCTGAATTTTGTTTTGTTTTGTTTTTGACCCTAGTTCCTTGGAAGGTGCGACGGGCTCAGGTATGGGATGCTACTTGTGTCAACACGCTTGCACCGTCCCACATTCCAAGCACTTCTGTTAGAACCTCAAACTGTGAAAGTATGAGAATCTGACTGGGGATCTAATATTTGAGTCATTTGGGTAGAGACATTAGGTCCATGGGGCCCAGGTGCTCACAAACTTTTTAAAGATATATCTATAAAATTAGTAGAAACCACCCGGGACCCCAGAGCTAGCAGCTACTTGGGCCAGCGTATAAGCATTGCTATCCAACGTAGCAATGCTGCTAGCTTACTGGGCACATTGCCTGATGGGGCAATTTTTTTATTTATAGTTAGTATTAGTTATAGTTTATAGATTTTTATAAGTTTAAGTTAGTTAGTTTAATTTAATTGTTATTGTCTTTATTTGTACATGATTTATTTTATAACAAACAAACCATCTTAATATACCCATTTTTATTATTGCACCTACTGCAATAATAATAGTATGGTGAATTATAGAGTTATGAATATGAAATACTTATTAGGTAATTATTTGTTAAAAGATTTGCAGTCAAATTTTTTTAACTGACCACTAGATCAATTCTTTCAAATGCCAAATTTGGGTACCAGTTGTAGTTCTTATCCTGTATATATAAAACATACACTTATAATACCAATAAAATATCCCACTCCTTCGGGCATTCATATTTTCACACAAAAGCCCGGATAAGCATAATCAGATATTTATAAAAAAACATAATTTACAATGTTTCAGCGTTCTCTATGTTGTTCTATGTTAACGGTGATGGTTTCCGCACTTAGTCCTTAAAGTGGACCATTGTACGTGAGCCATGGCGGCCGGTTATTCCAGCCAGTTGTTTCAGCGTTTAACATGCACATAAAGTATCTCATTTTGTTAACTACCTACACTAGAGTTCATTTTTTATACTCCAATTAAGTCTTGTTTTAGGTAACAAAACACTGACCAAAAGTAGGTTTAAACATTGGTAACCGAATAACTAGATGCTCAGTTTGAATGTGAGAAATTGTGGTTCAATGCCCATAGATCCATTTAGACTAATGATTTGTAGATTTGTGATGTTCAACCATTCTCTTTGTTTGCGGTGTGCTCTCTGGCATAGGCCAAATGTATTATAGCACATTAATAATAAACTTTGAAAGAAAACATTGTGAAAACGTAAAGTAAAGAAGCAAATCACTATGCTATTTTGTATTACCTGTGTGTTTTGTTGAAGAGGTTCTTTTCAAACGCTTTCTGCTCTTTGGCTGTGGGCATCACGTTCTTGTCGTAGTACTTGGCTAAGATTCTGTTGCCATCATTGTCGAGGATGCACATACCTTTGATGATGTAGAGTGTTGGCTCCTGAAAAGGTTTGGCAAATAAACGGTGAAACACATGTATGTATTTACTCTCAAAATACATTAAAACGCCTTAACGATTATAAGAAATATATAAAATCTGCCTCTTTTTAGACACGCCGCCGCACCAATACACAAATCCAAAAAGTTAAAACTAACATTAGATTAATACTAGGGTTTTAGGCAAAGTTTATATACTCACAAATAGAGAGCCTTCCAATGTGTTTGTGTGAACCATTTTCAATGAGTTTTTTATATGGTTTGCCGTTTTTTAAAATTATTAAAACAGTTTATAGAAACAATCAATACTATGTAGTAGTACGTGTTGACGTGTTTCTAAAATTGTCAGTCAAATGACATTTTTTTTTTTTTTTAATAGTTTGTTCTCTGAGGAACCGGCTAAGGTCATAGACCATGCTGCCATGTCATTAGTTTCTTAATTTCATTAGTATTATAATCCTAAAGATGATGATGAATGATAATGGAAATGATGATGATGAATGATAATGGAAATGAGAAGTGAGAAATGATATACCCCCAACCCCTCGAGTATCTCAGTAAAGATGTGGGGCTTTACTAAGTCCTCAAGCGGACTTCTTGAGAGAATTTGATTAGTGACGTTGCACTGTTTTGTTTCATTTGCCAACACTCATGCACACTCACGAACACTTAACGGTTAATAATCCACCATTATTTCACATTAATATTCGACTTAACACAAATTTTAGAAAATAAAACAAAACCGCAGACATGACTCTTCACTTTCCCGCCAAGAAGTCCAGTCAAATGACATTAAAAGTGACAGTTTTTTTTTAAGTTGAGAAACAGGCTAAGGTCATAGACCATGCTACCATATCATTAGTTTCTAAATTTTTCTTCATATTTCCTTCCTTTAAGATGATGATGAATGATAATAGAAATGACAAGTGCGAAATGATATACCCCCAACCCCTCGAGTATCTCAGTAAAGATGTGGGGCTTTACTAAGTTCTCAGGCGGACTTCTTGAGAGAATTTGAAAAGTGACGTTGCACTGTTTTGTTTCATTTGCCAACACTCATGCACACTCACGAACACTTAACGGTTAATAATCCACCATTATTTCACATTAATATTCGACATAACACAAATTTTAAAAAATAAAACAAAACCGCAGACATGATTCTTGACTTTTCCGCCAATTTTTTTTGTGTATTGTTTGTTTTTGTTTTTATTAAACAAAATCCCAAAATAATTAATCTTTAAATGGTGAAAGGTATATTTCACATCATTTGACAATGTACGTAAGTATTGAAATTAATATTACTTAGTTGTAATAAAAAAATCAAACGAAAAATGTCGATCCATGTGGTTGTATTGTATGGTAACTAATTAATGCATTATATTATTATTATGTTAAACGAATGGATTTTAATGTTTCGGCGGGCTGGTTAGAACCACGATAGCTCAATTGGAAGAGCACCTGACCCGGAATGTCAGAAGGGTGCAGGTTCAAATCCTGCTCGTGGAAATTTTTTCAACATTTGTGTTTTTGTAATTTGTTCGCAACAAAATTTGCGTTAAAAATTATTTTGAACATTTTATAAAATAGCTTGCTTATTTCTTAACTGATCTTTAGTAATTTCTGATCTTTAATATGTGTATTTAATATTTGTAAGCCAAAGGCGCCCATTCAATGTCAACAACTACCGTCATTAACATCCGATCATAATATAAATATATTGGCGCCTTTGGCTTACAAAGTAAAAAGTGTTGAATAATTTCGGCGGGCTGGTTAGAACCACGATAGCTCAATTGGAAGAGCACCTGACCCGGAATGTCAGAAGGGTGCAGGTTCAAATCCTGCTCGTGGAAATTTTTTCAACATTTGTGTTTTTGTAATTAAAACATTAAATTCAAATCACATAAAAATTAACACGATTATTATATTTTAACATTGCAGTGCAGCTGTATCAGAAAAATGTGACCAGCGAACATGACAGCATAGCACGCGGCAGCAACAAATTGCGTTTGTAGTCAAGCTCAGCTCTTAGAATAAAATGCACTTTGTTGATGCATCGTGTGCCTTTATTGTGGCCGCCTGTCACACAGTATCATAACGTGACACGAAAACACGAACATGATCATATAAGATAAAATTTAACGAGAAAAAATCAACCAGTCTTGAATGGGAATAGAACCCACGACCTTCGATGTACAATGCTTTGACCGCTAAGCTACCGAGATCCCAGAAAACACGTGGAATTTTTCTAGTACTTTGTGATTTACGTTGCAAGCTAGTGGTATTATGTCACAGTTGAAATAACACTTTTACAAGTATTTAACAATCGATAAAGACATTTACAAGATTTTTTTTTTCAAAAAAGATTTTAAGATTCCTTGAACCCGTTCTGGGTTCAAATCTTACTCGGGGCAAATAAATTATTTTCATTCACTGAAAATGTGTTCATTTCATTTAATTTTGTTTAAGTATACCTACTTATTTATTTATTAGTATTGTATATTTTAAAATAAGTAGATAGGTAGGTAGTGCATTATATTATTTTATTTACGTAGGTAATTAATTAAGGTAAACAATCAAAAGTAATAATTTGAACTTAGAACACCGGAAAAGGAACGAACGGTGTAACGGGCGGCCATCTTTGTGTGTCACGCGCTCACTGTTTACGCTCGCTCACTCACAGTGTTTTGGCGCGCACTCTTTTACGCTTTGATCTAGTTCCGGACAATACCTTTGCTAGAATAATCGATTTATCATCACTTTTAACACGTGGAGGAACCTTTTATTTAGAAAAAATAAAATAGAATATTTTATTGAACATAACAGTTTTAGATGTGTCGTTCAAAAGGCGGTATTATTACTATAGGTATCTTCCAGGAAGCTTAGTGATGGAGAAGATCGTTTGGCTTTGCACTTGGCTTTCATCTTACCTGATGTTAAGTGATGATAAGGCCGAAGGAGGAAGCACCCTTCACCCAGAATCCTCAACTACTGAGGCACTGGCTATCTTATCTCTAGCTGCCGGAACACAACAATGCCACAAACATTAATGTTATGGTTATGGCGACATTTTAGATAAGTTGTTGGTCAGGCAGGCAAACAAGCCCTGCCACCAACCAAACCGAGCACACAAACATGTACCCCCAGCTGGGAATCGAACCCGGGACCTCTGGGTCTAAACCGGTGGTCTTAACCCTAGACCACAGAGGCGATTAGGTTAAGGAATGAGGGATAATCATCATCGTCATCATCATCAGCTCATTTAATGTCCCCACGCCTGGAGCACGAGCCTTTCCCTATAGATGGATAGGGAGAACGAGCATTAAACCACCACGCGGGCCTAGTGCGGTTTGGTGATTGTTAACGACTGCTAATGCAGCCGGGCCCAACGACTTTACGTGCCTTCCGAAGCACGGAGGAGCTCGAGATGATACATTTTTGGTCACACATCCGATGACCGGCCTTTGCGAAAGTTGCTTAACCTCAGCACTCGCAGACCGGGCGCGTTAACCACTGCGCCATCGAGCTCCTCATAAATGAGGGATAGTATTAGTGGGTTTTTAGTGGGTTAATATAAGTCTAGCCGCTTTCCATCAGACGTATTGTATGACCGTTAGATGATAGTCAGTATAAAAATGAAAAAGGTTTCAACATCGCCGCCTCCCTAAATAGTTATGTACTGACCACGGTAATTATGTAGTATATAATAAGCGACAGTCCCCTCGGTAACGCGTTCGCATAATACCTCCCTCCCTCCTCTCCCTTCTCGTCTAGTTGCTCGACTCAAAGCACTACAGTGTACGCACTTTTCATGACAGGCGTGTATCCATTGCACAGTTTGACAGGTAGATATAATAATACGCGGGAAATAAAATTTATTTCATTTTATTAAGGCTAGGTATTCCTGTCAAAGTAGGCATTTAGCGATGTCTCGGCCGCGTTTCGCGCGGACGTAGCGGTAGTGAACTCGCATGACACCGCCCGCCCGCTCGCCAGCGATACAGTATAGAAATAAGCAGTGGGGTAATTTTATTTTGCTTTAGAAGTGCATTTTTATGATCAAAATTTGTTTAGTAGTGATAAAGTAGAGTTACGAGTTTCGTAAATAAATAAAGTAAGTAATTAATAATGAATTTATGTTTTTTGGTATCCATTTAATTATAATATTATTATTTTTTTTCAAAATTATTTTTCTTACTTCAATTTCATGGGCTAAGTTAAGTATCCACTAGAAAGGATTGCACGGTTATTTATTTCAAAGAATGTTTGGCATAAATGGAATAAGGGTATCAAATTAAATTCAAAATATTATTATGTTTAATCTCAAAATTCTTCAAAATTTATTTCTCTTGTGCTTGTACCCGGTTGCAAATTTGATATGGTAAGGCTGGGGAGTCTACATAATTTACATTTTCCTTGTCATCTTGTAAGGACAACGTTCTTATTGGCATTCCACGTGCTTGTCTACTATCTACAATGAAGATCAACGAGAATTTAGTTAAATATGTAGAATTACAGTCACATCAAAACCAATTAACCAAAAAAGAATTATTGAAATTGGACCAAAAATGACGAAGTTAGAGCGATTTTCGTGCTGCATTCTCAAAAACGCAGACGTCATCAGCTACGCTCGCACGGCAGTTGCCGCTTGCCGCCCGCCACTATATTTTACGAATAAACTCAAAAACTACTGAACCGATTTTAAAAATTCTTTCACTATTAGAATGCTACATTATCCCTGAGTAACATAAGTTATATTTATTACTAAAAAATAATATTTAATAATAAATAAATAGAAATACGATTTGTTTATTGTTGTCATAGAAACTGTCAAAGCGGTGCGAAGTCCGCCGGGTCAGCTAGTCTATTATAAAAACATGACCAGTATGCAGTTCCTGTATTGAGATAAGTCGCAATGGATATAGTGGGACAAACAATCCCAGATTATATCCATCAATGGATATACGCAATGGATAGTGGGGGATCTACCCGCGCATTCTACCACAGTTGCTTGCAGCGCGTTGACTCGTACGTAGTAAACACACGTAAATGGATAATGTCGTCTTATAAATATTGTATTGTGCTACGATGCGAAAATACAAGTGTTGCTACGCCGGACCAATTGTTTTTTTGTGTTCCAAAAGACCCAAAAGGATTTCTAAACAGTCGGAATACAACAATGCTTTTAACATTTTTATTATGGCGCCGGTATTAGATAAGATGGTGGTAGCTAGCCAGGCGAACTTAACAAGCCCAACCACCAAACAAATCAAGAACGCGCCGCTGATAGGAATCGAACTCGGGACACTGGGTCTAAGTTCGGAGGCTTAGCCACTAGACCACAGAGGCGGCACATTTTCCTTGTCATCTTGTAAGGACAACGTTCTTATTGGCATTCCACGTGCTTGTCTACTATCTACAATGAAGATCAACGAGAATTTAGTTAAATATGTAGAATTACAGTCACATCAAAACCAATTAACCAAAAAAGAATTATTGAAATTGGACCAAAAATGACGAAGTTAGAGCGATTTTCGTGCTGCATTCTCAAAAACGCAGACGTCATCAGCTACGCTCGCACGGCAGTTGCCGCTTGCCGCCCGCCACTATATTTTACGAATATACTCAAAAACTACTGAACCGATTTTAAAAATTCTTTCACTATTAGAATGCTACATTATCCCTGAGTAACATAAGTTATATTTATTACTAAAAAATAATATTTAATAATAAATAAATAGAAATACGATTTGTTTATTGTTGTCATAGAAACTGTCAAAGCGGTGCGAAGTCCGCCGGGTCAGCTAGTCTATTATAAAAACATGACCAGTATGCAGTTCCTGTATTGAGATAAGTCGCAATGGATATAGTGGGACAAACAATCCCAGATTATATCCATCAATGGATATACGCAATGGATAGTGGGGGATCTACCCGCGCATTCTACCACAGTTGCTTGCAGCGCGTTGACTCGTACGTAGTAAACACACGTAAATGGATAATGTCGTCTTATAAATATTGTATTGTGCTACGATGCGAAAATACAAGTGTTGCTACGCCGGACCAATTGTTTTTTTGTGTTCCAAAAGACCCAAAAGGATTTCTAAACAGTCGGAATACAACAATGCTTTTAACATTTTTATTATGGCGCCGGTATTAGATAAGATGGTGGTAGCTAGCCAGGCGAACTTAACAAGCCCAACCACCAAACAAATCAAGAACGCGCCGCTGATAGGAATCGAACTCGGGACACTGGGTCTAAGTTCGGAGGCTTAGCCACTAGACCACAGAGGCGGTTTAATGTTTATTATTTGTTTGTTACTCAATCACGTAGATCCGGCTGAACAGATTTAGATGAAATTTTGCACATAGATAGACCTGGATAGGACTACTTTTATTTACTTACAAAATATTCAGCTAACACGCACAGATGATAAATCAATAAATAAAAAAACGTTTAAAACACAAACACAAAACATGAAATATATCAAAATATAAAACAAAAAAAAACGATTTTTTTTACTTTAGGTTAGTAGGTACCTACTTATTAATGTGTCTGCAAAAAAATACAGCATCTTAGAACTTATTTAAAAAACTAAAATCCAGGCGGACTTAACAAGCCCTACTATCAGCCAAACCGAGTAGGTACACAAAGATGTACCTCCCGCTAGGAATCGAACCCGGGACCTCTGGGTGTAAGACCGGTGGCTTAGCCACTAGACCACAGAAGCGGTTAAAATTTAATAAAAAGCTTGTTTTAAATTTTTTTTCACTTTTAACTTTTTAACATGTAAGTACCTACAGTCTAGGAGTTCCTCTGACCTCCTTTCAGTTTCATCATCAGATCTTGGGCACCACACAAGGTTAGTTTTTATCAAGACAAATAAAATAAGCACAAATACGGCGGGGTTACCTTGTGTCATTGCAAAGTTCCTAGTTAGCTCAATAAGTGAAATGTGAATTTCTTATGAGTTAAATAAAACTCTATAACCTCAGTTCCTATGATCACCTTCCGACTGCATCATCAGACCAGTTCCATGATGCCATATTATTGAATTGCTATCGAAGTTGCGTAGATATACCAAGTTTCATCTCGATCGGTCCTCGGGAAGTGATCCAAATCTTCCTTGCACGATTTGACCCGTACATACGGTCGCACGAGTCCGCACGACTTATGTACTGTGACATCATCGTGAGTGGCAAGCAGGCGCGCGCGTTTCAAAATAGCCGTTCAGAAAAACATTAATAACTTCATCATTTCTTGACGGATTTTAATATTTTAAGAATAAAATGTTTAGTAGTTGATTGCGCATACGATGTATATAGTAAAAATCAGATTTGCTATTATGTGATTGATCCTCATTTCCGGCATTAAACATTTCATGTAAAATTGGACCAACTTTGGCTCCATTTGCGTTTTCCAGAAATTATCGTCCCTTTCGATGCGTTTTGTAAGCAAAGGTTCATTTTCTCCAGCCCAAATTTCTAGCAGACTGAGTCGTCTTTCAGTAACGTGAAGCTGCCCTTGTATTTGATAGAACCAATTAAAATGGGTAGTAGGTAAAAAAATGTTTGGACCATTCAAAAGCACTTTTCTAAAGTTTATTTAAATAAAAAATATTTGACTTTGACTTTGACTAAAGAAGTATCGAAAATAGTTTCACGCATTCACAGTTCATTTTATACGAATTTTAAAAATTAATTAAAAATATTCATACGTAACTCCGGCAGCCGAAATTATTTTAGGGGATCTTAGACGAGCTTCCCTGAGCCCCCTACGCATTCAGTTTTCTCAGATTCAGGCGACTTATTTCTAAATCCAACCCGGCAGAGGTACCGATATGAATTATCAAAAATCGTAGCGATGCGATCTTCAGTACATAGTCATACTGATATTCTTATACTATCGAATTATAACCATAATATAAGTTTTAAACATGAATGCAAGAATCTTTGTAAGCGTTTATTGTTTATTGCCCATTATGAATAACTTGCAATAATAATATAATTATTTACGACAAAAACGGATTGATTGGCAGTCACGGAAAAAACTGACACACGTCCGTCGTCCGTAAGCGCCCGAGCGCGACCACTGAGCAAGTAATCACTACGTTATAAGAGTCGGCACTTCATAACTAGCCGTTTTCACAATTATGTACGTAGTTTCTACCAACCTAATAAATAAAATCGTACTACCAACATAAGCAGGAAATGTCAAAAGAATAGTGAAGTAGGTACTTTGCAAACTGAGCATAATATCGATATCGATAAAAAAAAACTTCGTAGCGTCTATACCCATTAACCTCAAATATTTCATACGTTGGAATAAAAGCAGGCGATAAATCCCATCACAACATGCCAGCAAAATATATATTTATCTAAAAACAATCTAAAACTTTTCTCCTGATGACATGCAATGAAAGAATTACCGCTTGTATTTTTTTAAATAAAAAAGTCAGTCAAAGTCAAATATTTTTTATTTAAATAAACTTTAGAAAAGTGCTTTTGAATCGTCCAAACATTTTTACCTATTACCCATATCATCTGTAAAAAAGTAATGAAAATATCAAATTCATAGAACGAAACTTGGCAAAGTACTTGGTAAACTTGGGAAACTAAAATCACCTCCTGGCATGTTTTCATAATGAGTACTCGCTTTAGAAGTCGATGCTGGACAATTCATTGAAATATCTGCAAGAAATGAATAGCAATATTAAGACCAAATATTAGTGTCATTGGAAAGTCACTTACTAAAGTAAGAAAGTTTGAATCAATTGTTATTTAGGTACCTATTTTATGCTTTTTAAACGTGTGCAGTCTTTCCTCAAACTGTGTCACATTTTCATGACGCGTTCTTGATTTAGAAGTAGATGGCAGACAATCGAGTGATATATCTACAAATAAAATATAATAAATATCAGATGTTAAGACTGTCAGCGTCATCGAAAAACCAACTTGTAAATAGCTTAAAGTGTTCAAAATGTTCCTATTTTGCGTTTTTTTAAATTATGTGCTGTGGCGTGCCACTCTGAGCTTCTGCTTTAGAACTAGATGCCGGAAAATTAAGCAAAATACTTGCTAGAAAGTATAACAATTTCATTTTATGTACGACAAATGACCACACAGTACACCTGATGGTGTACTGCGAATTTCGTGCAGGTATATAAAACGCAAAATTACCTTTTTCTTCTCCAGCTTACATATAGGGAAATTTGCAAGAATTTCATCAGAAAGCTGTGTTTACCTTTAATGTAGGATAGGCATTTCTTTTTAATCTATTACCCTTTTTGTTGAACATTTTACGAGGAAAGTGATCGCCATATATAAACTTATTAACATTTAACTTCTTTATGGGTATATAGACCAAATCCTCATTACCTGTATATTTTTGTATACTTATACCCACAGTCGACATCTAAAATAAATAAAAATATCGATAAGCACAGCACTAGGACAATGTAAAGTTTATAAATAAGGAACTAAAAAATAACCCGAATTTTCTTCTAATTGTTACTTAGACACATATATTTACCGATATTACCACTTATTAATAACACTGTTTTTACTCAAATTGACTTAAAACTTGGAATACACTACAAAACTTACCTGTTTGGGTCAAGCGGGAATCTAGCCAATAATATATCCTTACTCAACTTTCTCAATCTTTGAATACCACAAATTTCACACTTACGCAAAGATTTGCCACCCATAATGTAATTTTACCACGTTTTTTACAGTTTTTAAACTTCCGAGCTGTACAAAACACACAAATATTTAAACAGAACTACAATGGCACCATAAAGAAACTTTGAATGGCGCGTTACATGCTAGCCAACATGACCATACCGTATAATGCGACTAAATTAGCGTGTTGTGGCTGGTACAATAAGACAGAACGTTTTATTAACTTTGTTCATTGGTAGGATTATTTCGTAATTTAATGTTGGCACAAAGTACGTTCATAATTCCATACAATATATTTTTTATATGAAGTGTCGACCCCCTGAGCGCGACTGCAGGGGGTCGACACTTCATATAAAAAATATATTGTATGGAATTATGTACGTACTTTGTGCCAACATTAAATTACGAAATAATCCTACCAATGAACAAAGTTAATAAAACGTTCTGTCTTATTGACCAACCACAACACGCTAATTTAGTCGCATTATACAGTATGGTCATGTTGGCCAACATGTAACGCGTCATTCAAAGTTTCTTTATGGCGCCATTGTAGTTCTGTTTAAATATTTGTGTGTTTTATTCAGCTCGGAAGTTTAAACTGTAAAAAACGTAGTAAAACTACATTATGGGTGGCAAATCTTTGCGTAAGTGTGAAATTTGTGGTGTTCAAAGAGTGAGAAAGTTAAGTAAGGATATATTTTTGGCTAGATTCCCGCTTGACCCAAACAGGTAAGTTTCGTAGTTATTCCAAGTTTTAAGTCAATATGAGTAAAACAGTGTTATTAATTAGTGGTAATATCGGTAAATACATATATGTGTCTAAGTAACATTTAGAAGAAAATTCGGGTTATTTTTTAGTTCCTTATTTATAAACTTTACATTGTCCTAGTGCTGTGCTCAAGTTATCGATATTTTTATTTATTTTAGATGTCGACTGTGGGTTAAATATACAGGTAATGAGGATTTGGTCTATATACCCATACAGAAGTTAAATGACAATAAGTTTATATGTGGCGATCATTTTCCTCGTAAAATGTTCAACGAAAAGGGTAATAGATTGAAAAAAAATGCCTATCCTACATTAAAAGTAAATACACAGCTTTCTGATGAAAATCTTGCAAATTTCCCTATATGTAAGCTGGAGAAGAAAAAAGGTAATTTTGCGTTTTATATACCTACACGAAGTTTGCAGTACACCATTAGGTGTACTGTGTGATCATTTGCCGTACATAAAATAAAATTGTTACACTTTCTAGCAGGTATTTTGCTTAATTGTCCGGCAAGTAGTTCTAAATCAGGAGCTCAGAGTGGCACGCCACAGGTAGAAGAACCAGCACATAATTTAAAAAAACGCAAAATAGGTACAGAACATTTTGAACACTTTAAGCAATTTACAGGTTGGCTTTTCGATGACGCTGACATTCTTAACATCTGATATTTATTATATTTTATTTGTAGATATATCACTCGATTGTCTGCCTACATCATCATCAACATCTACAACATCTAAATCAAGGACGCCTCATGAAAATGTGGCACAATTTGAGGAAAGACTGCACACGTTCAAAAAGCATAAAATAGGTAAATAACAATTGATTCAAACTTAAGAAGTAAGAACTTTAGTGAGTGGCTTTCCAATGACACTAATGTTTGGTCTAAATTTGCTATTAATTTCTTGCAGATATTTCAATGGATTGTCCAGCATCGACTTCTAAAGCGTGTACTCATTATGAAAACATGCCAGAAGGTGATTTTAGTTTCCCAAGTACTTTACCAAGTTTCGTTCAATGAATTTGATTTTTCCACGCCTTTTTTACAGATGATATTGTCCATGGATACAGGAATTTTGAAATAACACCTCGCAAAAAAAAGATAATCAAAAAGTTACTTCGTACAGAAAATTTATTGAAAACTCTATCAAATTCTTCTTTTAATTTAGACAACTTAGAATCAGATTTTCTTAAAGATATAGTAAATCAAGCCGCAAAAAACCAAGCCCGTAAACCACACGGAAAGCGATGGGATATAAAAACTCAAATTTCATGTTTACAAATTTTTAAAAGATCACCTAGAACTTACCGCCATTTACAACATAACATGCCGTTGCCAAGTGTCAGAACAGTCCAGCGGCTGCTGCAAAATTTGCCTATGGAACCAGGTATTAATGTAGCATTATTAAAGCAGCTGCAAGACAAAGCCATAACTATGCTATCAGGAAGCAAGTTATGTACATTAATCTTCGACGAAGTATCTTTAAAAAAAAGGCTTATTTATAATGAAAATACTGATAAGGTTGAAGGCTTTGTAGATTATGGACCAGGAGAGGGTCGAGGTAGACGAAATGAAATAGCAGATAAAGCATTGGTTTTCATGATACAGGGTGTCCAAAAAAAATACAAACAGCCATTGGCATATTATTTTGTTAAAGGCACTATCTCATCCCAACATTTGGCAAGTTTAATTAATAATATAATCGAGATCCTAGAAGATGCTGCTTTCACAGTTATTGCCACAGTCTGCGATCAAGGGCCTACAAATTGTGGAGCGTTATCTCGACTAAAAAAAAATGCACATTTACCACCAGATGCTAATTATTTCCTTGTGAACAGCCGTCAAATTTATATAATATTTGACGTTCCTCACTTGTTCAAATCTATCAGGAACAACTTCTTTGAGGCAGGTACTATGGAGATGGACGGAAAACGTGCTAAGTGGCAACATCTTCGGGATGCTGAAGATGTTAATCAAGGCATGCTGTACTTTCACAAAATTACACCAATGTTGCTTAATCCTAAACAAAAGATGAAAATGAAAGTAAAGCATGCAGCCAAAACATTAAGCAATACTTTTGCAGCAATATTAAAAATGATTGCCGAAAAACACGTAGGTACACAGTATGGTCAAGAGGTAGAACAAACATCAGAGGTTGTGCGCGATTTAAACAATCTGTTCGATATAACGAATGGTCCGGCGCACCCAAAGGATGTAATAAAAGGCCGAAGAGAAAACGTCTCTAGAAAGACCAATCACTTGGAAGTATGGAATATGTTTTTAAAAAAAATTCCCACTATCAAATTCTTGAAAAACGATAGCAGACTTCAGTTGTCAAAAGTCAGATGCGTTCAAGGCTTTATCACTACTATTAAATCTTTAAAAGATATATGGTTTGATTGCCAAAAGAAAGGATTCAGATATCTCAACTTACGGCAGTTAAACCAAGATTCTTTAGAAAATTTGTTTGGCATTGTTCGGCAAAGCAGCCCTACAAACAGAAACCCTACATGCACTCATTTTGCTAGTGCCATAAAAACTGCTCTTGTTTCTGGTCTGAACGCGCCACACAGTCGAGGAGCAAACTGCGAAAATGATATCAACAAGTTATTGTTTACGACTAATTTGAAAGATCCTGTTGGTAGTGACACGGCTCCACCTTCAGGTAGACATGAGACTGCACAAAAGGACAAAGATACTGATGATGATGATTACCCAACCCTAATGTTGCCGGAAACAGAGGAAGAGTCACACATTGAGAACGAATTAGCCGATTTAAAAAACCAACCTCTTGTGTACCTGAGTGGATATTTAGTCTATAGACTACTAAAAGTCAATGATTGCCCGACATGCTCTGAATTACTGCAGGAAAAGGTATTTACTTTGCTCTATCCTGACACAACTCTCTGGCCTCACATTTATATCCATAATCTTTTCATACATACATACATTCCTTCTATTCTTGCCACTTCGGACCCAGCTTTTTTAATGACATTGCTGATCTGATCAATGAACATTTTCCTGGGTCGTCCTCTTAAAGGCCGATTTTTCACTTTTGCACTATAACTATCTTTTTTAATCTTCTTTCATCCATCAGCTCCACATGGCCCAACCATCTCAGCATACCCCTTTTAATTTTAGTCACTACATCATCTTTCAAACCACATCTTTCACAATCTGATTTCTAATCAAAAATAGCACTGTTAATACTGAAAATCTCACTTTTTTACAGGTTGCTATAAATAACCCTGTTTATAAATACATTAGTCTTCGTGAATGGTGGAAGGATAAGCGCTCCTTAAAATATCCATCTATCCAGCTGTGTCGCACTACCGAAGAGATATTACTTTGCTTTAAAAGTAATCTTCACGTATTTCATGAAGAACATGTCGGTCAAATGTTTTGTACCCTCATGATGGTGCAGATCAATTTTGCATGGTGGAACTGTAATAATCACCGTTACATGACAGAGAGAATTGTTAGGTTAATTGTAAAAATTTTGATTCGAAGACAATGTCAAATATATAATGATGACTTCATAAAGGCCGAAGAAATTAACGCCAATGCGAATAAAATTTCGCAAGCTCATAGTACAGCAAAGTAATAAAAATGTGAAATTAAATAGTAAGATTATACCTAATAGACAAATTATATATTTATTCATCACAACTGCATAACAAAAGTTTGCAGTATAAAAATGACAACTAACTTCTACAAAATAGTATAGAACAATTTACAGGACTCTCTTCTTTCCCTTATACTATGCTCCACAAAGTAAATAATTTATTTAGAGGTTTGTGTGTACGTTTTTACAATAAAGTTCCAAGTAATATCCAGAAACTTGATATTAATAAATTTAAAATCGCCATTAAAGAAAAGCTTTATAAAAAAGCTTATTATAAAGTGTCTCATTACATTGAAGACAAAACAGCATGGGTTTAAAATTCTCCAATCACTCCAACAGGTATTTCTAATTTAAAATATTGTTAAGGTTTTTTAAACTTGTTTAACTTGGTAACGGCATATAATTTTGTAAACAAAGCTGTGGAGTTTCTTTCGCCTATTCTTCTCTACAGCTAAAAAATAGACGTCCTGAATGGGTAGTAGGTAAAAATGTTTGGACGATTCAAAAGCACTTTTCTGAAGTTTATTTAAATAAAAAATATTTGACTTTGACTTACTTTTTTATTTAAAAAAAACAAGCGGTAATTCATTCACAGCATATCAGGAGAAAAATTCTAGATTGTTTTTAGACAAATATGTATTTTGCTTGCATGTTGTGTTGGGATTTATCGCTTGCTTTTATTCCAACATATGAAATATTTGAGGTTAATGAGTCTAGACACCACGAAGATTTTTTTTATCGATATCGATATTATGCTCAGTTTGCAAAGTACCTACTTCACTATTCTTTTGACATTTCCTGCTTATGTTGGTAGTACGATTTTATTTATTAGGTTGGTAGAAACTACGTACATAATTGTGAATACGGCTAGTTATGAAGTGCCGACTCTTATAACGTAGTGATTATTTGCTCAGTGCGCGACTGATCGGGCCTGCCGAGCAGCCGTACTCGCGCATTTCGTAGATATTTAAACATAGTAAATAAGACAATCATTTTATCATGTCAAACTCTGCGAATTCCCCTGCAAAATATTATTGTCTTCAATTGAGTACAAAAAATAAATAGAAAATATCAGTAGTTTAGTCATCATATTGAAAAAACATTACAAAAAGGGGTAACTTTGGGATTTTTTTTTATCGAGTGAAGTTCATTGGATCTTGTAACTGAATGCGACTTCCACTAGATTAGATCCTTAACTAATACATACTTTTTTTCCAGAATTTAAAACCTTGTTTTCTATGTCTCAGATTGTTTGAAAAAACTCAAAAGTGCGGCCTCTGCAGGAATACCTAGCCTTAATTATTTGGGCAGTCAAAAAAACATGTAGGTACCTACGTATCGCAAAAAGGTAGTATGTGGTACCGTTCTACCTAGGTATACAGTGAAAGCCAAACTTTATTTAGGTAGGTTTCAATTATAGACAGCCACGCCACGCCAAGAAATGTAGACTAATAATAAAAATAAAATAATTACCGCTAACTTAAAACACTTAAAATGTGTTAAAAAGTTTAATCGTAATCGGGGCTTGTCTTACGTTACTATATTTATAAGGCTGTTACTTTAATAAAGGCTATACTAATTTACCAATACTCATGCACGTTTACGAATACAAAGGAAGGTTTTGAAAGCCTCCGTAGCCGAATGGATTATGCTCGTTTTGTATACGAAAAATCGTGGTTCAATCCCCATAGATTTGTTAAACTTATTATGCCAAATTATCTCTTATTCATTCAAACTACTGACGCGAACCCATCATACGTTAACAAGCATGTTATAATGATAAAATAGATAATAATTATTTCACTTTAATATAAGCTTATCAAATTTAAGAAATAAGCGTAATTTTTACGCAAACAAGTCCTTAAAGAAGTGACGTTTTTTTCGTTTTTGAAAAAAGCTCCTAGAAAAATTTAATAGCAATGACGACGTTAAGTGAATTTTATATTTGTACAATGGGTATGGAATGTACAACAGGTATATAAAAGGTCATTGACAACAGGTGTTGTATTGTCTGCTTCTACCACAGATTTTTCATAATTTATATATATAGTTAACATTTAAAAACAGGTACCATTGCAACAATAAGGTATATGATAACGAGCGGTGGACTGTAAAGATGGATGGTGTGTAAAAATGAAAGAAACATGCATATATTTGAGGAAATGTATTAAAAATCACAATAAAATAATTATTAGATTTAAATGACAGACCCGATGGCAAATCACAAAGCTTCACCAAAGACCTGAATAGACAAATTCTATTAAAGTAACTTACGACTTAGTAAAAAAGGTTGCACCACAGCCAGTCGACAACAGTAGGTACATATATATTACTAGCTGTGCCCTGCGGTTTCACCCGCGTTAATTAGCGACTGTTCCACTCCTATTAGTCATAGCGTAATGTAATATAGCCTATAGCCTTCCTCAATAAATGTACTATTCAACACAAAAAGAATTTTTCAATTCGAACCAGTAGTTCCTGAGATTAGCGCGTTCAAACAAACAAACAAACAAACAAACTCTTCAGCTTTATAATATTAGTATAGATGATTTTTGCAGGATTTGTAAAAATGTGTATATCCTTCTCTGTGATCTGATATTGTGCGATTATACTTCCTGTGTCATAAGATATTTATTTGCCATTTTAGTACTTCTGACCTTTTTTGTCACTTTTTCATAAATCTGAAATAAGTTTGACGCATACGTATTTTTACCGTGGCACAGTGGAATCAAACCCCCGCCATTCTTAATGAGCCATCCACCCCCACAGCCTCACGCGTTGTTCGCACATCATGACACACACACGCACACACACACCCTCGCACACAAACTCACGCACGCACTTTACACGACGCAAACGGGTTTTCAGGACTTGAAACTTGTGTAGCAAATCATCAGTTGCTTTCGTTCAAAAGGCAGTGACTTAGGGTGAGTACTGAAAAATTGTGATTTTATTTACATTGAATTAACGTCATTAAAAATGTCATGTGCGTGTTTAAATTTTTATTTATTTGTGATTTTTGTTCTACCATCATCACTAGCAGGAGAATGGCCGTAAACCACCACGCGGCCTATTGCGATGATGCAGCCGGGACCAGACTTATACGTTCCTTCCGAAGCACGGAGGATCTCAAGATGATACAATTTTTAGTAGATTTTTGTTTGGCGGATAACATTAGGTAGTTTGCACTTTGAAAAGGAACAAAATGCTAAATGTAAGTTGTACTTTGCACAAAATTTTGTAGTCACGTGGATGATAAAATATGAGAATTAGAAGCTACAAAGGTAAAAAATACATGTAACTTTTATTTTATTGCTGAGAAGCGGGGTTCCTCAAGAGCGGTGTGACACGAAACATCGTCAGGGCGCCTATAAAGTGTGAGTTTCATTTAATTTTTGACATTCTGTAAAAGGAGCAGTTCGAAGTGGAGAAATAATACGACGTAAGTGTACTTGTCAGCTCGAAGGCAGCTTTAATAATCGTCTTCAAAATGGACGACGCCGTCTTATATACATTCCAACGTAATTCAATCAAATGATTTACTTAATTATTAAGTTAATACAAATTTAATACAAATAGATTTTCTAAATTAATGTTTCAATTATTAGAGTACCTATTCAAAGTAGTGAAAAGGATTTTAGAGTCTTATTAACACATAGTAAACATATTATATAGAACGGAAGTGTAAATTAAATTATGATTAACAAACATTTTAAAATATCATTTATAAGCAACATATTTAATTTACTTATTGATCAAATAACAATAATCAATTAAAATTAAGATATTAATCAGCAATAGTCTAATCAATAATTAACTTAGGGAATTGGCGCTAACTAGCGAGGGACAGGAAGCGGAACTTGTAACACTCGGCCATCCTGCAACTGCCGTGGCCCCTCACGGCTTCTCTGGTCTGCTTTTCCACCTGTCAGCGCAGGCACCTGAAATAAAATTTTGCTTACACAGTATATTTGTTTTATTTGAACCGAGCGAGCTTTCCCTTAGTTTCCATAAAACTATATTATAGTACTGTACATCTGGTTGTTTATTTACTTGAGGTTGTGCAGTTGCATAGATCTTTCTGGTACCTACATTAAATTACATACCTACTAAAGAGATTTTGTATTATTATGTACATATGTTGTTTCAAGTCACATAGATCTATCTGTTTTATTATCACACAGAAACAGAATAGATATTATAAAAGCAGGTTGAGTTTTTATAGAGTAATCATTTAGATCTATCTATTATACCACACAGAAATAGAATAGATATTATAAAAGCAGGTTGAGTTTTTATAGAGTAATCACTTAGATCTATCTATTATATCACACAGAAATAGAATAGATATTATGATAGAAGGTCGAGTGTTTATGTAGTAGTCACTTAGATCTATCTGTTATATCATAAAACAAGATATATATTATAGTAAAGGTTGAATGTTTAAGTAGTAGTCACTAAGATCCATCTGTTATATCACACAGAAACAGAATAGATATTATTTTAGGCGGTTGAGTTGTGTTTATGTAATGTAGTAGTCTAGTCACTTAGATCTATCTGTTATATCACACAGAAACAGAATAGATTTTTAAAACTATGATAAAATCTGTAGAGAGTGTAATAAAATAATGAAATTCAGTTATATATTTTATTATGACTCAGGTGTTTACAATAATTTCCATCAGCCAAGAATACTTGTACATTAGATTAATATTTTGGTTCTATAAATTACATTAAATCGAGCTGCAATTAATCAATTCCAAATCTACTCCTTATAAGGATTTTAACTCTCTAACAAGTCGATTAGATCATCCCTATCTACTTCATGGTCGGATTCGGTGGAGCTATCGGATATAGACGATTTGTAAGGACGGAGGGAATCCGAGGGCACAACTGCACTAAATTTTCTGTACCCTTTCATACCTTGTATACTGTTTATGGTATAACGGTCAATAGCGTGATCAGCCTTACTGATTTTGTATGGTCCAGTATACAAACTTCCTAATTTCTTGGTTACACCTGCTTTGTGATCTCGTGCTAAACCACCTTTCCATAATACTAATTCGCCTACTTGATACTTCCTACACTTCTTATGCTTTTTGTCGTACTGACTTTTCATAATCGTCATATATTTATCAATACGTAACTTGGCTCGGCGTCTACGCTCGTCTAATTGGTCTTGGGGATTAGTATCTGCCGCAGAAGTGCTAGGGAAACCGGGTAAAAGGGGATTATCGTGAGAGAACATCAAACTAAACGGGGCAACTCCCGTTACAGCATGTGGAGAATTATTTATACCCCAGATCACATCTGAAAGCTTGTCATCCCAAGTGCACTCATTCTCTGCGGTAGTATTGAGACCGTTAATAATCGTTCGGTTTACGCGTTCTACCTGACCATTAGAACGTGGACACGCAACTGCGTTTAAAATATGTTTGAACTGCTTTTGTATGGCAAATTCTTTGAAGTATCTACTAGTAAATGCAACGCCTCGATCAGTAATTATTCTACGGGGGTTGCCAAACAGCGAAATTATTTCTTTCAAGTTTTTGATAGTTTCAATGGAACTCACCCCTTTAACAGCTTTAGCAAAAACAAATTTCGTAAAAGAATCTATAAGAACTAGTATGTAACAATTTCCATTACGAGTTTTTAGAAACGGGCCTAAATGGTCTAAATGCAAAGTGTGCATAGGCACTGCGGCCTTTTCAATAGGGTGTAATTCCCCTTCAGTTTTACCGTAATTACCTTTGCCATAGGCACAACGTAGACATGCATGAATGTACTTACGAATAAACCTTGTCATATTAGGGAACCAAAATTGGGCCTTTATAATCTTTTCACACTTATCAAAACCTAAATGCCCCACCTCATCGTGGTATTTTTGTAACAACGACCATTTTGAGAGTTTTGGTATGACAAACTTATCCCCATGGAATGTTTTACGAAATAAGTATCCGTCTATAACTTTGTAATTATTAATGATGTCGCGGTTGGTAGTACCTTCGCGGAGTTGTTTAATAACCCCTTGAACACTATCATCTTGAGCTTGCAAAGTTAGGCGCCAGTCAACTTCGTCAATGTGAAGAATTGAAATTGATTCCACGGGATTTCGACTTAGTGCATCCACGTGTTTCATGCGATCGCCCGGACGATATTCAATCTCTAGGTCAAAATCTTGTATAGTAAGCCACCATCTAGCCACGCGCGGTATCAAATCTCTCTTACTAAGGGTCGTTCTTAACGCGGCACAATCGGTAACAATTTTTACCGGGATACCTGTGGCGTATATCCGAAAACGTTTCAAGGATTCTACAACGGCTAACGTTTCTAATTCATAACTATGGTAATGCATTTCCTCGGGACTAGTAACGCGGCTAAAGTACGCCACTGGTTTAAGCGATTCATCGTTTTGATATTGAAGTAAAATGCCACCCAAGCCTAATTTGCTAGCATCAGTATGAATTTCTGTTTTTGCATGGCGATCGTAGATAGCCAAAACAGGACGATCAGTAAGGATAGATTTTAATTTATTAAAAGCATCATCTTGCTCAGGGCCCCATGACCAGACTACATCCTTTTTTGTCAAATATGTTAGGGGTCTAGCAATTTCAGCAAACCCTCTAACAAATTTGCGAAAATATGACGCTAATCCAATAAACTGACGCAGTTCGTGAACATTTCGTGGTTGTCTGAATTGCGTAACACTGTTAATTTTCGATTGCCCCGGTCGCACAGAACCCTCAGTGATTTCATGTCCTAAATAATTGACGCTACTTTTTAAAAATGAACATTTTTTTAGGTTAAGTTTCAGGTTTGCTTGTGAAAGAAGTACCAGAACTTCTTCTAATAACTGAATACCCTCTTCTATCGTAATTGTAGGCAAAGTTACGTCATCAAGGTAGGTCGCAATTCTATTATTTAAGGAACCAAGTGCCTTACGTATTAAACGAGAGAAAACTGCGGGCGCGTTGGCTAAACCGAATGGCATTTTCATGAATTCAAATTGCCCTGACGATGTTACGAATGCAGTTTTATGTATTGAATCTTCAGATACCCTCACTTGATAATAACTTTGGGCCATATCTAGAACAGTGAAATATACCTTCCCCGCTAATCTACCTATTTGGTCATCTATGTGTGGCAATGGAAAGCGGTCCTTAACGGTGCATGCGTTCAAAGCGCGATAATCAATACAAAGCCGATAGTCACCTCCCTTTTTTTTAACTAAGATTACAGGACTCGCATAATCCGAGCAGGACTCCCTAACAATACCGGCAGATAAAAGCTCATCTACTTTTTCTTGAACAATTTCATTTTCTTTATATGATAGCCTATAAGGCTTGCAATAAACAGATTTATTGGTAGTCGTAGAAATGTTCATTTCGACTAAATCAGTACACCCTAGTTCACTACTACATTCAGCAAAGCAATGTTTGTATTTATTCAGTAATATTAACAATAATTTAGTATGTACAGGGTCTAAATCGCCTACGTCTAAATCAGACAATAATATTCTATTTTGGCTGTGTTGTTTATTAGCATCACTAGAAGTTTCATAATTAACTAACGATACATCAGTTTGTAGGTACATTTCCGCGCGAGCTATGAGTCTGTCAGCCTTCCACTGTATAACTGAATCTCCTAAGTTAATAACATTGAGCGAGAGGTAATAAGGGGCCATGATAACCTGTGGTATAAAATAAGATTCCTGACCCAACGAGTACAGTACAGGCCTCGTTACAATAATATTATATGGCAATAAGTCCACATTAGTATGAACATTTATATTACAACTTGTTCCTGGCTGAATACTTACAGTATCTGATAAAAATAAAGAAACTTTTGAAATAAAATCTTCGCACTTTAAAGTTATACTAGGTAACGGGGACTCAGGCTCAGCATTTTTCAATAGCTTAACAGAGTTCGAGTTAACCAATAAAATTATATTTCTCTGGTTAATTGTAGGTTGACCAATAATTAAATCTGTGCCATACAAGTTAGTCTCTGTCACCTCCGCACTAGTTTCTAAGCATAAATCATCAACAATAAGATTGAAACTTGTTTTACCTAATGAGTTAATCAAAAGTCCACCGAAACCTCTCATGATAACATTTGAATAAGTAATGTATAAACCTAATCCTTCAACTAAATTTAAAGAAATAATGTTTACTTTACTACCCGTGTCAATGTACGCAAGTGCTTTGACTGCATTTATAGTGACTTCTTTTTTGTATAAATCGGCAATAACTTCAGTAGATACGAAATTAATATCACGTACCTGTTGGTTTCTCTGCATCTGCGGATCTCGCGAAGTCTGCGCTGCATACCAGCAGGCGTTGGCTGCATGCCCCGGGCGCTGGCAGATCTGGCAGTACGTAGCTCGGCAGTCGCGAGCAGTGTGTCCCGTCTTGCGGCAGTTGTAGCAAATTTTCGGCATGCTGCCCGTAGAACCTCGTTGCCATGTCGACTTCAGCTCCATTGTCCTAGCTTCCACCTTCTTATAGTTTTCAAGTGAAGACAGAAAACCGTAGTATAGTTCGTCAGGTGTCTTAGAACAGCAGGCCTTAGCGTTCGCACGTAGCTCAGTGGGTAGACCGCGAATAAGACATGATATTGCTTCTTCTCCTTCTATGCCACATTTCTTCATAAGAGATATCTTGTCATGGTAGTAACGAGTCATAGTTTCACGGTTATCTTTTACACGCACCAGCATTTCTTCAAGTCGATCCACAAACTCCGTTGATCGAGGGAACGCCTTTGTTAATCGGTCTTTCCATAAGTCCCACGTTGCTTCATAGTCATCAAGGTCGTCGTACCAATCGCGAGCTGCGCCACGTAGTCGGGTTTGCATGACGAAGATCTTGTCTCGTTGTTCCCAGTCATACATGTCGCCCAGCTGGTCAATTTTGTGAAGCCAGCCTTTTACATTTGTTGTCTTCTTGCCAGGATCAAATTTGGGGATAATTTCAGCTTCCAGGTGAGTAATTCTTCGTTTTTTCGTAGATTGTGGGTACATTTCGCCCGGCGAGTGGAAAAAAAAGTCGTCATTTCTATCCATATTCTCACCTTCAGTCGATGCGTCGCTGGGCCTCCGTTTCCCCAGACCGAGGTAATATGGGCCGTGGAAATGCTCCATCCCACTTCTGAATTGTAAAAGGAGCAGTTCGAAGTGGAGAAATAATACGACGTAAGTGTACTTGTCAGCTCGAAGGCAGCTTTAATAATCGTCTTCAAAATGGACGACGCCGTCTTATATACATTCCAACGTAATTCAATCAAATGATTTACTTAATTATTAAGTTAATACAAATTTAATACAAATAGATTTTCTAAATTAATGTTTCAATTATTAGAGTACCTATTCAAAGTAGTGAAAAGGATTTTAGAGTCTTATTAACACATAGTAAACATATTATATAGAACGGAAGTGTAAATTAAATTATGATTAACAAACATTTTAAAATATCATTTATAAGCAACATATTTAATTTACTTATTGATCAAATAACAATAATCAATTAAAATTAAGATATTAATCAGCAATAGTCTAATCAATAATTAACTTAGGGAATTGGCGCTAACTAGCGAGGGACAGGAAGCGGAACTTGTAACAATTCGATCACGATAACGAAAACGAAAAATAGTAGTTACCTATGGCACTGAATTAGCGACTCTTGACGACTTACGAGAAGAGTTACAATTTTGTCATACAAATTTTCGATTTCGTAAACGTATTCGAATGAATACAGATTTAAAACTAAACTTACACTAAGCACACTGTGGTTTTCTAAAGGCATGGCAATGTCATCCGCGTCTCCGTTCCTTCTAGATTCTTCGAGGAGTTCGGATCGGATCGAAACCTACCCGGTAGCTACCTGGCCAGTGGGTGACCGTTCCTTTCATAATAATAACATGTCCCTTATCAAAATTATCTCATCAAGTCTACATTATTACATCATGCATGACATTTTTGCAATCTGTACCAAGATAATCCCATCCTACTTACATACGTTATTACGCCAATAAACTTATTATGAGAGTAAGTTAACTAAGTACTTTATTGTCTCATCATTCATCATCATCATCTCAGCCAAAAGACGTCCACTGCTGGCCAAAGGCCTCCGGCAAGGATCTCTACAACGACCGCTTTGCTCGTCCAGCGGCTTCCCGCGACCTTTACCAGATCGTCGGTCCACCTTGCTGGAGGCCTGCCCACACTGCGCTTCCTGATGCGCGATCGCCACTCGGGAATTGTACCGCCCCAGCGGCCACCAATCCTGCGAGCGATCTGCCCACTGCCACTTGAACTTAGCATGTCTCCGGGCTATGTCGGTAACCTTTCTTCTTCTATAGATCTCCTTTATTGTGTATGGAAAATATCTATAATGAATTCAGGCACAAACAGGCATCTCTTATCCTTACCTACCTTCTCAAGTGTATTGTGTGTGTTCACCTATACGTTCACAAACAATTTTGGTGAGGTTAAGATTATAATTTGACATGAATAAAAAATTATGTACCTACCTAAATGTTTTTTTTAGATACCTATATATTTTACAGGTAAGCCTTGATCTCACATGATAAGGTCAACTAGTGAGGCACTGGTAGGCTACTCTTGACGCAAACTCAATCTCAATACAATTCCAATGCGATTAATATGTATCGATATTGGGATAAGTTTCGCAATTTCGGAACGCCCCATCTTGACAATAATTTGTTCACTCACTTTCCACGCAATTTAATTCCAATATAGCGCTATTATCGCTTTTAAGAGTGCCATTTGAATTTTTTAGATTTGGGATTGGAAATTGATTATTGCAATTGTGTTTCAAGAGTAACCCACCTAGCTATGTTATCTCTAGCTGCCGGTAGACAACAATGCTACAAAACATTAATGTTATGGCGACATATTTTTATAAGATGGTGGTAGCTAGTCAAACGGACAAATAAATCTGCCACCAACTAAACCGAGTACACAAACATGTACTCTCCGGTGGAAATCGAACCCGGGGCCTCTGGTTTTTATTTAAGTATCTGTAATATATCTATATCATCTGATTTAAGGCGAAGGGTATAAAGGCACACTAGCGCCACTAATTGATAATTTGACAATTACTAACTGACCGGATCTTTTTTTAAACATTGCGTACCGTCCGACAACAGGAAAGCATCCATAGTATTTATTTAATAATTGTGCACTACTTTTTGTTGCGTGGTGTATTCACAAAACGGGCTATCGCATTTATTCACAAACAATGGCCACTGTTGGTGTTAGCGAATGAATACAAAACAAACCTAAAAGTAGTGCACAATTATTAAACAATAGATGTTTGCAGTGTTGGAAGGTCCGCAATGTTTGAAAAAAAATCCAGTTTAGCAGTTATCAAATTGAATCCGTTAGCGGCGCTAGTGTGCCTTACTATACCTAAGTTAGGTAGTAGTCTACTTCTAAGTGGCAATGTCAACAGGGAACTGGTAATAGGATTTTCCCTGGATTTTCCCGACGCTATTATAAGTTAAAAACACTTATGCAGACCAGGGATTATTCAGATTGGCGAAATGACCTTCGTGCTTAGTCCACATAACGTTAATGGCACGCGTTTATTCAATAACAATCCACACTAAGTACCTAGGTACTATGTTATGAACTCATAATATTATAGTACTTACACTTTCGATCAATTATGTACCTACTAGATAAAAGATCAGGAACAAACCTCTCGAAAGTGGTCCTCTTTGCTCATAACAAAATCTGAAAAAAAAGCATTGGATAGAATCAACAACTTTAGCTTACTATGAACCTTAAATCTTATGAATAAAGATTATAATAAGGTTTCAAAATATTTGTAGAAACTTTTTTTTTGTTTTTTTGTTAAAAAAAATTACCTACGATTCATTGTAGTTAATAAACGACTGACCAATCACAAACTGTCATTTTATGTCGCAAAGCCATAAAAAGTGATAATTCATTTATCTCCTCTCCTTTATTGCCATATTTCATTATCTCCCCAGTCCGCAAAGTCTACAAAGGTGGGAGATACATTTATTCGCGTCAACATTCCGTTTGACATGATGTTGCGCATGTTTTTAATATTTTTAATGTACCTAATTACTTACTGACACATTACCAAGTGGAGCAACGAGATTGTAAAGGCTGCAGTCCAATGTGCAGCGATAATATACTTACAAGGAATATATTAATAAAGTTAGAGCTGCAGTGGATGCTATTACACAACCAATTTAAAATCATTTATGGCAATAAAGTCTCACAAATTGGTAAGTATGCAGGGAGAGGAGCTCGATGGCGTAGTGGTTAACGCGTCCCGTCTGCGAGTGCTGAGGTTAAGCAACTTGCGCATAGGCCGGTTATTGGATGGGTGACCAAAAATTTATCATCTCGAGCTCCCCCGTACTTCGGAAGGCACGTAAAGCTGTTGGTCCAGGCTGCAATAGCAGTCGTTAACAACCATCGCACCGCACTGGGCCCGCGTGGTGGTTTATGGCCCGTTCTCCCTATCCGTCCATAGGGAAGGCTCGTGCCCCAACAGTGGGGACATAAATGAGCTGAAGATGATGTTTTATTTTTGTATTAAATAAGAAGTTTGTGTATCTCAAAAATTATTATTTCATTTGAATGCTGTGTGGCCGTGCCATAGTCATCGGCTTCAAACTTACATCATATTTAGACCCGACGTCCTGTCTAAGTTTTAATAAATAAGTGTTACGAACGCCATCTATTAAGAGTAATCCAAAGTGGCGATTCCTATAAAAAATTAACAATTTTATATTTTTCTTTTCCTTTGTTTTTAAACCATCCTTGTGAACAAAACAAAATAAAAAATATGCAAATCGGTCAAAACGTTTTTGAGTTTTAGCGAAACTAACGAACATCAATTGATCTTTATTTATACAGAACTAGAGGCCTACACGTCCAGCAATGGACTACTTAATTATGAGCTGATGATGATGATGAGATTTTTATAGCTTGCAGTGGTGTACCGTCCCATAACGAAGCCACGCACACCCCCACACCGCCCTAGAGTACGCACACGCGTCGCATTGAGCGAAACGCGTGAATTTTCACGCCCCACCTTGGGTTTTGCGTTTTTTTTAATTACAACCCCACAGCGCTATTGTTGAACGGCCCTGGCTGAGGGGGCATCTAGGTTGAGGGCTGCCAACTGATTCTTACGACGGTCAACGCAAGGCTAGTCAATGGAAATTCTTTTTAGGACGCAGGGCCAGACTTTGAAGGTATAAACAATAAAAATCAATGATAATAATGCATTAAATAAATAATGATAATGATAGTCGGATAATGATCAATTAATTAATGAAATTATTTAATTTTATTAATTAATTTATTAATAACATCAATGTCTGTAGCTTTGCTGTGTTCCGGCAGCTAGAATTAAATGTCCCTAGTGTAAGTTTTGTTTACTATCCGTATTCATTCGATTACGTTAACGAAAACGAAAATTTGTAGGTACGGCATTGAAGCAGCGCCTTCTGGTTGCCCGATCCGATTCGAACTCCTCGGATGCCGCTCCGCTCCGCTTTAGAAAACATCCGAAGGTGATTCGTTTCACACGGCTTGAGGAACCTTTTGAGTATCTCGACGCCCCCAAAAAAGCCCGGTAAAGCTGAAAAGGCCCAGTGGCAAAAAAAAGCCTTTTTGTGGAATGCGTCGAGCGTTAAAATGTTGCCATTAAAATTCTCGTTTTCGGTAACGATTCGATCTACGAGTTTCATTAACCTCGTAGTAGGCACCAAGATAGCCAGTACCTCAGTAGTTGAAGATATCAGGCCTTATCCTCACTTAACATCAGGTGAGATGATGGCCAATCGCTTAACCGTAACTTTAAAAAAATTGCCTTGCCTATATGAACCGTATATTCGTCTCTAGCGTATTATTATTATATGTATCATGTCAAATCACTTTGAGTACGATATACATATAATTTGCATGCTATAATGTAAAAAAATATAAAAAAAAAAATTTAAACATTTTATAATAGCTTGCCTACTTCTTAACTGATCTTTAGTATTTGTAAAAATATTATGATCGAATGTTAATGACGCTTTCAAAGTAAAAAGTAAATAGTGTTGAATAATTTCGGCGGGCTGGTTAGAACCACGACAGCTCAATTGGGAGAGCACCGGACCCGGCATGTCAGAAGGGTGCAGGTCCAAATTCTGCTCGTGGAAATTTTTTCAACATTTGTGTTTTTGAAATTTGTTTCGCAACAAAATTTGCGTTAAATTATTTAAACATTTTGCTATAATATAATAAATAAGCTTGAATGTGTGATTTATCTAGGTAAATTTTTATTGTAACATCCATGTTACGTATGCATAGTCCATACCATGTCGAAGTGTAAGAAACTCATGACAATGTGTTGTTTTTTCTTTTTTATCAGTAATATTTTTTTTAATGTCAATATTGACACTGCCGTGTGACAACCCTAACTAGCATTTTATCATACAGGGGGGCTTGTCAAAGTGCAGCCCTAGGTACCATGTTGTAGGAACGTGAGACCCGTATCCATAGTCTATGCACGGAATGTGCTAATTAATATAAAAAAATCGCAAAAATAATAATAAAAACAAAAAAACAAAAATTAAAAAAGAAAACTTTTTTTGAAATCAAGCGGTATCTTATTTTATATTAAATAAATTATGTTGAAACACATTAAGGCAATCAGTTTCATAGTGATTTGCTAAACAGTATCAAAATCTAATTTTAGGAAAAAATACGAGCTAGTATAGAAAACCTGTTATAATTATTAACCCGCGTCCTAACTAAGCACTTACTAACCGAAAGGTTGGTGGTTCGAATCCACTCATTTAAAACTCATATATAGGTTTCTTTATATTTTCCTTATAAATATGATTATGAAAAACAAAGTACTAACTAAAAAAATACATAAAATTTACCAATAAAACAAAATCTACGCGTCAAATTGTGCTTAATGTCAACAAATTGTTATAAAAATTTAGTTTTACATAACAAAAATAAACGCCCCCGGGTGGACTCGAACCACCAACCTTTCGGTTAACAGCCGAACGCGCTAACCGATTGCGCCACGGAGGCGATAGAAGACACGCCGAAATAAGCGAACGCTTCTCAAAACCAAGTCGACACAAAAAACGTAACGGTGGGGATAGTTCAAAACCGCGTATGTAGTGATTTTATTTTTTTGTAATGATAACTTCTTTTTTTCTATCTTTTGTTGGTATTTCATTATTTTGTCGGTGGTTTTACATACTAATAAAATAATAATATTTTAAAAAAAAGTTTGAGAGCATGGCTCATACACAAGGCCTATTATAATTTAAACGAATACTATGCTGATAAATAGGTATTATTCACAAAACACATTGTATACGTCCGAAATGGATAAACTGTTGATACTATTTATTATATAAGTACTATATTGTACACAGTTATACAATAAATAAATTCTATTCTATTCTTCATACCTTGTATAAAATGGAAGGTATAATTTATTTCAGAACTACAATTAATTCATACGATTTTGTTAGTAAAATATTAGAAGGAAGTGGCGCCAGTGGTCGTCAGGAAACAGTGATCGACTTTTTTTCCTTTAGCCGTTAGAAATCGGGGTTAGCAACAGATTTGTGACTTTAGCTAGTAACTATTACCTAATCTGTGCTTTAGCGTCAATAGAATAAACACCATCGGCTTCCAATAACATTTCAATTAAATTCTATGTTATTTTTGGGCGACGAAAATTGTATCGGACACTGATGATGACTGATTTAGGTAGCTAGTGTGTTTGTAAATTTTATAATTCTAAATATATTGAACATTAAATAAAATATAGACTATGTAACCAGCAAGGAATGTAGCTTTCTATCAGTGAAAGAATTTTCGGAATTAGACCAGTATGTAGTTTCTAAGATTAGCCCCGACATACAAACAAACAAAGTCAAAAACGTTACCTTTTTATTAGTATTATAGACAGATATAGAACATGTGTAGACATCAAAGTATTTATAAGGATAGGACTGTCCATTTTACTATTTTTTGTATAGTCACTTTTCCTGTTTTGTTTTTTCCATGTGGTTACGCAACGCACTCATAAATGCAACATACGCTATTTTGAATTATCCCCGACGATAACGATAAATAGGTATCATTTTACGTCACAAGAACTAACAATATCCATTGATTATGTCAATCTGTTGTTATCGTAAGTGTTATTATGTTTCGCTTATATAATGGTGGCATTAATTAAAAACAGCTGTGTATACAAACTCTTTTGTGAATATCGAGTTTAATAGTGACAGTTTTTTTCTTAATTTATTTATGGCTTGGTCCCGTTCGTTTGCGTATTTAGCCAAGGTCAAATTATTGATAGATACTCGTATTACAGTGACAGTTACAGTTAGCCCTTATTATCCCATTGTTGGGCAAAGGTCTCCCCCCAATCCCACGGCTCCTCATGAGTTTTCGCTACCGTTTGGCAGTTTTTTTTTAATTGTAATCTAACTCAGGATAATTAGTGAAGAAATAAAATGTTTAATGGTCAATGATATTATTCTAAGCCTCTTGAGTATCAGTAATGATGTGTGAATTTACTGAGACCCCTCTGTTGAGAGAATTCGAAAAGTTAAGGAAATCAATGTTTAATAATATCAGATTTAACAGGTTTTATGCTTATTGTTTGCTCATATTATAATATAATAGGTAAAACTTCGATGCAAATTTAAAATCTCATATGCAATGATATTCTTCCTTTTAATGTAGGTAATATCATTGCTCATATGTAATAAAAGTATATTATCATAGAAAAATGAAAAAAAAACCTTCTTCTGTATTTTCTAAAGAATATTTAGTATTATTTTTTTATAGGTATAAACAATGACATTGTTATGTAAGTATAGAAAAAAATTGATAATGTATTACAACAAATAAATTAGAGGATAAAGCCTTTTTTGACGCAAAAGACACATAAGAGATTTTAAATTTGCAACAACTTTATAAGTGTATATATAATTTGTGTATAGGTATGTACTTATATGCATTATAATTAGTTTAAGTACCTAATTATTTATTAATAGGTATTATTATTATATATTATTTATTTATTTTTAGGTTTAGGTATTTATTTATGTTATGGTCGACAATTGGTCCCGCAGACTTTCTTTTCTAACTACAGCTAGGGTTGGCTGGAAGAGATCTCTTTTAGAGATAAGCTCACCCTTGTATATGTTTTTTTATAATGTAATTAAGACTGTAATTTTAATGTACAATAAAGGATATAATTAAGTTGCTTTGTAAGTAGTGGCACCAGTTTTCGACACTATAAGCCCAATGTTCGACACAGTTTTTGTCGCCAAAAAATAACAAAGATTTTCATTGAAGTTTTACATGATGACAGCCAGGAAGGATGTAGTCTGCACTCAGTTGTTGCTGAATACTAAATTCAGCAGCTGAACCCCCCTATTTTCGGCTACCATCAAAATTAAAAAAATTCAAAATTCAAAATCATTTATTCAGTTTAGGCTACAAATAGCTCTTATGAGCGTCATTATGCCATCGGTTGTACTGAGAAGAACCGGCAAGAAACTCAGCAAGTGTCAAGCTCTTTTCTCCCTTACAGCGTCAAAAATAATTGGATCGCTTGACATTTTATTGACGTGCGGAATCGCTGTAGGTACTGTCTCGATCATTCCATCGAGCACAAAGAAATTAGGTGACTCATTTCGTTGTAGTTGTAGAACTTCGAATGGAATAATCTACCAGCACACGTTTTCCCTCGAGCTCGATGGCGGAGGAGCTCGATGGCGCAGTGGTTAACGCGCCCGGTCTGCGAGTGCTGAGGTCAAGCAACTTTCGCAAAGGCCGGTCATCGGATGGGTGACCAAAAATTTATCATCTCGAACTCCTCCGTGCTTCGGAAGGCACGTAAAGCTGTTGGTCCCGGCTGCATTAGCAGTCGTTAAAACCACCAATCCGCACTGGGCCCGCGTGGTGGTTTATGGCCCGTTCTCCCTATCCATCCATAGGGAAGGCTCGTGCCCCAGCAGTGGGGACATAAAATGAACTGATGATGATGATAACGCAAACTACAGGTTTCATACCTTCTTTATACCCGACGTTTCGACCGAGTTACACCGGTCTCGTGGTCACGGGCTGACTGGTCGAAACGTCGGGTTTAAATAAGGTATGAAACCTTTTACTAATAAGTTTGCTCTAAACCCCGTTTAAATTCTTTGTTAACTATGGAACGCGAAAGTTTAAAAGTGAAATATACTAACGGAAAAAAATATAATTTATAATCCCAAATATAAACAAAATCAATACCTTAGGGAAGGTTCGTGACCCAGCAGTGGGGACATAAAATGAGCTGATGATGATGATGATGATGATGATGATGATGATGATGATGATGATGATGATGATGATGATGATGACACGTTTCCCCTCCTTCCTATGACATAGTAAGTAAGTCAGCCTGCAAAGGCTTCCACCATTGAAATCAAGTCATCGCTACAGCTGATGGGTATTGGCTTGCCAAATACGGGTTGGTGATCAAAAACCAGAGCTATGTATGCATCGAAAAATCCGAAATACATTTAGCCCCACCTGGGAATTGAATCCGGGCCCGTCGGGTATCGGTCCGAGCGCTCTGCCACTCGGCCACCGAGGCGTGGCCCTATGACATGGGGTCCTTCAAACGAGGCGTGAAGAGGCATCTTGTGGGCCGTCAGGGTAAGGGTGGCTGATGCTGCGTTGTTGCACCAGTTGTCTTCGCGTCTGGACTCCGTTTCCACTAACATCAGGTGGTGTAGAATCGATTGCCGTGCAAATTTTTTTTTTTAATACTTCTATATGATGACGGCCTCTTTGGTCGAGTGGCTTGCACACCGGTTTTCATGGTGTCGCCGTCTCTGAGGTCCCGGGTTCGATCCCCGGTCGGATCAATTTAGAAATACCTGTTTTTCTAAATTGTTTCGGGTCTGGGTGTTTCCTATGTATAATAAGTATGTATTTAAGTATATTATGTATGTTTATCCGTTGTCTTGTTAACCATATAACGAGTTTCTTAAGGAAGCTTTTCTTGGGGCTAGATAATTGGTGTGAGTGTGGGAAACATTTATTTATTTATTTATTTATATTCTGCGTAGTCCTGTCTATGAATAGTTGCCGCCTCTTGAGCAACTGTGCTCATAATTGCAAGTGCAACAATCGCGAGTGGCAACAGATCACTACATTACACACGCCGTTACAGATTTTAACAACTTGCCAACATATAATAGGAAACTACAATGTTTTCTAGTAGGGTAGCGGCATTGGAGTTCGTCAGGAGCCAGAAATCGTATTTTTTACCATTGAAAATGGTTATCAGATGCAAATCGCCTGAGACGTATTTTTGGCAATAGCTCCGAGGATTTTGGGAGAATCGAGATGGAAATAGTACCAAAAGTTGAGGAATTTATCGAGACACGTGTGAGCGTTTGAGTTTTAAAAATTAACAAGAAATTTTTTTTGGAATTTTGAAAAGAAAGAAAACCGACTTAAGAAAAAAATGAAAAAAAGGGTCCAAGGGTATTAGTTTAGCTACAAAACGGCGAAAAAAATTTGAAAATCGGTTAATAATTGTGACCTGTAGGTGGTCCCTTTAGATTTGGTATTGTGGAAAAACGGGTGTAGCTTCTTTGATTATTGACCGATCGTCATGGTAATGGTGTTAAAATATGCGGATGCAGGCGAGAAGTATTTCAAGTTGGAGTTGTGTTATTTAAAATAAAATGGTTTTTTTTTTCGTGAATTGTTGTATTCATTTTCAATGCTCCGATTCTTGCGGGGACTGCGAAATCTGTGAATTTTTTTCTATGATCAGTAAAAAATGGGGTCACCAACTGATTTTAGTATTTAGCGATAGTTGAATTCAGACCTAAAACTAATCCGGTAAAATTTTAATGAAAATATTTTGTAATTTTTTGATGACGAAATCTATATTGAACACTGGGCCACATAATACCTAATAGTACAAGTACTGGGCATAAAGTGTCGGACACTGGTGCCCAAACAAACAAAACAAAAAAAAAAACAAACCGTAGATATTTACTGTTTTCTAAAGTTTACGGGAACATTACCTATCTATAATATTAAAATGAAACACTTTTTAGGTAATTATCATAGTGGTGCCAGTGTTCAACATAGCAGGCCCAGTGTTCGACACCGGTTTTCCGGTCGACCGGCCTTCGCCCAGCTGTGAGAGGTAGGCTTTACTCACTTTAGAATAATTATCAAAAAAATTATAATAATTCACTTACTAAGAGTATACTTTATGCTAAACTGTTATCCTATTGTAAAGCACAGAATCCCGTTTCCTTTTTTTCATTTAAATCCATTCTGTTTTGTATCAAGTCGAGCTTAATATCTCATAAATAATCACATAAAACAAAAACTAATTAAAAAAGTTAAATTAGGTTGTGTTTTTAAGTTTTTGTTATTGTTAAAGTGATGCCATCAGTACACCGTGTTTGTCTACAAACGACTCCATCTTGAGCGGAAGTAAACATAAGATGGCCGACCCTGGACTTCCGAGTGTTTTTATTTTCACTGAATATGCAATACGTAATATTCGCGGCGTCTCGGATTGTATGGACAGTATGGACGCGGCATTGTAGCTCCAGTTGTCATTATAATTCAAAATGTTTTAGATAGGATAATAGCGCCAGTGTCACTTTAAGCCCAGGTGCTCGGTAGAGTTTTCGTCGCCAAAAAACAACATGGATTTTCATTTAAATATTAAGGGATAACAGCAAGGATAAGCAGCTGGTATTCAACTGTCGCTATAGAATTAAACCAGGAGCTGATCCCTATTCGAAATGAAATAAATGTCAATTACTGGACCATATCGAACACTTGTGATACTGCCCTATTTATTTTAAGCTTGGCGTAGTGGTAAACGCGTTCAAAAGATAAGCAAAGGCCGGTGACTAAGAATTTATCCTCTCGAGCTTCTTCGTTCTTCGGAAGGCACGTGAAGCTTTTGGTCTCGGCTGTATTACCACCGCACCGCACTGGGCCCGCGTGGTAGTTTATGGCCCGTTCTCCCTCTATTGCTTCTAAAGGGGAAACTTGTGATCAAGCAGTGGGGATATAAAATGAGCCAGTGATGATGCTATGTAACTCTATTTTATTAAATCTTGCTCTAATCATGTGGGCCAGCAGTGATCACCAGGTACCAGTGATCGACACTTGTTTTCCTTTAGTAATAAAAAATATCTGTCTGCAACTAATTTTGACATTAGCAATAATAGCTGTTTAAAGACCATCTGCTTCCTAGCTGTCTCCAGTAAAGAATGAAACTATATGCTTTGTTTTGGCGACGAAAACTGGTGTCGATAAATGGGTTACTGTGCTGAAGACTGGTGCCACTACCATAAGTATATATAAAAGTATGCTGCTTAGATTAAAATAGCGCATCCAAAAAAACGAACATCCTTACAACCTCATTACGAAAGGTACTCATACACGTAGGTATGCTTCTTGGATTAAAATAGCCGCATCCAAAAAAGCGACCACGCTTACAACCTCTTTGTAATATCCTTAACTTTCTTTTCAAGAACTCTTTATATTTTTTTTAATGTTCGAGGAGTTGGTGACGTCGAAAAGGTCACGGTAGGGACCACTTGGGTGCCCAAAGCACTCGGGTGGGTACATTAGAAAAGAAAAGAGGCAGATCTCTAATGAAACTCTTCTGAGATCTTTTATTAGTTTCCATTGGAGCCCGACGGAGCGGAGGGGAGATGCAACTTGATATGTATTTGACTTAGATAATTATGTCAATTTTGGTTTTTGCTTTTTTTCTTTTGTAAGAATCGGGGGTTTAATGTTGGTATACCGAAATATTGTGTTGACATGGCTCTAACTGGTAAATGCATAACAATAATAAACTCTATTCTTTCTGCTTTAAATTTTGACCGATCTTGCTTATCAAAACGTCATTATGACGTTATATAAGTACTTACTACTTTTATAAACTAGCTTCACGCTTCTTCTTGGCGGGAAAGTGAAGAGTCATGTCTGCGGTTTTGTTTTATTTTCTAAAATTTGTGTTATTTCGAATATGAATATGAAATAATGGTGGATTATTAACTGTTAAGTGTTCGTGAGTGAGCATGAGTGTTGGCAAATGAAACATAACAGTACAACGACACTTTTCAAATTCTCTCAAGAAGTCCGCCCGAGGACTTAGTAAGGCCTCACATCTTTACTGAGATACTCGACGGGTTGGGGGGTATATCATTTCTCACTTCTCATTTCTATTATCATTCATCATCATTATACAAGATGGAAATATTGTTTATTTATATTTGTATTACTTGTAAGAAAAAATATTTTGACACTGGCTAAATGGGCTAATCGCACGAAGCCATCAAGTAAAGAAAAAAAAACTAGCTTCACTAACCAAGAGTTTCACCCGAGTTCTTCCTGTATTAATAACACGTGTTGTGAGACTCCATTTTAATTTCTGTCTACCGTACAATTTGTACCATTACCACTAATAATAAAAAACACTTGTAATTGGCTAAATACTAAATGCGAAGCCATTATTTAAGATAATTAATTAATGTAGGTATACTAACCAATTAATGAGTTATTCATTAATCGGTGACAACATAAGAAATTTGTACCATCCTACACACAGCCAGTAGTAGCGATGACTTGATCGTCTTGATCTTGATGAGATCGTTCGTTGCCCAGCTTTGGGACAGTATTATAAGCTATTTTTTTTTTAAAGTCTTCATTGGTAAGTCATTAATTCATAGACCTGTTAGTGGCAAGTCGTTACTTTTAAACTGGTATTTTTACAGTTTCTTTTAGACTTTTCAACCAATTTTAAATGTTTTTTTTTGTGTTTTTTTGACAGTTTCGTAAAAGTCTCCAAATTGAAAAAAAAACAATCATAAATCATAAAAATTCTAAACGTAGCCGTAGGTACAAATTCATAATACGAATCGAACAAAACCAAAGGAGAAAGCTTTCAAACAACTGTAAAAACCATAAAACAATAGCAATATTAATTCTACACTCTTGACGTAAAAAAATAATTGATTAACAAACAAAGAGACTCTATTTATTACCTGAGTACTTTCACACCCTAACTACGCACACAAACAATAGTGATTTGCATCATAGACTATAGTTTTAGTCTATGGTACATCGCCTTCGCAAAATGGACCCCTATAGCGTCACCCCTCTATTCTCTCTGGTTTCAAACAATCTATGTGGAATAGGTACTCGTATCCTATTTATGTGATATGAGTAGGTATATAAGTCTAGCTTGTCTATTCTCGTTTGAGATTTCTTATTCATTATCTGTTGGGAGATAGGGACTTTAATCTTCTTTTTGAACTTTTATTTCAGGAGTGTTTTTCTAACGTACCGTCTCTTATTTACTTTCTATTATGTACAGTTGTTGTGTATATTCTCTTTTATGTATTCTATCCTGTCTTTGTATGTGTTCATACCACAGCTGTGGTTCATACATCAATAGATAATGAGAAAAGTTACATTTGGGCTATAAAAGTACAAAAACTTTTTACATACATCATGGTTTTAATGAGATGTTTTCTTGGCGAACGGATTGGTTAAGCGAAGAGAGAGTAATAGTAGCTTGTAGTTCTAAATCTCTTACCATAACCATCTCACTAGGAACTCAGTGGATTATCATAATTTGACTTACATTAAATTATCATAAATTTTCTTGTTTTGTAAGAATAAATAAAATTGAAATAGGTTAAGCTTTATTATACGCCTTTGTGCGTAAAAGGCTTGGTTCTATTCGAGTCCAGATAAATTTTTATTAGGTACCTACTTAATAGGTATTAAAAATATTATATTAGGTAAGTATGTATTCTTTATTTTTTTTAAACATGGGTCAGCAACTGATTTTAGTCCATAGCAACAACTGAATACATGCCATTATCTCGTAACATATCAAAGAAAGAAATAAATAAATTAAATTTATTGAACCACAAACAAGTTTACAGATACAGATTTACAATATTATTCTGAACTAAAACTAAAAACCTTAAAAAATATATTAAAATAACTAAAATAAATTATTAAAAGGAGTCCCTTTAGGCAAGGTTCCGAAGATACTGGCAGCGTCCTCCTTTGAATAGCTAGACTAATTCTTTGTCCGAGGTAGCTGCCAGCTCTTCGGTCTCCTGTGATGTCGACTAACCTTTTTGCTATTTCCTTAAAAAGCCTTATAGCGCAAGGACCCCACGGACCAAGGGTCTCGACACCGAATGGGACAAAATCATATTCGGAGCCTAGACCCCTGTATTTGCGTGCTTTAGCTTTTTCAGCCGCTTCACAAACCGCACCAGCTCTGTTGTTGGTTTCATGTAGATGGGAAGGGGTCAGCGTGTCTGAACAGGTTGCATCCCATACCAGCACCCGGCCCATCTTTCATGGAAACAAACTCATGAAAGTCTAGGTTATTTTTTGGTGAGGAATACTGTGTCGAACACTGGGTCCCACTACCCGAACTTCTTAATATTTTTTGTCGATTAGTCGATCGATCACAAGCACGGGCTACGCGTCGAAAATAAGATAAAAAACCGGCCAAGTGCGAGTCGGACTCGCGCACGAAGGGTTCCGTACTTTATGACGTATTAAAAAAACTACTTACTAGATCTCGTTCAAACCAATTTTCGGTGGAAGGTTGCATGGTAATCTACATCATATATTTTGTTTAGTTTTATCATTCTCTTATTTTAGAAGGGGGACACACATTTTACCACTTTGGAAGTGTCTCTCGCGTAAACTATTCAGTTTAGAAAAAAATTATATTAGAAATCTGAATATAATTTTTGAAGACCTATCTATAGATACCCCACACGTATGGGTTTGATTAAAAATTTTTTTTGAGTTTCAGTTCTAAGTATGGGGAACCCCCAAAATTTATTGTTTTTTTTTCTATTTTTGTGTGAAAAACTTAATGCGGTTTATAGAATACATCTACTTACCAAGTTTCAACAGTATAGTTCTTATAGTTTCGGAAAAAAAGTGGCTGTGACATACGGACGAACAGACAGACAGACAGATAGACATGACGAATCCATAAGGGTTCCGTTTTTTGCCATTTGGCTACGGAATCCTAAAAAAAAGATAAAGATAAAAAATATTTTATTGCTACAAAAATTACAACGCTTTAGAAAACTAAACTTAAATAGGCATAACTAAAAATATTGTGTTTGTAAGTAAGCAAAGGGTACCAGTCTCAGCAAAGTGCTGAACTAGGCTCAGCGCTGATTTTCAGTCTGGCCCCTGGTTTGAATGGTCGGACCTAAATTAAATTATTATTTTAATTAAATAAATAAATAAATTTCATTTTACACTCAACAAAAAACATAGTAATTATCCTGTTAATAATATTAAATAATTATTCCAATGTAAGTGTTGTTGTTTTAATCATCATTAGGTACTAGAATAGCTCTGCCAAGCGATTTTTAAATAGAATTAAACTTTCCCATATTAACCTGAACTAAGTAACTGTTAAACGGACGGTACACTAACTACCTGAATTAATGCTGAAGCTTCACTTTTCACATTATTGCGAGGAAAAAAGCCACAGCCCACGCCACAATCGTGATCAGCCCGCGCTCACTTCGGCGGCAGGCTAAATATATCGGAACTAGATAATGTTCTCTGATTTGATACAAGGTGGAAGCGAAAGCGATTTAAAAAAAAAAGCATTTTTTTATCACGCTCTTTTAATTTTTTTTTGTCAACTCGAACACCGAAAATTGTAGGAGCTGGTTGTTTGGAAAAAAGTTACAATAACAATTTTGGTTACAATTTGGCGGTATGAATCGCTCAGAGTCATAATTGCCATCATCATCATCATCATCAGCTCTTTTTTATGTCCACACTGCTGGGGCACGAACCTTCCCTATAGATGGATAGGGAGATCGCGCCATAAACCACTAGGTGAGTCATTATTTCACGCCGATACTCTGTGAGAGGGTGGTATTACGCCGGGCGAGCCGGCCCATTTCGTGTTGCAACGCAGCGTGGCTCTACCACTCAGACAATGTAAATTTTATTTTTTAATTTAATTTATTAGCATCATTATCATCATCAGCCCACTTCCACCCACTGCAGGGCAAACGCCTCTTTCCTCGCACGCCACTCTTTACGGTCCTGCGCCATCCTCATCCATCCCCTGCTCACCACCCGGACTAGGTCGTCCGACCACCGAACTGGAGGTCTGCCTACCGATCGACGAGCATCTCTTAGCCACCACTCTGTTACCAACCGGGTCCATCTGCCGTCTTCCCGTCTAGCCACGTGTCCTGCCCACCTCCACTTGAGTCGTGTGATCCGTTCACAAACGTCTGTAACCTTCGTACTGTTCCGGATCACGGGGCGTTTCGGACTCGGTCTATTGAACGCATGTCTAGCTACATTACTACATAAAGATAAAATGTAACTTCGTTTTATATCAGAAATAATAAATAACATTAGAAAAAAATTTAATTAAATGTGACGTCAGTAACGGCAAGTTTATTCAAAATTGATGAATTCGATGCTCTGTCTACCCCTTTAATTTAATTTATTTTTTTATTTTTTATTTATTTCAATAAAAAGGAAGGAACTTGAAGAGACTTCCTTTTTTGGAAGTAGAGGTGGAGAGTATCTATGTATGTATTAATACTCGTAAATATAATTATTATAACGTAATAAACGCTACTCTCCCCGTGTTTGCACCACCCGCTTTCCACTTTGGAAACGGTCCGCTAATTAATTACTTTCGAGGCCCGCACTGACGGCGAAAACGGCTGCATTTCAGTGGGAAAAGATAAAAATAAAACCGGCAGACAAAGCCTTTTATTGAGCCGTTCACCATTGATACAACCATTATAGGAGTAGGCGTTATGTGGACACTGTTTTTGATACTTACATACGATAGAAACACTCAAAGAGATTTCTTTTTAGGGCAGTCATCACACTGAGGTACGCGAAAGACCTAGGGAGTGCTTTTTGAAACGGTGATTCATCATCATCATCAGCTCTTTTTATGTCTCCACTGGGGGCACGAGCCTTCCCTATAGATGGATAGGAAGAACGGGCCATAAACCTCCACGCGGGCCCAGTGCGGTACGGTGATTGTTAGCGACTGGTAATGCAGCCGGGACCAACGGCTTTACGTGTCTTCCAAAGCATGAAGGAGTTGAGTAAATTGACGGTAAATTGTTGGTCACCCATCCGATGAAAGGCCTTTGCGAAAGTTGTTTAAACGCACTCGCATACCGGGCGCGTCAAACGGTCGAGATCGGCCGAGATCGGTCGGCGAAGGGTAAGGCACACTAGCGCCGCTAATGGATTTAATTTGATACTGGATTTTTTTTCAAACATTGCAGACCTTCCGACTCTAAGCAAACATCTATTATTTAATAAATGTGCACTACTTTTAGGTTTGTTTTTGCATTCATTCGCTAACATCAAAAGTGGCCATTGTTTGTGAATAAATGCGATAGCCCGTTTTGTGAATAAACCATGCAACAAAAAGTAGTGCACAATTATTAAATAAATACTATGGATGCTTTCCTGTTATCGGACGGTACGCAATGTTTAAAAAAAGATCCGGTCCGTTAGTAATTGTCAAATTATCAATTGGTGGCGCTAGTGTACCTTACCCTTCGCCTTTATTATCATCATCATCAGCTCATTTTATGTCCCCACTGCTAGGGCACGAGCCTTCCCTATGGATGGATAGTGAGAACGGGCCATAAACCACCACGCGGGCCCAGTGCGGATTGGTGGTTGTTAACGACTGCTAATGCAGCCGGGGCCAACGGCTTTACGTGCCTTCCGAAGCACGGAGGAGCTTGATGGCGCGTTAACCACTGCGCTATCGAGCTCATACCCTTCGCCTTAAGGGCAAATAATCATTATTGCCATTACCTCACAATAACATTAAATAAAACTCTAAGATACAAACAAAACTTCAAATATGACTCTTCACTTTTGCACTAAGACGTTCCTATTTCAGTTTTCATTGTCAGTAACTTCTACATTCCTCAGAATAATAGCTACTTATCTAAAGCTAAAGCTGAGGAGCTACATATAACTCTACTCTTTGGGAGCTACATTCGGTAGGTACCATAGACGATAGCAACAAACTTTTAATTTGGCAACAAAGCAAAGGAGACCACTCAATCTTACTGCCGTCATAGACAAAGTACTTACTTATGTGTTGGGTTTTTTTAAATGTTTAAGCATTTCCCTAGCGGTTTATTTATGCTGATATTATATTCGTGAAGCAGCTGGACCGGTCGGTCGCTAAAGAGCCCTTCACCGTCGGCCAATCTTTAACTGAATGGGAATTTTTAATATTTCACTTGTTTACTGGGCTGTTTGTTCGGAGGTCCGGTCGAGGCAAGGGCAGCTAGGCTTATAGAAAGGACAGGTCATAGCTATTTTATAAAAAAACTGTTATTTTCGAGCGGTATTTTGAAAAAGTCAGTTATTTTGTTAATGTTTAATAAGAAAAATTTAATGCTATTTTGTGCATCCTTTCTTCAACTTTTAGGACTGATCTTAGAAATCAGGATCGATTTCAGTAATTCAAACAGGTTTTTATTTTTCTAATAAGATTAAAACATTAATGGTTAAATTACAGTTACTCCTACGTTGAATAGTCAAAGCAAGCGAAGTTAAATTGTCAATAAGACCCATTTCACCATATTTATGTTGTAATGAGCTTAATTCTAAGAAACTGATATTGATTCTGTAGCGAATTCTTAAAAAACCTTTGCAAAATGCTACGCCAATCTTTCTATTCTATGGTGTGACGTCTTGGAGGGAAAGTGAAGAGTCATGTCTGCGGTTTTGTTTTATTTTCTAAAATCTCATTCTCTTCTCATTTTTATTATCATTTATCTCATCGTCATCATATTTATTTATATTTGTGTTACTTGTAAGTTAAATTACTTTGACACTGGCTAAATGTGCAAATCGCACAAAGCCATCAACTAAAAAAAAATTAAAAAAAAATATTTATGGTGTGTTTATGGTAGAGTAACTTTTCGCCACTTTTCGTAGTACAACTCTACATTATTTATTCTTTGCGAAAACGGTGACTCTGTCGACTACGCCAGTGACCAGCCCTTACAATTCAAACTAATGTCCATTGTCTATGGTAAGGGCATGGGGTTGGGCATTTAATATTGTACGAAGTAATTGTTTTATGATTAATACAGTTGGGTGAACTTTAATAGATCACAATTAGAGTTCAAATTTGTGTGGCAACTTTTGATGTCGTTTTAATGACTGTTAGTAGTGAGCAGTGAAGTAGGTATTCTGGGTTTTAAGATTTAAAAACAAACCTTTTTTATTTGTAAATGAAATAGACTATAGACTATTTTGATTTCGATGTTTCGACTAATACTGTAAAAAAACTGTTTTTTGAAGAAAAAACTAGTTTTATAAGTAGTTCCTAAATAAGTGGCAAACATAGTTCCTTGTGCTGCTCGCATCCAGCGGCTTCCCGCGACCTTCATCAGATCGTCAGTCCACCTTGTTGGAGGCCTGCCCACACTGCGCTTTCCGGTACGCGATCGCCACTCAAGGACTATTCATCAGTCCTGCGAGCAATGTGCCCTGCCTACTGCCACTTGCCGCTGAATGCGAGCAGCACAAAACCGGTCGTTGTGGAGATTTGTTTATATATTTTTGAAATCTGCGTTTTTGTCAAAAAATATCCTTACATATTCCCTTTACATGATAATGTACAAAAAAAAAGCAACAGTAGGGACCCAACTAAACTGTATGTCCCACCGCGAAGGTTACATCTTGTTAGCAGAAACTCATTTTGCATGGCTATCAAAATTTATAATAAATTACCACAAAATATTAGAGAAATGAATTTGTGTAAGTTTAAATCTGTCCTATTTAAAAATTTTACGGATTTACTCGGGTTAATTTTAATAAATAATAATAAATAAATTTTATTCAGAACTTTTACAGGGTACAATACAATGAGTGTACGATAACAGCCACAATGGTTTCTCAACTGTGTCGCAGCTGTTAGCGCCCACCTCCAAAAATTTTAGAGGCATCAGAACGTTCCGAATGTAACAAAGATTAAATTAAATTTTAAACATTTTTACAAAATCAGTAAAAGTTAGGTACCTAAGTGTGTAAGTATGTTTGTGTGAGTGTGTGTGTGTGTGTGTGGTGAGAATGTTTGTGTGTGTGCGGTGAGAATGTTTGTGTGTGTGTGGTGAGAATGCTTGTGTGTGTGGTGTATTTATAGTGTGAGTGTAGTGTGAAAGGGGAGGAGTGTATTATAGGAATTAGGGAGTGGAATCAAACACAAAATGAGCCTCTTCGCCCTACGATGTTAGTCTTGGGATCGGTGAGCAAACCACTAAGAGGATCAGTATGTGTCGTTATAAAATAAACACAAAAATTTTTACACATTTCCGTACTTTTTAATGTTTATCCTGACGTTTCCGAGCCGCAAGCTGCTTCTCCACACCTCGTTCACCACTTTTCATGACCAAAAACAACATAGAATTTAATTGAAATTTTATTGGATGATAGCTAGTAAGCTCGATGGCGCAGTGGTTAACGCGCCCGGTCTGCGAGTGCTAAGGTTAAGCAACTTTCGCAGAAGCCAGCCATCGGATAGGTGACCGAAAATTTATTATCTCTCGCTCCTCCGTGCTTCGGAAGGCACGTAAAGCCGTTGGTCCTGGCTGCATTAGTAGTCGTGAACAAACACTAATCCGCACTGGGTTCGCGTGGTGGTTAACGGCCCGTTCTCCCTATCCATCCATAGGGAAGGCTCGTGCCCCAGCAGTGGGGACATAAAAGAGCTGATGGTGATGATGATGAGCTATGAAGCAGGTGATCTGTATTCAATTGTTACCAAATTCAAATATCAGTTGCTGATCCATTTTTAATGAATAAGGGGGAAAATTCCTATTACTGGTTCCAGACGAAAACTGTTGCCACAAAACAAACACTAATGACTAGTTGCATTTCCAGAAGTAGGTAGGTGATACTTAATGATAATGAAACGTGAATGTTTAAAACTTTGTTTAATCTATATCTTTACTATTAACTAGCTGGTGGGTTAGTCTTGAAACACAATCGCAATAACCAATTTCCAATCCCAAATCTAAAAAAATAAATGGCACTCTTAAAAGCGATAATAGCGCTACATTGGAATTAAATTTCGTGGAAATTGAGTGAACAAATTATGAGGCGTTCCGAAATTGCGAAACTTATCCCAATATCGATACATATTAATCGCATTGGAATTGTATTGAGATTGAGTTTGCGTCAAGAGTAGCCTACCTGATCCGGCGGACTTCGTATCGCATTTCTTTTTCTTTTCTTTTTTTAATATAGCCTGTTACTCAGCGCTAATGTAGCATTGTAATGGTGAAAGAATTTTTTAAATCGGTCCAGTAGTTTTTGAGTTTATTACTACATTATTTTGAGGTTATTATTACATACAAAAAAACAAAGCTTTCCTCATTATAATATTCGTATAGACTAGATCTTTATATAAATACGTGAAGCAAAAACTTTGTACCCCTTTTTACGAAAATATATTTTTTTGAATGCATTATAAATCAATTCCTTTCAAAAATTTCAAAAATGGAAGAGGAGCGGCCGATATCTGTCAATGCCAATCTAAACTCGGACTTCTTGGCGGGAAAGTGAAGAGTCATGACTGCGGTTTTGTTTTATTTTCTAAAATTTGTGTTATGTCGAATATTAATGTGAAATAATGGTGGATTATTAACCGTTAAGTGTTCGTGAGTGTGCATGAGTGTTGGCAAATGAAACAAAACAGTGCAACGTCACTTTTCAAATTCTCTCAAGAAGTCCGCCCGACTTAGACTGGTTATATGGTACAAGCCGCCCGAGGACTTAGTAAAGTCCCACATCTTTACTGAGATACTCGAGGGGTTGGGTGGTATATCATCTCTCATTTCTATTAGAATAGAATAGAATAGAATAGAATGATTTATTAACCATATAACTCGGAACGTTATACAAGGCAAGTCCATGATACATCATTTCATTACAATACAATAATACATTATTTAAAAAAAACATTGCAATTAATTTAAAAGTAATACTATAAAATATATATATACTTTTTTTTTAAATTATACAATTACAATTACAATTGTCAAATTTAAAATATTAAAAATTTAATCTATTACATAAACCAGAATGGATTATTGATTGGTTTTACAACAGTATTAAATGGTACATTAAAAATTTTTTTTTTTGTGGTTTCCATTGCAATTTAAAAATAAACAAAGTAAAATTATATTTATGTAGATCTATACTAACTTTCCTGATATAAGAACGAGGATTCACCAAGACGCATAGCCGTGAACTCGTTAATTGAATAAAATGGGTGTGAAACAAAAAAATGCTTGATCTTATTTTTGAATTGATTTTGGCTAAGTTCAGTAATTGTTAATGGCAATTGATTGTACATAACTATTTTGTTGCATACTCCTTGTTTCTCATTATCATTCATCATCATCATACAGAAAAGAAATATTGTTTATAATATTATATGTATTACTTGTTAGAAAAATTACTTTGACACTGGCTAAATGTGCTAATCGCACGAAGCCATCAACAAAATGAAAAAAAAAAAATCTAAACTTACGTTCTTTTTTTTTTAATTTTTCATTGCGTAACATACAATCCGAATTACGGTCGTATTTCGACCAATGGGCGACCACTAGTCTAGAATAAAGAGATAACGTTTGTGACTTTAATCTCTGGAACTACTGGTTCAATTTCAAAAATTATTTCACTTATAGAATGCTGCCTCCCTCGCGGGTAATATAGGCATTATTTTATTTTACTAAAGAGTTTATTTTTATTACTAATAAATCTACTAAATCGTCGTTAGCGGATCTCGAATCCCGCGTTTTTCCTTCACTTTTCCACTACAGTAGCGCGTGAGTTAGGCTGAAGCCGCACTTCATGCTGCTTTCATATTATTTATGCTTTACTTCGTTTTTATGGTGGAAGCGTAAGGAGTTTCAACTGTGAGTCGTTGGCTGTACGCCTGTGTTCCACTCAAATATATCTTTATATATATCTTAGAAAACGTATCATTACCAACTCATTTTATATCCCCACTGCTGGGGCACAAGCCTTAAAGACCCCAGAGAGAACGGGCCATATACCTTCGCGCGGGCGGTTTTTAACGGCTGTTAATGCAGCCGGGACCAACAACGGCTTTATACGTACCTGCCGACGCATGGAACTCGAGATGAGTTTTGGTCACCCATCCAATGACAAGCCTTTGTGAAAATTGCTTAACTTCAGCAATCAGCGTGCGCGTTTATCACTGCGTGCATCCATTTGAAACAATATAATCATATCATTTGCATTCTACAACGTGAATCATAGGTGTGGTCATGATTGAAATATCTAAAGTGTACCCGATTTAGACTTTGTGTATAGAACTAGCTGAACGGCGGACTTCGTACCGTTTTGACAGTTAACGTTTCCATGACAACAAAACAAACAAATCATTCGTCCGCTTAAGAACGCCCGTATCTCATGATGGACCCCTATAGCGGCGCCACCTACCGGGTCCAATTGTAAATCTAAACCATTCTCGAACCCACTTGATCATACACAGAAAATTTCATCCAAATCGGTCCAGCCGTTTAGAAGGAGTTCAATAACATACACACGCACAGAAGATTTTTTATACTTACCTATATAAAGATAGATTTTATTTTTGGTAGAAACTTAATTGGCCTTTCTATTATATTTTGTGTACTGTAATTTGAATTATTATGTGCTGTATGTTTCTCATAATGCAAAATAAAATAGAATAGACTTCATCATTATCATCATCATCTCAGCCAAAAAGACGTCCACTGCTGGACAAAGGCCTCCCTCAAGGATAAATATTTTTGAGGGGAATTTGCCATAATCGCCACGCTTGGCAGGCGGGTTGGTGATCGCAGTAAGGTGAGAATAATCACACAGAGACGCTGCTGCCCATCCTCTGGAATGGTCCCATAGTCGCCTTCTACGACACCCACGGGAAGAGATGGGGTGGTGCAATTCTTTTCCCCCGGCACCACACGGAAAGAAAAAAAAAAATTGACTTACTTTGACATAATTATTAACTAAATTAAATTAAACATTCCTAACACTTTCAAGCACCGTTCGCGTCGCTACACACGCTGCTTTAAATAGGCACGTACAGTTGCCAACAGAGAGGTTACTATTTATATTTATTTCATTATAAAAAGTCGCCAAAAGTTTCGTTAAGCTATCGTTCATCGCCATAGCTGTCAGTGGTAGTAAAACCTAAAAAATGGTGAAATATTCTTTTTATTTTTCCCCAGCGATGCTATTATGGCGTTGTTAGATGCGGTGCTTCTAACTGATGTCAAATCTTCAAATAAACGAGATGCGTGCCTTTAAACGTTATATTTTTCTTTTCCTTACCACAAAATAAGGAGACTGTAGAGAGAAAGCTTCACACAATCGCGCTAAAGCTACGCACACACAGACAACCTACACGGACACTGAAGCTCGCAACCACATGAGTAAATACCCGAACAGAGTCCAAGCATAGTAGAATGAAACAAGTAGGCCGACTCGGCCCCCGAGCAAGCGATAATCACCTAAACTTGTAGGGCTGTCGCTTTTAATTAGAATAAGGTAGGTATCTACATATAAAATAAGAACATACTTAGAAATATGAATTCATGGATTCCAGAAAACCCCCGACCTACCTAAACGTAGTTTGTTAACTGTACAACACAACAACTTACAATAGGTAAGTAGGTACGGTCAACAGCACATCACGGTAAACACTTGCAGTTCGATATTATTACTTATGCCCACAACATAAGAGCGGTACAAAGTCCAAAGTGTTTAGTCTGACTGTACCTAATTAGTCCCTTGTTTTCACGGTAGGGTGTACCGTGTAATCTAATAAATTAAACTTACAAATCCTTAGGTACATGTATTTACCTACCTAATCCACGAAATCTGAAGCAGAACTTAACTCTTTCGGTACCTAGTAAATAACTAACACAAAATAATGTAATTAGGTTAGGCAGGAGGTACTCACCGTTCTTGTTCGGTAGGTAAGGTAAAGAAGGACAATTCTGGATTTGACAAGCTACTATTTAGACATCCGTAAACACTGCAATATCTCCTGAATTTTTTTGTTGCCATCGTTGACTTACGTTTCACAAATTATATATAACCTACGAGCGGCAGCGGCGCGGCGGGCGCAGCGACGAAACAAGCAGGCGCGCGCGGCATTACGTGGCTCAGTCGCGACTGGCGCAGCATTATTAGCAATAAACTTTGTCAGTGTGTGCGTGCGACGATGCGTACGGACGGGTTGGCTTGGCTGCGCTCACATACAAGCCGCGCTCGGTGCGTATGTATGAAGATGGCCTACTTGTTTCATTCTACTATGGTCCAAGCCTCCTTATACCCCAAGACAACCTACTTCTCTTTGATTATACCGCGTAAAATTTATACACACTTTGGTAGGGTTGTCACATGAGGATAAGATAAATGAAACAAAATATTTAATTTTATTTTTTATACTTACTCTAAATTTTTTTAATATGTTTGTTTTTCAATAACTTGTTTTTTTTCAGATTTAGATAAATTATAATCTGACATAAAGTCTTTTTTAAACACTCATATTGGCAGATCAAATGTACAGTAATTATACACGTTCTAAGATTTCAGTGCCAATGTTTGCTTTAAGATCGAAGTGTCCGCGAAACTTTGTGTAATAGGCAATATTTTTATATTTCTGGCATTGTTCATACACACGTTATAGTAATTAGCGATATTTACAGTAAACCACTCTAATTTAAATCAAACATAGCAAAACCTCAAATAATTACAATATTTTACGAGCGATGACAGTTCACGACACGAAACAACGCTTGTGACACTCACTGAGATTGTCCGCTGGCTATGCCGGTGTAAACCGGTTTGTCTTCTCGCGGCGCGTACGTGAACCCGTCGGTGAGGGGTCACGCACACATAACCGTGCATACGTGTACCTGTCGCAGCGCGCTCTAAGGAAGCTTGAACTCTGTTCGGGTATTTACTCATGTGCTCACAACAGCTGCGCTCGGACTGTTCCGAGCTGTTCCGAGATTCGTGTCCCTGAGAAGGTCTATGTGTGCGTCGCTTGAGCGTGGTATGTATTACCCTTTCGAAAGCAATGACAGCTATGTTGCCACCAAATATTGAACTTTGTGCACTTGGAATTAGATTGAAAACCAATGAAAATCTAAAACTGTATTACCCGTGAAAGGGTTAAGCTTACCTTCTGGGGTCTCCTTATTTTGTGCTTTTACTCTCTTCTCTTGTGGTAAAAGCCTTTGGCCCTACATCCGAGAACCTAAGTTCAATTCCCAGGTTGGGCAAATGTATTGTTTTCTAAAGTTTACGCGAACACTACACATTTAAATGAAAACAACTTTTACCAACCATTACATCACATTTGATAAACCGCAAGTACTCGCTAGAGAACAACGATTCATCCCTAGGATGATACGCGAGGCTATTGAAATTAAAAAACATCCGAATTTTAATAGAGAAGATGGTTGGAGTCTACCACCAGCCTGGGACCCCATCATACAAAATATTAAATCCCAGCCCCAACACCATACTGCCAGACCAAAAGATACTGTAAGCTCTTTCTGCGTAAAACGGAACGCACCCGATTAAATTTAAATGAGGGTATACAAGCTACTGACTAATTATGAGATGACCAACACCTCAGTCTCCCTGTGACCACGGACCCTGCAAAGGATTCGAAACGTCAGGATAACCATTAAATAATGTGTAAAGTAAAATAAACGCGAGTAGATCCGTAAAAGTTGTTTTCATTTAAATTGGGCAAATGTGTTTGGGATTTTGCTAAACATGCCCAGGTTTGTGATCACCTCGGGTTCAGCAGGCGTGGTGATTCAGCCGATATATATCAATTGCAGTGATGACTTGATTTCAATGATGTAGGCCTTGGCCCAGCAGTGGGACAGTATATAATCTAATAATATAAGAACTACTTTATATTATTACTAGCTGACCCGGCGGACTTCGTACCGCTTTGACAGTTTCCATATCAATGGTTTCCATGACAACAAAACTAATTTTTTGTTAATTTAAGGGGGTGCAGCGCGGACGCAAAACTGCGAGTTTCAAGTTTCTTTATGATAGCGAGCGAGCGGCGCGTGGCAGTGGTGTGACAACGGCGCACGACAAGAATACGCACGCACACTAATATCTGTACAGAGTAGGCTGGTGATTTAATTAGAGCAATGTTTACTTTCGTAAAATCATAGGCGTTTGGGTAAAAAATAAAAAAAGTCTAAATATTTTCATATTCATGTTTTTTAATGGAAAAATAAGACAACAGTGACCTGCGGAATATCAATACAAACATTTTGGTGTCGGATCATTGTTTCATTTGGGCTATATTGACAAAGTTTCTAAAGAAATAAGTTTTTAGATATCATTATTTTACGTAATGTTTATGCAGTTTCTGGGTATTTGTTTCAAATTCCAAGACAACCATGACCTTGTGAAAGGATTAAGCTAACCTACACCAGTCCTTTTAATGTATAAGACCTATTCAGCGCCTAGCACCAGTGACTTAAAAACACGTAAATTTTCAAATTCCGCGCTGCACCCCCTTAAGTTAAAAAAAAATATTTGTTAATTTTTTATTGGAAAATTAAATTGTCGTTTTTAGTACTTTTTTTTTAAATATAGCCTATATTACAATTTAACGAAATGTAATCTTATTATACTTTACCAGTAAGCAGACGAAATGTAAGCGACCATGATAGTTCAAAAAGTTATTATATCACCTATACAGGTTGACTTTTTTTATCACCGTCCAAACGAACAACTCTTACTATTGGACCAACTCCCTAACTCGAAAATAAAATTCAGCTGTTCCATACAAAACATCAATATTCATTCGACCAAAATGTATGGAACAGCTGAATTTTATTTTCGTGTTAGGGAGTTGGTCCAATAGTAAGAGTTGTTCGTTTGTATTACGGGAGTTGTATCACAAAAGGTTTGGACGGTGATAAAAAAGTCAACCGGTATTTCTCGATCTCGATCGAATTTCGATCACTGGGTGACTATTACCTTTGTCGCATAACTTGACTACGCCCTTTACATATCTGCCACTAGAATAAAATAAGTATTTATGACTATGTATCTTCATGTGTGTATTGCGTTTCACATTAATGCATCGGTGTGGTCTAATTTAACTTTGAGAGTGCGCATACCCGGTCCCCGTGCGATCAAAGCGAAGTAGACCTAAAACTGAATAGAGATGGCACGGGAAAAATTACAGATAGACAAACCATGCAAGACCGACGATCTGGTAAAGGTCGCGGGAAGCTGGAAGCGGGCTGCACAAAACCGGTCGTTGTGGAGATCCTTTGGGAAGGTCTTTGTCCAGCAGTGGACGTCTTTTGGCTGAGATGATGATGATGATGAAACCATGCACATATTTTACAACGAATGATGTAACTACTCTTCTAACTTACTCCATTGGAGCAGAGACCCAAAGTGAGTCTTGGCGTCCGATACGAGAGCTCGCCACTTTCCAGTGTCCATTACAGTCTTTTGCCAGTTGATGGCTCCGAGGTACTATACTATCTACTCTTCTGCAATCAAAAAACTACTCTTTTTAATTTATTTTTAAATTTTAGTTTTACTTGGCTTTCGTCTCAACTGATGATAAGGCCGAATATGGAAGCGCTCTTCACCCAGAATCTTCAACTTCTGACTGAGGCATTGGCTATCTTATCTTTAGCTGCCGGAACACAACAATGCTACAAACATTGAGGATATCGCAACATTTAGATAAGATGGTGGTTGCTAGCCAGGCGAACAAACAAGACAAACCTGGGACCTCTGGATCTGAGACCGGTGGTCATAATTTTGATCAAGGTAGGTATTACATACCTAATGTATGTATTTTATATCCATATGAACGCTTGCAAAATCTCAACACCATCATACGCGTTTGTCAACCCAGCAGTTTCAGTTATGCTTGCAGGCCTGACATTTCACTTCGACGGTTCTATGGAACCTGCTTACAGCGGTGGTGTTCTCAGACCGTTACAACACTTTAGGTCCTTAAAGAAAAACGAGCTTACTTTTCTCTCCAAGACTGGCCCTGCGACGCACGTGTCCGGTGTCCGTGGGTGGCGGTAATTACTGAAAAAAAGTGTATCTAGTATCTTAAAAACGGAAACGTAGAAATGGGATTGTGATGACTGCACCAAAACAGCCAGAAGAGAACAACTAGCAGTAAACAATTGCTAGATGTGCTCGTCTAGTGAGCGCTCTTGACGACTCCAGTTACTGGAAAATAGGGATTGGACTATACGCGTCCATTGTGCGATTGTTTTGCAACATTCTAGTCTTTTGAATACTGCATGAAAAATGCGCTTCTGCAGAGGAACCTCTGACGCAGATAGGAATATCTGGCGTTATTCCCTTTCTGAAAGAATTTAACTTGCACAGGGTTATCTGGAACTTCTCGTATAACGTAACTGTTGATAATAGGTGCCAGTAGAAATATAAATTAGTGTTAGAGTAATAATAATAATAATTGTTGTTACAGCCAACGGCCTGATGGCTAAGAGCCTCGATCAACATCTAATGAAGCTCTCGTTAGGCGGCTGGATCAAGGGCCTGATTCAGAAGGCAGTTATCCTCGATACGGCACGCATTGTGAAGAGATTCCTGTCTCTGGAGCCCTAACCACCAGTAGCTTGGACTCTGGTCCCGATGCCGGCGGAACCCTATTTTTTATATTTTTAAATTTTTACTTATTTTGTTTTTAGAAAATATTTAAAAATGCAAATTTATATGAGAAAAAATAAATAAAGGAATAATAATTATAACAATATATGTATATATTTATGTGGAACAACAACACAAGTACATCAAATGTGTAAGGGTTTAAATTTTTTTTTCAGGTATCATTCACTTCTAAACGTTCTTAGTGCATGATAGGAGCGTGGGGTACACGCCCTGTGGAGGGCCGCGTGCGCCAGTAATAGGTGTTTAGCGCGCTCGCTCGCATAATGCCGGTATCTAGGGCTCCTGCACCCTCATGCTGCCCTAGTACCAGGCGCCAGGACAGGACAAGGAAAAATGAGGCTTTTCTAAAGAAATTCATGAACAAAAAACAAAGCAGCGAAAATTTAAGGAAATACAAATATAAGAGAAAGATAAGGATCGCAAAAGTCAAGCAAAATTCAGTCGTTGGTAAACTTTATAAAGAGCTCCTGCGACCTGGTGCTGTCCTAGTACCAAGCGCCAGAACAGGACAAAGAAAAAATGAGGCTTTTTAAAAGAAATTCATGTAAAAAACAAAGCAGCAAAGATTTTAGGAAATACAAACACAAGAGAAGGTGTATAATTGAGAATGTGTAGCAACAGTCCCAATAGTCGACGAAACCGACTTTATCTTGGGGTCCTGCGATTTATGCTCTCCTTGTACCAGACGCCAGGACAGGACAAGGGAAAATTTGGTTTTTCTAAGGAAATTTATGGATAAAACAATAAAGCAGTAAGTAGTGAGAAATAATAAAAACAAGAGAAAGATAATAATTGTGAATGGTGAGCAACTTTCGCAATGGTTGGGTGACTGACTTTAAGCTTCTGCGTCCTTATGCTGTCCTAGTACTTTTTCTTTTTTTTCTTTTTGTTGATGGCTTCGTGCGATTAGCACATTTAGCCAGTGTCAAAGTAATTTTACTAACAAGTAATACATAAATAAACAATATTTCTTTTCTTTATGATGATGATGCATGATAATAGAAATGAGATGTGAGAAATGATATACCCCCCAACCCCTCGAGTATCTCAGTAAAGATGTGGGGCGTTGTGGTCCTCGGGCGGACTTCTTGAGAAAATTTAAAAAGTGACATATTGCACTATTTTGTTTCATTTGCCAACACTCATGCACATTCACGAACACTTAACGGTTAATGATCCACCATTATTTCACATTAATATTCGATATTTAACACAAATTTTCGAAAATAAAACAAAACCGCAGACATGACTCTTCACTTTTCCGCCAAGAACTGCCCTAGTACTATGTGCAGGAAACATAAGGCTCTCTTACATACATGCATAAAAATGCAAAGAAGCAACATTTAAGATAATATATAGGTACCTAAAAGAAGCTAACTCTATTGTGAATGATTTACTTTTCTAAACAAATTCTTAAATTTTGACAAACAAAGAATCACAAAAGTTTACAAAGATGGCGACGTAAAATTTAATTAACTCTTGTAACATCCATTGTTTTTTATCTACCTCTCTTTTAGCGACAGGGGGACAGATGAAACTTTTTCTTCCTATCTGTCACCAGGGGAACAGCCGGGAATCACAAAGCAATAATATGTGTTACAGCTATTTTGTGAGAGATTTTACGGCTTTAAACGGTACTTTCAGCATCACCGGACTTTTTTGGAGGCGGCGAGAAACTTAAGGCGAAGGGTTAAGACACACTAGCGCCGCTAATGGATTTAATTTGATAACTGCTAAACTGGATTTTTTTTAAAACATTGCGCACCTTTCGACACTAGGCAAACATCTATTATTTAATTGTGCACTATTTTTAGGTTTGTTTTTGTATTCATTCGCTAACACCAAAAGTGGCCATTGCTTGTGAATAAATGCGATAGACCACGCAACAAAAAGTATTGCACAATTATTAAATAAATACTGTATGCAATTTAAAAAAAAAGATCCGGTCCATTAGTAATTGTCAAATTATCAATTGGTGGCGCTAGTATGCCTTACCCTTCGCCTTAAAGGTTTCCTCAAGCCGTATGATTGAAACAGCGTCTAGTGGGAATAGCATGACGTAAGCGTGCCCCCTTTCCTTACAAGATCCTCCAAGGGGTTTGGACCGGATTGGGTACAAAACTGTGTAAATAACACGTATGGGGTGCCTAGTGCAAGTTCTATTCGATATTTCTTACTTCTTCTTTCTTTAGTTCTATTCGATTCGATATTTGTATGGCAAAATTTTAACTCATCATCATCATCATCATCATCAGCTCATTGTATGTCCCCACTGCTGGGGCACGAGCCTTCACTATGGATGGATAGGGAGAACGGGCCATAAGCCACCACGCGGGCCCAGTGCGGATTGGTGGTTGTTAACGACTGCTAATGCGGCAGGGACCAACGGCTTAACGTGCCTTCCGAAGCACGAGGAGCTTGAGATAATAAATTTTGGTCACCCATCCGATGACCGGCCTTTTTCGAAAGTTACTTAACCTCAGCACTCGCAGACCGGGCGCGTTAACCACTGCGCCATCGAACTCCTCTAAAACTCATCTCTAAGTAATTTTAGCCGGGGGCCTACAATGCTTTGCGCGTGTTGTATAATAATATTTTTAGAGCACTGTTGAGCCTTCGTCGTTTCTGCAGCGCATCGGACATGTTTGCCGATGCAAGGACTGATGACTTCTATACTATTTTATTTATCTCTATCTGTCTCTCTATCTCTATCTATCTCTATCTCTCTTTATACTTTTTTTTTATACATTAATGCGGAAGAAGTCCTACTCCCTTCACCGTCGCGTTCGGGATGGGCCTGACGGTGTTTTAAAAATGATGTCAGAGAGGCTAGATACTTTCTTATTTGCCCGTTTCACTGCTTTGCATGTTAAACAAGCAAAACGGTGAAAGGAGGTTTGTAAGTTATTATTTGTTTTTTTATTTTAATTTACTTTTTCTCAAAATAAATAAAACATTTAAAAATATAAAAAATAGGGATCCGCCGGCATCGGTACCAGGGTCCAAGCTACCGGTGGTTAGGGCTCCAGAGACAGGAACCTCCTCACAATGCGTGCCGTATAGAGGAGAACCGCCTTCTGAATCAAGCCCTTGATCCAGCCGCCTAACGAGAGCCTCATTAGATGTTCATTTTTATTATTATTACTAACATAGAATGAAGGGTTTTTTGTGTACTAACAATCTTTTTGTTTTTTGCTTTATTTATTTATTTATTTATAAGTGTTCTTACTCTTTTTTTTTTATTGTTTCTTGCTACACTTAAGCGGAATTAAATATTTATATAAAATACAGTGAAAAAATTAAACGCCCACCCGACCCAGCCAGGCGGAACTGACCATTATGCTACCGGGAAGACTGACGTAAGCGCTGAATTTTGTCACTGCTTTTTGATTTTTGAAATGCTTTAAATCAGAATCGGAATATTGCGGAAGACCCAGGTTCGATTCCTGGCTGGGTCGGGTGGGCGTTTAATTTTTTCACTGTATTTTATATAAATATTTATAAGACGCCAGGAGGCTGCTTCAATGCCATACTAAGTTTCGTTTTCGTAAACGTAATCGAATGAATACGTATACTTAACAAAACTCACATTAGGCACTAAATTGTGCTAGAAATGATATTACCGGTATTGGTATTTCCTACTGCTTTCAGTTTGTCGCCGACGAAGTCACACAAACAGTAGCAAGTGAAAAGGAAAATATTATGTGGCCGCCCAATCACAATATTTCGCCAATTCTTCATTTCAACCGACGAAAATAACTTGGGCGCACCGAGAAAAAGAGCTTTATCAAACAGGCATTTGTATTCAAAATGCTGCTGTATTTGAATAAGTCCATGTTTTTTTTTCGAATAATATAAGACTTTTTTTTTCTTTCTACAATATCGCTGTTTGTAACAGACGCGGTTTCTCGGAAGAGGTTTGCTTTAATTTTCTTTGGTATCTGTGGTTCTTTCAACGATTCTTTTTTTGAATTCAAAATTGGAAATCGCAAATACAGTTTTGCATTTTTTTTGGCATAGATAAATGGTGGATTGCTTAAAAACCAATATGTGTACTATTAATCGTAACTGCTGAACAAAACAATGATATAAATCTAGTTTTATTTTCCCTTTTAAAAAAAAGGTTCACAGTTTTAAACTACATTCTATTTTTAAATCCAAAGAGGTTGTACACCTTAAAATTTATTCTCGTCGCCATCATAGGTATTACGCATTGCTGCCAACCCAACCTTAACAAGTACCTAGGCCTAGCACATAAGTCTAGATGCTAAGACTATCTAGGCGAGGGGACCACCCCTATGTGAGACGCCTTTGATGTAATGAATAGAAATATGTCAAGAGTTGCGTACACCATCTTAGGTTGAGGGTGTGCGTGGGGACACAGTGCAAATGTGACAGTAGGATAAAAAGGATTGTTTAAAAAAAGTTAACAAAAAAAAAACAGGTGCATGTAAAGAAGAAACTTGCGGGTCACCAAGGTAAGGATGGAACATGAACAATCTCTTTACTGCTGTCTGCTGTCTTCGTATCTGTAAAAAGTAAACTAATGTCAATAGCTTATAACTGTCCCACTGCTGGGCAAAGGCCTCCATCATTAAAATATCTATCATAGTATAAAGATGGTTAAAGTTGTCGGCGGCGAAGTTGGTTTGTAGGTAGGACGGTCGAGCAAACTCTGATTCGTCAATAACACAGTTCATCTTGGATCGCCAACTGACGTTGACGTTTCGCGTACCATAGAGCATAGGCTGCGCAGACCACACTAAGTATAGACTATACTTGTCGTTTCTAAGCGATGTTAGCGCCACGTCTCCGCCAAAGTAATAAGTACTTACCTACTTTTTTTTAAATATAATATCTAATATATAAAATTCTCGCGTCACAGTTTTCGTTGCCATACTCCTCCGAAACGGCTTGACCGATTTTGATGAAATTTTTTGTGCTTATCCGGTATCTATGAGAATCGGCCAACATCTATTTTTCATCCCCCTAAATGTTAGGGGTAGTCCACCCCTAATTTTTTTTTTTTTTTTATGGCAAAACAACGTTTGCCGGGTCATCCGGTATCTATGAGAATCGGCCAACATCTATTTTTCATCCCCCTAAATGTTAGGGGTAGTCCACCCCTAAATTTTTTTTTATTTTTCATGGCAAAACAACGTTTGCCGGGTCATCCGGTATCTATGAGAATCGGCCAACATCTATTTTTCATCCCCCTAAATGTTAGGGGTAGTCCACCCCTAAATTTTTTTTTTATTTTTTATTTCAAAACGACGTTTGCCAGGTCAGCTAGTTATATGTATATTCTGCACTACGATTTCGCTATACTCGTACATCTGATAGAGATGACTCATTTGCCTACTTACTATATAGGTAGTAAAAAAACAAATATGTTTGGCGGAGAACAAAGGATATATGAACAAAGGATATGCGTATGGATGGAAAATTCTTGCCTTGGTGTGAGAATGAAAGTACAAAGTAGCTGCTGGCATTATATTGAACAAATTCTTTACAAAAATGTATCCTTGCCCTAAGTCCGCCTGGCTAGCTACCACCATTTTATTTAAACCTGTCTTCATTACAACAATGTAAATAAAATTGTTGTTTTCCGTCAGTTAAAGATAAGATAGCCAGTTCTTCGATGCTTGAGTATTCTTACGATAAGGTAACAGAAAAAAAAAATTGGTTGTCTGTAAAGTCGGTTTACTGACGATAGTTGAACGTGACAACGTCTTAAGAAGGTGTCGGGAGGTGTTGGGGGTGTCGGGGGGTGTTGGGGGTACGTATCGCGGTGGCGATGCCGGCCACGGGCTTGCACAGCAGCCTGCAGCAGCCCGTCGAACAGGTAGGCGGGAGGAGTTGGGGGTGTCGGGAGGTGTTGGGGGTGTCGGGGAGTGTTGGGGGTACGTACCGCGGTGGCGATGCCGGCCACGGGCTTGCACAGCAGCAGCAGCCCGTCGAACAGGTAGGCGGGAGGAGTTGGTGGTGTCGGGAGGTGTTGGGGGTGTCGGGGGGTGTTGGGGGTAAGTACCGCGGAGGCGATGCCGGACACGGGCTTGCACAGCAGCACGGCTAAATTTCTACTCAGCCGATTGTGCTTCTTTGTCGCTCGTTCCGCGCTCTCGCTTGCACTTCAAGCCTTATATGGAACGCCTCAGAGCGAGGTAACGCCGAACTTTTTCGTGCGTGCAGCCGGCTCTATCGAATTATAAGACGTTGTCACGTCAAAACATTTATTTGAACACATTAGGTGTGATTCGATCCCCATAATATTTAGTGTAATAGGAGAGAGAAAGAGGGAGAAACATTTATTGACCACACAAGTACATAAAAAATAAAATAAAAATAAAAAACATAAAACAAACAATAGGTCAATCAAGACCCCGCCTCAGCTTGTGACGTAATAAAACGACATATTACATACTGAAACAGTTTTTGACTATGCGCACCGCATGAAATAAGAATTTACACTTGGTTTACGTTATAAAATGCGTAAAAAGGACTTTTCACTTGTAAAATAAGGATTAAGCCTTAAGCGCTACATGTTTTTATTAAAAAACTTCGATGCATTCTTTATGATACTTGAATCTATAGTAGCATTTTGTATGCAAGGAACCGCTTGTTTTATATGAGAAGTTAGACAGTTGGTGTCACATTCTGAGGTCACTGGTTCGATTCCAGGCTACGTTTGACTCTGATCTGAATATTTGCGTACTGTTCCAGGAATCAGACAGATTTAATAAATGAAACATACACACATACATACATTTGTCGGTAAATGGCTTAATCACCACGTTTACATATTATATCAAATCAAAGCAAATTAAATCGATAGCAATATTATAGTTTTTTTTATATTTACGGGTAAGCACAGTGCCTTTATCTCACCTGATGTTAAGTGATGATAAGGCCATTTGGTGAAAGCGCACTTCACCCGGGATCCTCAACTAGTGAGGCACTGGCTATCTTATCTCTAGCTGCCGGAACACAACAATGCTACAAACATTGATGTTATGGCGACATATTTAGATAAGATGGTGGTAGCTAGCCAGGCGGACAAACAAGTCCTACCACCAACCAAACCTAATACACAAACATGTACCCCCCGCTGGGAATCGAACCCGGGACCTCTGGGTCTAAACCGGTGGTCTTAACCACTAGACCACAGAGGCGGTAAAGCAAGTTGAAACTTTAAACAATAATATTTCTATTTATTTAAAATTACCGATCAGTTTTGACTAATTACCAAACAGTATACAAATCGCTGCCAATTTGAAGCATTTGACGTTATACCGATATACAAACACACATCGCTTTACAAACATACAGACAGACAGACATACCAGTAATGAATGGGCAAAGCGTTGCCGGTATTAGCAAATATTATATTAAACTACGCCTCCCGTATGGCGTCGCGTTTGGGGTGAAAAGCGCCAATCACGTCGCATTAAAATAAAACATTGAAGCCACAACTGTTGGTAGCTAGTGTTGCCATTGAACTGTAAAGTAAACGAAAAATTAAAAGTAAAAATATAAATTTTATTTTTTAGTGCTAATTGCTGCACTTAGGGAGGCCTCACGCACACGGTTTCCTGATTAGGTTTCGGTATCAGGAATTCTTTGTGGTGCCGGGGATAAAGAATTGCACCACCCCATCTCTTCCCGTGGGTGTCGTAAAAGCCGACTAAGGGACCATTCCAGAGGATGGGCAGCAGCATCTCTCTGAGGTTGCCCTCGACCTACTGCGATCGCCAACCCGCCTGCCAAGCGTGGCGATTACGGCAAATACCCCTCATATCCTTGAGGGAGGCCTTTGTCCAGCAGTGGACGTCTTTTGGCTGAGATGAGATCAGGAATTCAGATTCGGAGAGCTGAATGCACGCGTTACCTACAAAATATACACCAGGGCGTAAACGTTCGTATATTTTCCATCAGGAAAAAAACCTGACGTTCGTTCCGGGCTCCAAACCGCCGTTCAGGTTTGATAAACGGAAAAAACCGAATGACGTCATTCCGAACGCAGCGCTAGCGTAGTTTCTGGTTTACCGGCCGCACACGAACGGACGGAACGAAATTTTCCATTCAGAAACCGCATCAGCGCTGTATTGAGTGGACGTGAGCTCGTGTGCTATTGATATTTTTAGTAAATTTAACTTTTTACATTTATCATTTCGCTGTTTATTTTTGTCTAACAAAATGTGAGAGCCTGAAAATTTAATAGTGTGTGTAGAAAAATATCCAACAATGCCACAGCAATCAGCTCGTCTTCGTCAATGTTACAACGTGCTATCACGAAGGCGTCAGTCTACGTACTGGCAATATTAATTCCGAATAGAAAAAAACAGAATGTATGCTAGGCTTACGGAATTCCGAATCTGAATTCCTGAAACGAAAACCTAATCAGGAAACCGTGTGTGTGCGGCCTACCTTAAGCGGAATTAAATATTTATAAAAATACAGTGAAATACAATTAATTATTGTGTCGTCTTGGGTGTATTCAGTGTTCGTGTAATCTTTAGAAAACAAAATACAAATAAAAGTGTTGAGATTGTTCAATTTCTTATAACTCTATGGCGAACGTGTATAAAATGTAATTTCAGATGATTCGAGTTAGCCCACTTCCACCACCACCACTGGGCAGTGGGCCTCTTCCCTCGCACGCCACTTTTCAGGGTCTGCGCCATCCTCATCCATCCAGAGAGTCACGAGATCTAACACTGTTTTTTACTATTTAATATTCGATATGAAGATAGTAGGACAATGATGACAATTAGAAAAAATATATATCTGGGTATTTAAAAAGATTTAAGTAGAACAAGAAAGAAAGAAAGCGCAGTGTGGGCAGGCCTCCAACAAGGTGGACCGACGATCTGGTGAAGGTCGCGGGAAGCCGCTGGATACGAGCAACACAAAACCGGTCGTTGTGGAGATCCTTGGGGGAGGCCTTTGTCCAGCAGTGGACGTCTTTTGGCTGAGATGATGATGATGATGATGATTCGACATGACGGGCATGCGTCATGATGAAAAGTAAAAAAAACAGTATAAGGATCACGTTAATAATTATCTCTCTCCATTCCTGGCAACAATGGGACCGAATCTCCCACAAAGATGTGAAATCTTCTTTCCAAGAGCGGCATATCAACCCACTCCGTATCTACTTACTTTATATATTATTACAAAAACACAAATGTTGAAAAAATTTCCACTTAACTGATCTTTAATATTTGTAAAAATATTATGATCGGATGTTAGTGACGGTAATTGTTGACATTGAATGGGCGCCTTTGGCTTTCAAAGTAAAAAGTGTTGAATAATTTCGGCGGGCTGGTTAGAACCACGATAGCTCAATTGGAAGAGCACCTGACCCGGAATGTCAGAATATTTATATATTATCGTTTTAATAAAACTCAATTGTGTCAAAAAGTAAAATCCAAACTGAAATATTGAATCAGGATCAGCACAGGACTAAAGCGTAACATCACTACGCCAAACTATCCTTTTTAAATTTTTAAAACGATGGAACACAATGCTTTTTTTTCATTTGCCGGACCGCGGCTGTTCACCGTTACTCTCCACGGCCAGCGGGCTAGTGGAAATTTAAAAAGTAAAAAGTCACTCGGCGATTCGGCTTCCCGCCCTTTAAATGACAGACTGTGAAAAATCGATAGTAGGTACCTCTACCACTCTACTCAGTTAATTGACTTATCTATCTCTATCTTGACTTCTTGGTGGGAAAGTGAAGAGTCATGTCTGCGGTTTTGTTTTATTTTCAAAAAATTGTGTTATATCGAATATTAATGTGAAATAATGGTGGATTATTAACCGTTAAGTGTTCGTGAGTGTGCATTAGTGTTGGCAAATGAAACAAAACAGTGCAACGTCACTTTTCAAATTCTCTCAAGAAGTCCGCCCGAGGACTTAGTAAAGCCCCACATCTTTACTGAGATACTCGAGGGGTTGGGGGGTATATCATTTCTCACTTCTCATTTCTATTATCATGCATCATCATCATACAGAAAAGAAATATTGTTTATTTATGGATTACTTGTTAGTAAAATTACTTTGACACTGGCTAAATGTGCTAATGGCACGAAGTCATCAAGAAAAAGAAAAAAAAATCTCTATCTTTCTAGCGAAGTGGCCTCAGAATAATATCCTTTAGTTATTGTTCTATGAATGGCCACAGTGGCGATGTTCGACAGAAAAGCAGTCAATTATTAGAAATAGGGGTCGGCAACTGATTTTAGTCTTCAGCAACACCTGCTTCTTACCTGTCATTCCATAAAATTTTGAATGATTTCATTTTTATAAGATAAGATAAGATAAGATAAATAAATTTTATTGTACACCAAAAATAAAACATTTGACAAAATAACTACATAAAAACACACGTACAAAGGGCGGTCTTATCACTAAGAGTGATCTCTTCCAGACAATCTTTGGATGGACAAAAAATATTTGAATTTGAAGTGCATAATATGAGCATTTTGGTTAAGGCGAATTTGCAACCACTTGAGTTTGGTACGGAATTCGGAGACATGATCATATTTGCGAAGTCCAAATATGAATCGAGTACTAAAATTCTGAAGTCGCTCAAGCTTATTGAGTTGCTCTTCCGTAACATCGATATAGCTGACATCGGCATAATATAACATGGGAAGAAGAGATTTTATTTTATTCTATTTTATTTATAGTGTCCAACACTACCACTACGATACCTATATGATAAGAATGTTGTGTTCGTTGTAATTGTACAAGCGTATAGATAACTCGTTAAAAAAGTTTGCTATATTTTTTAAAATTCTTTTTTGTTTAATAACTTTTTTTTAATGGCTTTGCACAAGCATTTAGCCAATGAATAAGTCATACAATACAATAAACAATATTTCTTTCATGTATGATGATGATGAATGATAATAGAAATGAGAAGTGAGAAATGATATACCCCCCAATCCCTCGAGTATCTCAGTAAAGATGTGGGGCTTTACTAAGTCCTCGGGCGGACTTCTTGAGAGAATTTGAAAGTGATGTTGCACTGTTTTGTTTGTTTTGCCAAGACTCATGCACACTCACGAACACTTAACGGTTAATAATCCACCATTATTTCACATTATTATTCGACATACCACAAATTTTAGATAATAAGACAAAACCGCAGACATGACTCTTCACTTTCCCGCCAAGAGACCTTTAATAACTGTGTGTGTTGAGAATAAATGTTTTTTTCTTCTTCTCTCTGGTTTTTGTCATTTAAAATTCGAGTAAAAGAGGTAGTGTTGTGTTTTGACGGTGCATAACTATTTCAACAATAAATAAAAAATAAACTTTCAATAAAACTAAATTATGTTAGTAGTAGTATTTCAACTTTATAGTTACTCAGTTTATTTCGTAAATGGAAAGAGTTTGAGGCAAACCCATCACCGAATTGTTCTTTGAAAAGAAATGCATCCACTCAGTACAGAGCACAGGACATTATCACAGGAACCATAAAAACATGTCACACGTTTACTCCTATTGAAATCCGCATTTCCCTTTCAATCCGAATCATTACGACCCAACACCCCACCACTTAGAACAAAAAGAAACCGCGATGACTACCCAGCATTGGAAAGGTGAATTTCGTATTAAGATTTAGTTTTATTTTTGTGAGTGAGTTTGTTGTTTGTCTCAGACGGCATTTTCAGCGTCACCAGACTTTTTTGTATGCGATTGCAAAGCTTAACCCTTATTTTGAACTTTATACAATTGAGATAAGGTCGAAAACCAATGAAGAGTTTGAACATGCTGTGCCCGTTAAAGGGTTAAGCAATTTCGCAAAGGCTGGTCATCGGATGGGTGGCTAAAAATGTATTATCTCAAGCTCCTCCGCGCTTTGGAAGGCACGTAAAGCCGATGGTCCCGGCTGCATCCGCGCTGGGCCCGCGTGGTGATTTATAGCCCGTTCTCCCTATTCCATCCTTAGGGAAAGCTCGTGCCTCGTGGGGACATATAGAAGCCCCGCATACTTGTTTATTACACCACAGCTAGGGTTGGCTGGAAGAGATCTCTTCTAGAGATAAGCTCACCTTTGTATATGTCGTGTGTTTAAATGTAATTGCTTTGTACAATAAAAGATTAATTAATAAGCTGATAATGATGATGATGATGAAGATATTCTTTGAGAGCGGAACAACCCAAGGGCGCCTCTAAAGGCAAGGATCTCGGCTCGGGTTGACTGGGTTGTGGGAGTGGGAAGCATTGTTGAGTTCGAGTTTTTTTCATTATTTAGCACCCTTCCCTGTTATCAACTCCTTGGCTACCAATTTGGCTGGCGTATCATAAAACTTAAATAAATGGAAAACTAAATACTTTCATTGTCCTTAAATTTTTTTAACCCAAAACACAATATTATAACAGGATGCATGTCCCCCAATTCGATAAATTCCCTATCGCTCATTAAATATTATGGAATAGAAAAGAATAGAAGAGAATACATACATTGTACAAACATTTTTACATCAAACTCTTACAAAGAGTAGTCTTATTATTAAAAGCGATATCTTTCAGGCAACCTAGGGATGGAAAAGATCGATGTGGAATATGATGGAGGCATTGAAAAAGTGTACAGTAATCAGTACACAAACTTAAATATAAAATTACATACATTACAACCGTATAAATATAAAATATGAAAATTTTTTCTAAACATTTATAGTTATGAATTATTCTTGCGAATGAACTTAAAGGGCAAGTCAATATATATTTAAAAATAACTATCAATTAAAAATTTCTACGAAATCCACCTAACACCATACCGACATAACATCAGCAATAATAATTCTACTTGCACAAAATATAGGATATCACGACCACCTTTACTCAAGCTCCCTCACCCCTCTTTGCACTAGTGATTTAGTACCAAGAAGGGGGAATACCAAGCAGGGTTAGGGGTCAACGAGACTGGCCGTATTGTATGAGACGTGTCAGACTTTCACAATAGGTATTATGCGTTCGCATTGAGGCAAGGAACCCTCTTTCACACCTCACCTCTTTGATTGCGGTAATAGTTTTTTTTATTAAGTATAATAAAATTATTCTGTTTGGTTAAAATTTCGCGCCCGTATCACGTTTACCATTGAACGTGGGAACTCGAACTATTTTGTTTAATGAATAGTTTTCTAGGTTTTGTCATGTATTTTAATTTATTAATATATTTAAGTTATTTTTATAATCCAGACATTTTGTTTGTCGGCGTCGCGGCGCGTCGTCTCCCTCCGGCCCTGTCAGAATAACAGCGCTTCTACGGCACTCAGCCCATCTTTGAGTGTCGTGGGGGTATTATGCTGAGACAGTGTCCTTGTTGGCCTCACAATTTAATTTATATAAGTTTATAGAATTGAAATCAAAATTTTGTTTATTTTTATTTGTTTATTGTAATGTTTTTCTTAGTAAAATTATGAATTTTTGTATTGTTTGGCGTTTTTAAACTTTTATGTTAACTTTTGTTATGTTTTTTATTTCTCAGTTTATGTTTATTGGATTTCTATTTGTACTTTATTTTATCATGCTCATTTTTATTTTTATTTTCTTGTGAAGTCAATAAATGTATTTTCCTTCTTTCTTTCTTTCATAATTATGACTAAACAATACGTTCTTATTATGACTATTGACAGATGATTATGTTCGTGTTTTCGAGGAACAGCTTACGCTGTTACAACTGACCTCTCGATACAAAGGTCGATGAACTTAAAGCCTGACAACCAGCGTTAGAATTTACCATCTCAGCACAATAATTATGCTGAGATGGTAAATTCTAATGCATGTATGCAATGCAGGTAAAAGGTAAGTTTACGTGCGCTCAGAGCGCTCGCCTGTTTTCTAAGGAGGTCGGCTATGATAATCATCTTTGGGCCTGGTCAAGACAAGGCTGCACGGACCAGTTCCGCAGCCACGGAAGAGGCACGCGGGGGAACGCGGGCTTAATGCTACGCGCCGCACCGTCCACCGCAACGAGACAGATCGAGTCGACCCCCACTACTTCAACGACGCACCAGCCACTCGGGCGCACGTCACACCGCGGTCGCACAATTTCTGTACTTTTATGCGAATTACACCAGCAATCATATACAGTCCACTTGCCTTTTACTGGACAATTATCCGAGTTAGGGCTTTGGCCAGTACAGGGCCCACCAGCGCCGTTTCAACTAAGAGTCGAAGAAGTTGATGAACACTGCTGGGCAAAGGCCTCCATCATTGAAATCAAGTCATCGCTACAAGTGATGGGTATTGGCTTAATTACCACGTGTAGACTGAGAGTAGATTTAATTTATTACGACAAAGGGTAGAATTAAACTCAGCACTTGAGTGTCAGAGAAATCAAAAGTGCCACCACCCTTTCAATACAGCGCAAAGAGTCTGGCGGCGAGTAGATTTTGTAAAGTCTTTACACCTTTGTAAAAGCCCATTTTGAATACGATTAAATTCAACAGCTACCATCTCACATTACTTGAGATAGGTGTGAGCTTGCAGCTTATTGTGTTCGGCTGAAAGGATTTAAATGAGAACGGAGTTTAATATTTTATATCGTTTAATGATAAATATCTTTATTTGAAACGTGATGTTAAATTCTGTACTTACTCCATTTTCTTCCCAGCAGTGGGACAGTAAGTAGGCTGTAACAGTTCTTATCGGTATTAGAAATAAGCCTCACATTTGCTCAATCCGTGTTTGTACCCTCCGTTCGATTTCGTGGAAATATCCCCAGTTATATATTATCAATTACGTTTTTTTTTTATAGATAGCTCTGCAAATTACTCCATCCCACCTGATGTTAAGTGGAAATGGAGTCCAGACGCGAAGATAACTGGTGCAGCGTGAAAACAAACGTAGCATCAGTTAACCTCACTCTGCTGGCCTACAAGGTGCTTCACGCCTCTTTTGAAGGACCCCAAACGTGTGCTGGTAGACTATTCCATCTTTTGGAAGTGCGACAAAGAAACGAGACACCAAATTTCTTTGTGCGCGATGGGATATTTGAGACAGTGAAGCGGTGACTGCGAAGAGCAGCACATGTACTCCTATGAAGGAAGGGAGAAGGTTAGATAAAAAAAAGTGAAAAGTAGCATCAAAACTCATCATCATCATCATCATCATCACCTCATTTTATATCCGCACTGCTGGGGCACGAGCCTTCCCATTTCCTTCCTTCCATACCTATGTATAGAAACATCGCATGGAGAACGCACCATAAACCACGACGCGGGCCCAGTGCGGTGCGGTGGTTGTTAACGACTTCTAACGCAGCCGGGACTCGCACGGAGAAGCTCTAAATGACAAGTTTTTGGTCACCCATCCGATAACCGGCCTTTCTAAAAGTTGCTTGTTGTTGTAACTTCAGCAATCACAGACTGAATACCACAGTGCCATCAAACTTCTAATGAAAACTCAAAATATAATAATACTAGCTGACCCGGCGGACTTTGTACCGCATTTCTTTGTTTATTATTTTTTAATATAGCTGTTAGTCAGCGCTAATGTAGCATTATAATGGTGAAAGAATTTTTTAAATCGGTCCAGTAGTTTTTGAGTTTATTCGTTGCAAACATACATACATACAAAAATAAGCTTTCCTCTTTATAATATTAGTTTAGATAATTATTATAATAGCATTATCTTGTCTTAACACGCTGCAATGATCAAATTGTGGTCTAGAGTCACCTATTTCCATTTACTTTAGTCTAAGCACATTCTAGGCAAGGTGGAAACCCAATTAGGTTCCAATTTTAGATAATTATAAGAAGCGACGACGGTCTGATCCCCGATTTAGCTTAGCCGTCTTAAGTGGCTGGAAGCTTTCCAGTTTCATTACTAAGACTAGCTTTTGAACGTGGCATAATATTCTCTTGACATTTTAAGCCTAAATAATTATATATACCACATGTTGCATTGTTTTTTTTTATTTTTTATACGTAGCACGGCAAATGACTCCAATTCACCTGATGTTAAGTAAATATGGAATCCAGATGCGACGATAACTGGTGCAGCGTGAGAACAGCGCAGCGTCAGTTATCCTCACTTTGCCGGCCCACAAGGTGCCTCTTCACGCCTCGTTTGAAGGACCCCATATCATAGGAAGGAGGGAAAACGTGTGCTGGCAAACTATTCCATGTTTTGGAGGTGCGACAAAAAAACGAGTCACCAAATTTCTTAGTGCGCAATGAAATATTAGAGACAGTGAAGCGGTGACTCCGGAGAGCAGCACGTGTACTCCTATGGAAGAAGGGAGAAGGTGGGATGAGGTCAAAGAGTTCTTCAGAGCACTCGCCATGGTATAAGCGGTAAAACACGCTGAGTGACGCAATATCTCTTCGCAATTGCAGAGTTTCAAGAGTATTTAAAAAATTAAGTTTATCTATATATTAATACGTAAACTTAGATTAATAACGCCTAGATGGATAGTCTTCATACAAACGCATCGCCTAAAGTGATGCAAAAAGCAGATTAATGTAGGCGTAAGCATTACGTGCTTACGGTCGCCTACACGCACACTAACAAAACTTTAATGTGTACAGTGAATGAGCAATTTCCCCGAAAGTGGGGAAATGTTATACTTACGTGAAATAATAGTATAAGTAGTACAGTAGTTCATGATAATGTCGTTAAAAGATAAGTAAGAAAATAAATGTTTAACATCCTACATACTTTTTGTTGATAATTTAGTTTAATACGATAATGTTTATATGACATTAATCAATAATAATCAAAAGGACCTCGAAATCAAATATTTAGCTTTTCTCTTTACTAAAATTTGTAATAAAAATCAGGAGTGGTGGTAGCTCAGTAATCGGAGTCACGCGCCTCATATCCGTCGTTGGGAGTTTGAATCCATGAAAGGAACGAACCGCTAGGAGGATGATTTATAATAAAAGTCATAATATGTCATGACGAGGTCCTTTTTTATTATATTATTTATACACCTACGCAATAAAAACACTTTGCGTTTTACAAATAAACAGAAATAAGCTTCGAATAGTTATTCCGTGTTTTGTCTCTTTTACTCTAATTTTAAATGACGTTTACATGACGGGAACAAAACACGGAATAACTATTTGGACCTTATTCTTTGCTTATTTGTAAAGCACTTTAGGTATGACTAATAAATGAAAATAAATATAATTTGAAAAAAAAAAAACAATTTATTTTAAACCAATGGGGTTAAAGTATTCAAAGATCGATATAGATGGCATCATCGCCGACCGCTCTCAACATTCGCCATTTTGTGAATTTGTTGTTAATCGCTCTAAAGTTATTTGCTAAAAAATCACTAATCATGTATTCGACGTGGAGTGTAACCCAATTAACAAAGACTAATAAAGAGGTGTCGACGAGCGGAAAGAAATCAGCTTTAATTGAACGGTAAACAAATTATCGGCTTTTTATTTTTATGCATTACTATTTTGCCATCTAAAATTGTAAATGCGGACGTTGGAATTGCTATAAAATACTACAATACAAGTAATTTCATGTGTACTAATAAGAAAAACTACTTAGAAATAAAAGTATTTCCAAGATCTGGGATTCAATAAAAAGAAATAAACAACATTTTGGTGCTATTAACCACTTTTAGTGTTGTCTTGTCGGCAACTTTAGTTAAATTAGCCACCTTCATTCCGATCACTGCTCATCATTATACCATTACACTAAATAGGGAAAGATATTAACCTACTTAAGGGCAACACTTAAAATATATTATGGTTTCAATAAATATTTTCAATAAGATTTAATTTTATAACTAACATACACCAATGAATAATGGGAAAATAATTTCTTCTTACTAGTAACACTTTCATAAAATCGCGGCTTGTAATTTTATTTTTAAAAGTAGTAAATATTTAGCTCAATACAAGTCAATTTGTAATACTTACGTATGAAATGTTATGTTAATAGCTTTTTTGTCCTTATGCGATGCATTGTGACACCCATAAATTGCACAAACCGTCATAATGTAATTAATTGTCGGAGATGTTTGCACTAGCGCTTGATCTTGACAACTGATGTGACGTTCGGGCGGACTGAGCCAAAATGGCTTAGTTTGAATTGCTTCACTTTTCTTGCGTCAACTCGGTTTCTATGCGTTATTATTCTAAGTACGTAAAGCAGAAATTTTGTACCTACCCGTTTTTACGAAAATTGCGCGGACGGAGGAGTATGAAATTTCGCACACGTATAGTTTATATAGAGAAGTTTTTCCGAATGTTAATATTTTTTGTAAATTATGCATAAAAAATACATTAAATCAACAAAAACAACATTACACACACTACCACGTATTTGACACACACGCTTATGTATTTGACACATACGTATTGTTTGTCTTTAATGCGGCCGACGTCTGTCAATGTCAGTCCAAACACACATTCTATCTTTTTTATTTTTTCATTATCAGGATACAATCCGTGCAGCCTTAATAAAATTTCGGTCGAATTTCGACCACTGGGCGACCACTAGTTCTGATAAACTCTCTGTCCATAGCCACTTTAAACCAGTTTTAAAGTTTTTGAGTATATTATACATATATTTCATCTTTTTAAATATTTAACGGGTACGCACAGTGCCTTCATCTCACCTGATGAGGGCAATGGTGGAAGTGCACTTCCGGAAACCAGAACTACTGAGGCACTGGCTATCTTATCTCTATCTGCTGGAACACAACAATGCTACAAACATTTGTAAGAAACACCCTTACCCTATAGTATTATTATTAATTTGTATATTAGCACAATAAAACTCACATTCTTTTAAAAGGTGTATTTCTCCCAACAACCAGTACAGCTCAAAATCAACCGTCCACCACGAACGCCCAAGCCAAAGTGACCGTCAGCTAGTGACTCGATCCGCCATGTTATTTTCCCGCCATTCGTTCCCGCCAACATTCAGTGTTGCCAGTGAAATAAAAACATTGAGTTATTTCGGATACGATCGTACGTATCAATAAATTGAGATATAAATTACTAAATTATTAATCAATCTAACACATATTGATGTTATGGCGACATATTTAGTCAAGTTCGATAGCTAGCCAGGCGGACAAACAAACCCACTCACCAACCAAACCAAGTACACAAATATGTACCCCCTCATACACAGGGAATCGAACCTGGTACCTATTGGTTTGAGACCGGGGTGGTCTTAACCACTGCCCCCCAATTCTGCTATTTATTTTGATCTGAAACGAATCTGGAACGCTATAGTTTCAACGTTTATTATTCTGCTAACTACGAAACTGTAAAGTTGATTTCGTAGTTAGCAGAATAGCAAAAACGTTGAAACTATAGCGTTTCAGATCAAAATAAATAGCAGAATTGGGGGGCTGGACGTCATCCAATTTCTAGGTCAGGCAAAGTGTTCTTCGAGATCTTCGATACCTAGCCCGGATTTTTAATCATCAACCCGAGGTTGATTATGGAATCATCATCAGCTCATTTTTGTCTCCACTGCTGGGGCACGACCTTTCCCTAGGGATGAGCAGGGAGAACGGGCCATAAACCACCACGCGGGCCCAGTGCGGATTGGTGGTTGTTAACGACTGCTAATGCAGCCGGGACCAACGGCTTTACGTGCCTTCCGAAGCACGGAGGAGCTCGAGATGATACATTTTTGGTCACCCATCCGATGACCGGACTTTGCGAAAGTTCCTTAACCTCAGCACTCGCAGACCGGGTGCGTTAACCACTACGCTATCGATATTTTGGAATACCACGTTCGATTTTGATGGACTTAACCACAATAGACAAATAAAGCAGTAGTGTAACTCCATAGTAGCGGCCGAATCGAAGCGCGCACAAGAACAAGCTTCATTTCAAATTCAAAATTCAAATTCAAAATCATTTTATTCAGTTTAGGCTACAAGTAGCTCTTATGAATGTCACTATGCCATCGGTTCGTAAGTCTACTCTGGGCGGGAGATCTTGTACTGAGAAGAACCGGCAAGAAACTCAGCAAGTGTCCAGATCTTTTCTCCCTTACAGCGTCAAAAATATTGGAAAATGCCCGATCATAGCAGGACACTTTCCATTACAAATAAACACAAAACATACTTATAGAAGACAACCACAAAAAAAAAAAATTTCTAGGTTAACAAAACATCAGGCAAAAGTTTCAATTTCCACAATGTCATACAGTACCACTACAGCATTCTAGTAAAAGTCAAAAATTGTTTTAGAACAAGACACGAACACACACAATTACACGAACAAGCGTCACCTACAAATAAAGACATTTAAAAATCTACAGACGTCTGCTTTATTACGATTTATAACGGCTGCTGCTTTAGCTTATTTGCCTATTGTGGCTTCACCCTTATTTAGTACTAAACTGTATATTCTAAATTATATGTAAAATATACATACAGTTGAAATATGAAAAATTGTCTTTCGTTGCTGACGATACTTCGAACGACATAAGTACGTACCTACATGGTGACCAAACACAAGGAGAAATTCAATAAACTGACAAGGAAAGCAAAAAATGTGACCACACATAACTGAAATTCAATAATGATACCAATAATAAACGCAACTGTGACGAAATCAAACGAAGCCCGTATTTGGCAAGCGTATAGATTAGGGTAATACCTACCCAAAAAGTTACAACTAACGAACAAGGTAAATTTTTTTTTTTAATTTGTTGATGGCTTCGTGCGATTAGCACATTTAGCCAGTGTCAAAGTAATTTTTCTAACAAGTAATACATAAATAAACAATATTTCTTTTCTGTGTGATGGTGATGAATGATAATAGAAATGAGAAGTGAGAAATGATATACCCCCTCAACCTCTCGAGTATCTCAGTAAAGATGTGGGGCTTTACTAAGTCCTCGGCGGACTCTTGAGAGAATTTGAAAAGTGACGTTGCACTGTTTTGTTTCATTTGTCAACACTCATGCACAGTCACGAACACTTAACGGTTAATAATCCACCATTATTTCACATTAATATTCAACATAACACAAATTTTAGAAAATAAAACAAAATCGCAGACATGACTTCACTTTCCCGCCAAGAAGTCATAGTTTTGTCTTTCTTTCTGTTCTATTCTTTTCTTTCTTTTCTTTATTTTTTTTTTGCTTTATTCTTCTATTGTAGGGAATTGATATCAAAGATGAACCTTTGTCCAGCAGTGTTACTGTAAGTAGAATGGGGTTACTTTTGATATACGTGTTACATTGATCGCAGCTATAAATCCTTAGGTGGCTGCAAATATGGGTATTCCTAGCAATCTAGGCGTCTCTAGTACGATTCCCTCCAGAGTCATACCATAGTGTCATACCGTAGAACTACATGTGAAAGACAATTGTAGAGAACGGGAGCTGCGATATGTTACACTTGATTCGAAAGTAGCCCCGTTCTACCGTAGTCTAGATATTTGCTCTGTGTATATAGGCTACTTACTCTACTATATATTGGCACATTTGCATCGATACAGGTACTATGGCAGAATAACTTAATCCCTTTAATAACTCTAATCGTAATAACTTTGGTTTAACTTGCTGACTTTAAAGCACTCTCAGTTGTTCATGAATGCGTGATCTCTATAAAATATCCGGACAAAAAAGTGATCATGAAAAAGTTGAACAATTATACCACGATATCAAAGATACGATATCAAAGAAAACCTATCAAAACATCAAAACTCACCAATAAACTGAGAGAAGAGAAAAGAAATATAACTAATGTCACCTGTCAAACATAAAACATGACACAACACTGAAAAAAACGGTTACCAACTGTGTAATCAAGAAAATAAAAATTGTTTTATTAAAAATTGTAAAAATTAAAAATGTGGTAACAACAAAAAAAATGATATCCATTCACCTGAAATACAAAATCCAAGAACCATGCCAGTAACACCCTGGATGACACAGTAATACGGTACCACGTCAGGTTTTGGGAAGAATCAACACTCACAACTCATAAAATATAGATCAATTCAACTCAATTCAATTCAATCAAAATGTATAATGACGAAGGTAATGATCTCTATTCATTATTTTTTTATTCTTACGGTTTAGTGTTTTGGCCTCTGATCTTAAGGCGAAGGGTAAGGCACACTAGCGCCAACAATTGATAATTTGACAATTACTAACGGACCGGATCTTTTTTTAAACATTGCGTACCGTCCGATAACAGGAAAGCATCCATTATATTTATTTCATAATTGTGCACTACTTTTTGTTGCGTGGTTTATTCACAAAACGGGCTATCGCATTTATTCACAAACAATGGCCACTTTTGGTGTTAGCGAATGAATACAAAAACAAACCTAATAGTAGTGCACAATTATTAAATAATAGATGTTTCGGAAGGTCCGCAATGTTTGAAAAAAAATCCAGCTTAGCAGTTATCAAATTAAATCCATTAGCGGCGCTAGTGTGCCTTACCCTTCGCCTTAAGTAATCATAGTACATATTATCGGCAATACAGAGGTCATTAATTAATATATAATACTCTCGAACCACTGCAGTTGCGTAGAGATATGCGTCTGGTAAAGGTCGCGGGAAGCGGCTGGATGCGAGCAGCACAAAGCCGGTCGTTGTGGAGATCCTTGGGGGAGGCCTTTGTCCAGCAGTAGACGTCTTTTGGCTGAGATGATGATGATAGCATTACTGCGCGGATTGTGTCCAGAGCGTGCACTTGGAGAGGCCTATGTCCACCAGTGGACTAGTATGGGCTGAGGATGATGATGGTGATAGCGTCTCTCAGTGTCTTCTACCGCTTATAACACGGCGCGTGCTCTGAAAAACTCGTTGACCTCGTCCCTTCTTCTCGCTTCCTAACCAACCAACCAACCTCACAAGCATCCATTAATTATCCTTTATTTATCCCGTTCCGACCATCCCACCACGACCACCCCAGCGGCCAGACTGAAAATCAGCGCTGAGCCTAGCTTATTTTTTGCTTACAAATACACATTGTATTTTTATCTTTATCTTTATCATAGGAGTACGTGTGCTGCTCTCCGAAGTCACCGCTTTACTATCTCGAACTTATCATCGCGCACAAAAAATGTTGTGACTCGTTTTTTGTCGCACTTTCAAAAGATGGAATAGTCTACCAGCACCTGTTTTCCCTTCTTCCTATGATATAGGGGTTTAGGTGCAGAAGGTCCAAGTTGCAAAATGTCCAGTGGTTGCAAAATGTCCAGGTTGCAAAATGTCCAGGTCAAAAAAGGTTGCTACTGAAAAACAACTGAACAGATTGTCGGGTGATAAAAATATATATTCATATCTGACAAAATGATGATAACAGCAATTGTTTATTATAACGTGAGTCAAAAATCAAAAATCTAAATAATTTTCTACAGAAGAGATAGCTAATAACATAATACTCAATCAATAAAGCAAAAATAATAAAAGCATTAAAAATCAAACTAAAATTACGTAACACACCTCAAAAAGATTAACTTTTAAAAAAATTGTTTAATTGTGATTTTTTTTTTTTTTTTGTAGGAGCACTTTGTATTTCTCATCGAACTGGACATTTCGCAGTCTGGTCATTTTGCAATCACTGGACATTTTGCAACCTGGAAATTTTGCAACCACTGGACATTTTGCAACTTGGACTATCGGCACCTAAACGGATATAGGGTCTCTCAAAAGAGGCGTGAAGAGGCACCTTGTGGGCCGGCAGGAGGGTTAGGATGGCTGAAGCTGCGATGTTTTCTTTCCATTTCCACTTAACATCATGTGGATTTTAGTATATTGCTGGACAAAGTGTAACAAGCACTATAAGCAAATAATCCACATTGCATGCCGTAGCAGCCTCTCATTAAAACTTACACTTGTGATCATACTGTTTTAAGTCTTTAGTATCTTCTACTTACCTTGATATTGCTTGTATTTGTGTTCGTTTTGTTGGTGATGATGATGATGATGATGCTGATGATGTAACTTCAGCGGAGGACGAGAGTGCGTTGGGTTCCGTCCGGTACCCGTGCATGCCGTCGCTTGTGTCGCTGCAGCACATGAAGAACCGGCTCCACTTGGCGTATTTGGGACGGAAGCTGATGAAGTGGACCGCCCTTGCCACTGGCCGCGAGCTGCGGAGGATCGCCATGACTATTGACCTGTGAGATATACTATCTTTTACATTTATATTCCTTAAATAAGTACTATTAATTAAGGTCCCTGTGGTTTCGGACGCAAATATTGGCACTCACACACAATCTCATCCTGAGGGTCTCGTAAAAGGCGAATAAGGGAGTATAAGACCCCATGCATATCGTAAAGCACCTTGGGGCACCTGGGTAGAGGGGGAGGGTGGGTATAAACCACCACTAGAATTCCCAAGGAGGGATGATGTCAGGCAAGCGGGCGGCCAATATATTGCCAAAACTTTTGGAATAATGAACGTGGAAGAAACGGACATTTTGCGCCGACCCCAAGTGACATGGGAGAAGGACAGGAAGAAGATGAGTATTATCTAAAATTCAAGTGGTCATATTAGCCGCAGGACCTAGCTAGACGTATTCTGAAGTGTTTGGCAAACGTAGGACTCCATCCGGTGCGGTGGAGTGACGATATATGCTATCTCGCTGGCAGCAGCTGTATGAGAACAGCCTTAGATAGAACTTAGTGGCATGCATTATTAGAGGCTTATGCCCAGCAGTGGACTGATACAGGCTGATGATAAAGAGACTGGCAGTGGTTAAAAGAGAACCGAAGTTAGAGCATGCATTAAGAGAGACCTATGTCTAGTTCAATAGTGACTGATATGGGTTGATGATGGTGATGATGAAGAACATTGTTAGTAGTATTGTTTTGTTCTGATAGTGAGAGATACGATAACCAGTCCCTCAGTAGTTGAAGATTCCGGGCGGAGTGCGCTTCCACGTTTGGTCTTATCATAGGGCTTGAAACCGGTTCAAAATTAACCGGTTTCATTAGGGTAAAACCTGTACTATCGTAAAGTATCGTTCCGGAGCGGAATCAAATAGGAGCGATATTTCGAACCTAAATAATTCGGTTTATTTCTAGCGATCGCTGGCTGCGACTTGTTGTAGCTTGTTAGACGAAATATCATTTTGATAGTTGCGCGCATCCTATAAATATGGGTCGAAAACGTAAATCAAGTATTTATCATTTTAAATTTTAACCGGTTTATTAAAAAAACTCATTTTTTGTAAACCGGTTCAAAAACTGGTTCAATATAATAAAGTTCCATGCATAATTTCGTGAAACCGGTTCAAAAAGTTAACCGGATTCTAAGCCCTGCTTATCATCACTTAACATCAGGTGAGATGAAGCACAAGATATGGAGACTGCACAATGTAAGCTTCATTCAGCGCTCAAGTAACGCACACATAGACGACCTCTCTCGGACACGGAATTTCGCAACAGCTGCGCTCAGACTGTTCCGAGCTGTTCCGAGATTCGTGACCGTGAGGGATAGTAGGGTTGCCAGATACCTACATGCATTTAATTTCCGGGACAATTCGAGGGCTACGAATGGTCGGTATAAAAATATAAGAAAATAGATCATTATCTATATATTAATACGCGAAGCAAAAACTTTGTATCTACCCGTTTTTACGAAAATTGCGCGGACGGAGGAGTATGAAATTTCGCAAACTTATAGTTTATATATATAGAGAATTATCCGAATGTTAATATATTTTTTTTAATTATGCATTAAAAATACATTAACCGCCGAAATTAATAACCTATCTCTGGTAAGAGATAGGCCTATCTTAGTTTGGTTACCTAGCAACCGCTGTTATTTTCCGATAATTAACAGAAATAACTAAGCAACAAAGTTCTAGTAGGCATCTCTTGCTGAGGAAAGGTTATTAATTTCGGCTGTTAATCAACAAAAACAACATTACACACACTACCACGTATTTGACACACACGTATTGTTTGTCGCACGTCGCCGTCTTTACATATAGCATAGTTTTATTTCACAACCATAATTCACAATGTATGTACTTTTAAATAGATACACAGGATAATTATGGACCCCGCAGGGGCACGAAAATTAAGTAGAAGAGAGGAAGCGCTTTTTTATTATATAATAGAGTATTAAATATTTTTATGTTTGTTGTGTATTAAGATATTCGTTAAGATATTCATCTATATCATAATAGTCAATAGTTTCTTTACTTTATTTATAAATATATTGTCGTTTTCTCCTTCTGTCCATTCCTTTGGAAGCTTGTTATTTATTTTTATTGATTGAATAAATGTGTTTGATGAGTTTAGTTTAAGCCAGGTAGTTGGTAGTATTACTTTATTTTTATTTGGTAATGAATATTTACTCTGTACTTTTTCACGTTTTGTGTAAAAGTGTTTGTATTTACGGACAAATATACATATCACTAAAATATAAAATTTAAATTTATATATTACTTGTAAAGTCTGTAAGGTCTATGTGCCTCTTTGTATTTTACCACGTTGTACACTGTTTGTGCCTAAAAAAAAATTATTCTATTCTATTTGAAATCCGGGACTATAAAGTCCAATTCCTGGACACGAGACGAGACACGTAACTCCGGGACAATCCTGGATTTCCCGGCCGTCTGGCAACCCTAGATACAGGTGTGTGCTACTCGAGTGCAATATGTATGAAGCTTACAGTGCGATTCGAATAGAATGGCGGCTGTGAAATATGCTGAGAGCGCCGGTGCGCGCAGGTTAGTCAAAACTCGCCCTGTAACGTCCCGCTGACACCTTAAATTCGCTACTGCGACGCCACTTGTGACTAACTTCACAGCTGCCATCCTATTTGAATCGTACTGTACCTTTTACAGTCTCCTTATTTTGTAGGTAAAGTCAAAATGCTTACCCATAAGATCTTCTGTGGTTAGAGCGTGTGAAAATGCGCTTTAAGCCAGTATATTAAAGCTCATTTTCCCCACCAGCGTCTACAAGACCTTCGCGGAGGACATCCGCAACGCCTTCATACTGCTCGCGCGCGGAAGATACTTCTGCCCTGTTATGAACAAGATGGTGCTTGAGAACGTCGCAGAGACTGTGAGTCGCTTTCTGGAATAGTTGTCGTTTATTCACTGAGGAGCTCGATGGCGCAGTGGTTAACGCGCTAGGTCTGCGAGTGCTGAGGTTAAGCAATTTTCGCAAAGGCCGGTCATCGGATGGGTGACCAAAAAATTATCATCTCGAGCTTCTCCGTGCTTCGGAAGGCACGTTAAGCCGTTGGTCCCGGCTGCATTAGCAGTCGTTAACAACCACCAATCCGAACTGGGCCCGCGTGGTGGTTTATGGCCCGTTCTCCCTATCCATCCATAAGGAAGGCTCGTGCTCCAACAGTGGGGACATAAAATGAGCTGATGATGATGATTCACTCCCACATAACATGATTAAGGGGGGTTCTTGGCGGGAAAGTGAAAAGTCATGCCTGCAGTTTTGTTTTATTTTCAAAATTATAAAATACAGTGAAAAAATTTAATGCCTACCCGACCCAGCCAGGATCCGGGCGGCTGCACTGACCATAATGCTATCGGGAATATATTTATATTATTTATATTAAAAAGTATGAGACTTCCACTAAACCGTTCTGGCACCGACCAACACCGTCGCGTAACATGCACGGATCGTTTCCCCGATCTGGTGGGTTACTCTTGAAACACAATTGCAATAATCAATTTCCAATCCCAAATCTAAAAAATTCAAATGGCACTCTTAAAAGCGATAATAGCGCTACATTGGAATTAAATTGCGTGGAAATTGAGTGAACAAATTATTATCGAGATGAGGCGTTCCGAAATTGCGAAACTTATTCCAATATCGTTACATAATAATCGCATTGGAATTGTATTAAGATTGAGTTTGCATCAAGAGTAGCCTACCTGATCCGAACCCCTCGGAGAATCTAGTAGGGCAGCTGTCACGCGTGTGTGCGAGTGAGTGAATGCGTGATGCTGTTCCCTCTAGAAAACCTCCGAAGGTGATTCGTTTCACACGGCTTGAGGAACCCTTTATGTTTCTCGCCGCCCCCAAAAGTCCGGTGAAGCTGAAAATGCCGTTTGAGGCAATCAGTAAATTATCCCTGAATACAATAATACTCGGATCCTCCACAATTTTATTGTTGGCGAGAATATAAATTTAACTGGTCTACTGCTTTATTAGGTCCTTACCTATGAAATTGGTGTTTTGTATGAAGATTTTTTATAAAATTATATTTTTCATACTAACGTTTTTTCAATTTTCTTTGCATCTACTTAGGTTAATACTATAAAAATTGTAAGACAGTGTGTTGGTTTCACTAGCTAAATATAGCAGACCCTAAAAAGAAAAAAAAACAAGTACCTTCAAAGCTACAATGAAACAAAAGGTCAATTCCGCTAACAAAAAAGAAGTCAGTTTAAAAAAAATATTTGGGCAATAAAGACACAAAATCAAAAATCATTGTTATTACTGAAGCCTAAGTAATATAGTCTTAATTAAATGTGTATGATAATATTAACAACCGGTATTGAGTTTTAGAAGTAATACACCTATTAATGAGTGAGAAAAAAACGCCAATTTCATAGGTAATGACCCAATATTTACATTGATATATGTAGTCGTTAGTTGTAACACTTGTAATTGTTGATTCACCTGTGAATCTATACTGATATTATAAAACTGAAGAATTTGTTTGTTTGGTTGAACGCGCTAATCTCGAGAACTACTGGTTCGAATTGAAAAATTATTTTTGTGTTGAATAGTCCATTTATTGAGGAAGGCTATAGGCTATATTACATCACGCTATGGCCAATAGGAGTGGAGCAGCAATGAAAAATGTTGCAAAAACGGGAAAATTGTTTTTTTAAGCTAATTAACGCGGGTGAAACCGCTGGGTAGAGCTAGTATAAAATAGAATAAATTCTTTGTTGATGTCTGGTGTGCATGCGTGTACATTAAACATTTTCAATTTACACAATGTCAAAGCACTGGTAAAAGTGAAAAAAAGTGTATTAAAAAAACTATAGTAATTACAATAATAAAAATAAAACATTGTATGAGTGTATGTCTCTAATCTATGTTATAATAAATAGGTAGGTAGGTATCTCGATGGCGCTGTGGTTAACGCGCCCGGTCTGCGAGTGCTGAGGTTAAGCAACTTTCGCAAAGGCAAATCGGATGCTTTGGAGGGCACGTAGAGCCGTTGGTCCCGGCTGCATTAGCAGTCGTTAACAACCGCCAACCCGCACTGGGCCTGCGTGGTGGTTTATGGCCCGTTCTCCTTATCCATCCATAAGGAAGGCTCGTGCCCCAGCAGTGGGGACATAAAATGAGCTGATGATGAAATAGGTGTAATTGTGACGACATAGGTACTTTGCTTTAGGTACCTAATCAATAACATACCTACAGTTTCACGTTCAAAAAATTTTTTATTGAAAATTTAAATTACTTTACCAATGAAATACTCTATATTAGCAATACTGTTTGCTCAACATCGATATTTCATGCAATAATGAAGCTCAACATACTGTGTACGCCAAAATGAACTTTAATTCTATGTAATTAGTGTCTGCAGTTTATTGTTATCACTTATGGCTAGATAACTAGTGGTTTTGTTTTGATAAAAGAAAAAAATTGTGTAAAAAAAATTGTTGGTATATAATGTTAAATTTCGTCATCTCATTCATAGCCTCCGTGGCGCAATGGGTTAGCGCGTTCGGCTGTTAACCGAAAGGTTGGTGGTTCGAGTCCACCCGGTGGCGATATTTTTTGTTTTAAATTTTTTTGTCTTTTTGAGTAAACCTTAATTAAGTAAGTAAATAAAATGTCCTATTGATGAGTAAAAATCGGGATAATTTTTTTTTTGGCAATTTTTTTAAAAATTGTTCGTTTTGGGTAATTGCACCGACAATGTTCGAGGGGAATCAGTTTTTTCTTTAATCATAAAAAATATAGGTCCAGTATCAGAGTTTTCACCTGCTTCCTATAATATTACAATGAATAAAAAAATAACACTGTGATATCATGCAAAATCATATTTACGTAGATTTACTTTTCCATAAAAAAACTCAAATTTATTTTATTACAATTTTTTTGTTCATTACTGCGATGTTTCGACTTTAGGGTGCCAAGTGCGAGTTTCATTTGCCATCATGTTAACGAAAGCGAGAATTTGTATGGCAAAATGTTAACTCCCCTCGTATGCCGCCAGGTGGCGCTGCTTCAATGCCATTACTAGGGACCGGATTATATGCAACTTAAAAAGCTTGTTATATGCATGCAAATATGCATGAATAATGCTTGAAATATGCATGAAAATATGCAAAATTAAATGATAAGTTTTAGACGATAATAGGTGAAGTAACATAGCATTATATTACATTACAAATTTTTCATATTTTTGTAAACGAAAACAATCAAGTATTGTTCCAAATGTTCAGTAGTAAGATTGTGTCGTCGATCATTCAATAAATATATATAAGTGGTAAATAATCGCTCCACATCCACTGAGGTAACTGAGTGAATATCAAAAAAAATGTACATCACACAAAATAAACACAATGGAATATTACAATTTCTGTCACACAAAGGAATTTGAGTCACACAAAAGAATATAAAGATGCATTCATACTGATTAATATTTGTTCAACTCGTTACAAATAAAACGAAGAGCAGCAGGATCAAAATATTTTATTGTCTCACTAGGCTAGTAATAGTAAGTATGTAGGTAGATACTGTAGGTGGATGATAGATGCAAAGAAAGTTCCGGCCAGGGCCGTACCATACGAACGATAGCGCTTTGCAGCATTTTGTAAAAGTGACACCGCCATCTAGTGATGTAAATGTGAACTTATCCCTTCTTGTTAGCATTTTTATGCATGACTTTTAGAAATCTTAACAATATTAGACGCATAAGGTTAATTTAATTTATATTATTTATAATGTAGGGTTTGGGTATAATTTAATTATATTAAATTATTATATTTAGGGTATCAATATTAGAAAAAAAATACAATTATTAAACACAATATTTATTTCAAGTAATAAAATACAATCATTCCACTCGAAAAGTCTACATGAAAAATTAACAAAACTAATCACATTAATCGCCGATTACTTTTCAAAATGAATCTACAGATAAACAAACTTTGTGCATAGATGTAATAAAAAAGGTCATCATAAACGGTTATAAGTAAAATATACGACGCAAAATTGCTGCTCCCATTTGAAATAAATTGTTTTAAGTAAAACGGATATGTAATTTATAATTATGGTATGAGCGCTCTTTAGATAAACCCTTTTTAAATTTTATAGAATGCAAATAAATGTTTTAGAGCTAGTCGCATAGTTTTACTCGGCGCTTCGGCCTAAAACGGCCACTTATGGTGTAAGTGCCCAGTAAAACTAGGTGACTAGCTCTAAAATATTTATTTGCAGTCTTTAAAATTATAAAATGGTTTATCTTAAGAGCGCTCAGACCAGAATTGTAAAAAACATTCCCATTTTTTTTAAACAATTTATTTCAATTGGTGGCATCTCTTTTGCGTCGTATTTAACCTTTTAGGCGACTATAGCCCTGAAACTAGTTCCACCAGCGTTTAAATTCATTTTCTCGAAAATGAGATAAAATTCAAAAAACGAAGGTAGTACTTTGCTAGTTAATAACCTGTAGTATTTTTAGTATTGCTTTTCATTACTTTAAACTTCTGTTTAGTACGAGAACTTTTGTTTAACGCAAAAATGGTTTTGGCGTTATAAATGCTTATGCGTAAATAAATGGGTTTTTATAAAAATAAAATAAAAAATCGTTTTTAAAAAGATATCAAGTAGGAAAATTACGTAAAGTATACTGAATCACTTTCATCGCAAAGACTGTATTCGTTTGACTGAAACTTTAATTCTACTTTTTTAACCACATTAATTTTAGGAACTGTGTCTTTGTCATCTTTCTTAGGAAAAATAAATCTAAGTTTTGGCTTCCTAACAGTCTTTAAAAATTTTATATTATAATAACAATCATTTTGCACGCTCTCTATAAATCCAATATAATAGATCCACTTATTTTTTTCAAAATATCTTACAAGAACACTTTCATTTATAACATTGAGTAAGCTCATGAAATCATCACAGCCATATAATCTTGATTTTTCTTTTATCTTCTCCTGTAACCCTTCATTTTCATTTTTACTTTTCTGTATTTCAGCCCCATCATTTTCCTCAGTCTCTGTATCTCTATTTTTTTTATTATTTTCTGGTCCGGTGTTTGTCAAAGCCATATCATTGCTTATTATTTCGTCTTCCATTTTCTTCTTTATTATTTTTTCACTGTTATTTCCGATTTCTTTTATGTCAATCTTTTTCTCTTTTGTCTCTCTTTTTTCATTTCTTGTCTTTTTATTCAGTTTAACAGCATTCGTTTCTTTCTTCTCTTCAAAAGTTTTAGCTATATCATTATTGTTGGCTTCTTGCCTCTTTAATATTTCCAGGTTGCTATGTCTTAAATCTGTGTAATATTTGTCTATTCCTGTTTGCTCTTCTTCTATTTTAAAATCTTTGCTTTCATTTTCTTTCATTGCCGATGTAGACGGAACTGGGTTGTCGTAAATATTTTTTACATTTTCTTTCAGACTGTTGGTAGAAAATAAGTTTGTGTTTATGTCAATTTTCTTGAATGGACCGTACGCTTGTAAATTTAGAAAAGCTTTATTTTCCGGTGAAAATTTTATGTCCGATAGTAGCGTTACTTTATTGGTTTCTTTTATGTTTGTTCTACCCGTAAATATGTTGCCTTCTTGAGTAATGTCTATAGCGCTATCACCTCTACATTTTCCATCAACTGTGTTGTCTTTCAAGATCATTATAGATTCTTCATTGTCTTCAATATTGTCACTATCTAGCTTGCCAATTTCGTCCATACTTTCGTCTGATTCAGCATACGTGATGTTACTATCCGTGTCGGTGGTATCATCAGATTCTTCTTGCTTTTTAGATGTCAAACGTCTTCTTTTATTCACTTTTATTTCTTCATTTATAATTTTTCTTTTCTGAATTAAATTATGTTCCATCAAATCAAAGCAATCACAAAAACCGAAATCCTCACCACAAAAGCAGCTTAATTTTCTAAATTTTATAATTCCAGTATTTGGTGTCGAAGCAATTTGATGAAGAGACATTGTGTCTGGAACAGCTACCAGGGTTTTTGAAATCGCATCCAACATTTTTATTGAAGTATCGATGTCTTTATCAGGCACTAGAAAATATTTAATCTTAGATGTTGTATTTGTCACTAGCGCTTTAAAAGCTGCCTCAGCATCTGGAATATCATGGCCATGTACTACCAATCCGTCTAAATTTCGTTTTGTTGCTCCTCCAATACCGTCTGCGGCTCCTTTTCCATGGGAAGCTTCGAAATAAGACCAAGTCGCTTTGTCAAAACCTAACTGAGGGATAGCTGTATTTATCATATAAAAATTTTTCTTTTGCCGATATTGACTTGTGGGCCCATCTGTAAAGAAGTGTATTATCTTAACAGATGGAAATGTTTCTTTTACTAGTTTCAATACAGGGGTAAGGTGGGCCCAAATAGCGCCAGGTGTATGGTTTGTATTTTGCGATATCGTGCAAAAAGATATTTTTTTTGGGCCATATTTGTTATTGGCGTAAATAACTCCAGTATGTAAGGATATTTGTCTCTTGGAAGCACCAAAATGCATTGCCTGTACTTCTTCTGTGAACTTACAGATATAATTCTCAGAGAAGTCACAATGCACAACAATTTCTCTTTCAGTGAGTTTATTCTTACACATTGTGTACATTTTAAATTGGTGCAACAAGTTAAAATGATGTTTCTTGAAAACCCGTAAATGAGTACAAAATGTCTGTTGAAGTGTTTGTAATGATCCCGTAGTTTCTTCCTTGACTGTCCGTTTAGTAATTTTTTCTTCACTTTGTTGATTCACGGATAGATTTTTTGAATATTTTATCTGTTTTGTAACCCACCTCTTCCATGATACTGTATTTGTTGGATTCAATTGTGATAATTCAAACTCAAAAATTTTAGAAGAGCATAATTGACATTCATTGTACATGCATTTTTTGTCATTTATATTACACGCTATTGTAGATAATAACTCGGTAAAGTTATCCGTTTTTAATAAATGTAACTGCTTCAATTTATTTACCATGAAACTAAGATTCGCATGTTTTACGCACGCACAAGTATTTCGGTCTACAATTTTTGGGCTTAATACATAAAACGGCTTGTAGCGAGTAAATGTGGCATACGATAGCTTGCCCCCTTCATTTTTATATTTTTTATGTAAATTTTTTAAGGTATCCAACAAATACCTTACTTGTTTTCTTATTTTATGTAATGTTCTGTACTCGCTTTTTCCGGCTGTAGCGCGGCTATTATCGTCTCTTATATAAAATGAAGTGAGTTCTTCCAAACATTTCATTTTATAGTTGTTTAATCTTTGTCGAGACCTTAACCTTCCCTTTAGTCCCACACATGTACTTAACTTGGTTTTCATTTTATATTTTGATGTCATATCATTATTCACTACTTTTTTGAGTATATGTCTTTCGGAATTATTTGTTGCTTGGGAATATTGTGTTTGTAATGATTGTTTTAATATAATATTTTCAAATAATATCTTTTTTACAACTTTGTTCTTTTCCGGGGTCGAAAGTACGGGAATTGTTTCATTCATAATTTTTTCAGCTTTAGAATATGGAGTGTCTTTGTTCTCATTGGTTTCTATTACTTGTTCATTTTTTCCAGTGTTGTTCATCATTCTTATTTTTTGTGTCAACTGATTTATTTTATGTTTATATCTGTTATTTTTCCTGTTTAGCGTCTTCACTTTCTTAACTAATAGAGTCACTGTAGATTTTAAACTAATATTTTCTTTTTGTAGTTTACGAGAATACATGCGCTGCCTGGCTTTTTCTGTCTTATCTTCTGTCCTTTTATCACATTTTTTTTCATCTTTATTTTTTTGTTTTTCTTTCCTCCACTTTTCTCGCTGTAACTTTTGTTCGGTTTCAGTTAGTATACTTATTTTCTTATATTTTTTCTTGGTTCTTTCTAAATTCTGCCTTTCTTGTTGCAGCAATTTCTCGGGATTTTCTTCCCTCAACTTTTGACGATATCGTCGTTGCCTTTCTGCTCCAGACAAAGGCGTTTTACGTACCATTATCTGGGAACATTAATTTTAAATATAAGTGTAACATCTTAATATACGCAGAAACTTAAATAACTTATTAACAGACTTGAATAAAATAAATAATTTAAAAAATAAAAAAAAGCCGACTTCGATGCACTAAAAAGATCGAAACAAGATTAAGATAAACTACAAGCCTTATTCGGTTTGACAAACTACTTAATTAACTAATATTCTGTTAAATACACGCATAAAGTTTGCAAGCAGGCGGGACCCATTGTATTCGGCTTTCAGTATACTCGTAAGTACCGGAAAAATCACGGGTCGCCCCTGCTAACAAACTTAATGCGTATATTTAACATAATTTTAGCTTACAAAGTAGTTTGTCAAACCAAACAAGGCTTGTAGTTTGTCTTTATTTTGTTTTTAATCTTGTTGCATCATAGCCGGGATTTTTTAATTATTTAAATTATTTATTTTATTTCAAACTTTTTAGTTAACAAGTATGTGATATATATTTTTGTGATATCCTTTGAAATTTCTTCATTTTGACACCTCGCTCGGTATGTAAAGTACAAAAAAATTCTTCGGTATAACAATTTGATGCCAAAATTCAGCCATTTTGATTTCTTAGAAATTTTAATATACTCAGTGTCACTCATGCAACTACGACAAATCCAATAACACCTAGCTTGTCAAAATCCGTTAAGCCGTTTAGGCTGTAGGGTGTGACAAAGAAATGGACATACTATACATAAATACGCTCGAAAAACCTTACCCTCCTTTCTTCGACAGTCGGGTAAAAAGCGCTATGCGAAAGGACGTAAAACTAGGCTCAACCATTGAACGACTGGATATTGTTTTCGATTATTAGGTAATACAAAAATGCTCCAATTGTTATTCCCATAAAATATAATTTGTACTTAAAAAACAACCAGTCAGTATGCGCCCTATTCTTTTGTGTGACGTCACCGAATGTCACACAATGGAAGCAAAATATAACCTATCAAAACAAGAATTTACGTCCTACTAGCAACTTACAAAGATTTTTACAATTCTTGTCTATTGCACGATTTTCTTAATACAAATGAGTTTTAATAATAACATGTCTATAGTAAAACCAATTAACTTACCAGAAATATTGCGTCACACAAGAATATTTTTTTACAGCGACAAAACGGCTAGACACATTTCTCGACATCAAAACATTTAGAGCAAGATGGCTGACGGTTTATTTTTTAAGGTTGGTAGTAAATCGAATGTTGCCAGATGTTAAAAAATAGAGATACGTTCAGAAACTGTATTATTAGGACACATTATTTCGTCACACAAGGCTCGTCACACAAAGTAACCAAATTTGGAGACATGATTATTACTACATTTATTTTATTTACCTGAATGTTTCTAAAGGATTAAAAAGGTTTCTCATGTACGGTAATCGTTTTCCAAGTATACTGTGACAAAGAAATCTGTGTGAGTTTCATAAAATGCAAATAAGATTTTTTTTCTTTTAAAATTGGCGCGTGGAGACAATTGTTTTTTGTATGACAAAAAAATTCCACATCACTGGAAATGTTTTTTTTTTAATTTTATTCCTAAGACCTAATTCAGTTGATGAGGTGTTTATATACAAAAGATATAATATTTTAATATCTTGTAAAAGAATGGGGCTTTTTATTTGTCACAACATTTTTTACACCCGTGTTAAAAATGAGGACACCAAAAATTTTTGATAGTACATTTTTTTTGATATTCACTCAACTGGGCTGAATTTGAATGTTGGTGCTATGTCAGCACTTATAGTTTTTGGCAAAAGCTCTGCCGTCCCATTAATAAAACTATCAATTTGACACAAACGTAGGTACCATAACAAACGACGCGTGGCTGCTGAGTGCGCTGCGCTCGAAAAATATTGTAAATGTATCAATAATATGCATCATAACAAGATCTTAAGTAAAATATGCTATTACCGATGAGGATGGCTTAAATGATGATGATTGATGATGATGATGATGACATTAGATGATAATGAGGATGGCTCCCACGCTACTGTAGTGCGTCGGGTATGTTTGCCGATGCCAGTGTGGATGACTTTTACGCGTTAATGCGTAAAAAGGTTGCCTCGCTGGTGAACAGGGTGCGGCGGAGCTCGAACAGAGTCGTGGGGATGGTGGGGGATCGACTGGATTCAGTCTTGGTTGGCAGGTTCACCGAGCTGCATGTGGCAAAGGTTCGATGAGCCTACCAATTGGGGCGTCAATTACTTTTAATTACTTTTAATCATTTTGTGTATACTAATATAGTTTCCATTTTGGAAACAATAGCATATTGCAAGCATAGTTTATATTTTATTAAATTTCATTACAAGTTCATATATACAAATAATTATAATAATTAAATTGTTTAATCTGAAACCTTAATCTAAAAGACCATCACGGGCCACCCCCGGCTCAGAGGTTCCCATGATACCGGCAGCGTTACCACGTTGTATTGCCAGGGAGAGTCTCTGAACCAGGTATGACCCGCAGCGGCGATCGTACCCACGATCCGCTAAACGGTGCCCTACTTTAGCAATAAAAGATTTCGCTTCCGTGTCCCACACCCCAGAATATAGTATAGTTTATTATAACATATATTTTTGAAGTGAAAACTTCTTTAGCGGCGTTGTGCACTTTTTTTGGAATGGGTAAAAAATGTTAAACTCGCGTCAGGACACGTGACCTGATCGAAAATTCGTAAGACGGATGGAGAGTAGACAGCTGGCGCGGCGTAATATAATTTTTTAATATAACTTAATATAACTTTTTAATGTAATATAAATTGTCATGTTTGTGTACGATAGCCCAATAAATAAATATTGTATTCTACCACATAAATGAGAGTACTTTTATACTGATAATTAAAGCAATTCGTGCAAAATTATTCCCTAACCATTCCAAAATATCAAAAATGCACAACGTTCAAGTTCAATTCAAGTTTTCACTTCTGCCGGCACTCCCAGAGTGCAACCCGTCGTTTTTTTTGGTGTTGTTTGTTGTATTGTATCCTTTTTCTATAAACCATGCATAATAGAGAGCCCATTTCACAGTTGACAGCGCCTCAATAAAAATTAAGATAAAACAACTGATTGTAATGTTTCATTTGCAGGCAAGCGTGACAGTAGGGATGCATACAAAGGCCTTGACAGGGGTGAAGGTGGTCCGGTATAATATTATCGAGGTGAGACTTATAGCAACCACCTTTGGCAGATATCCAGTTTTTTTCACCCCTCGATAACCTCTAATTTTAATATTTTACTGGTAAGCACTTCATCTCACCTGATGTTAAGTGATGATAAGGCCAATGGTGGAAGCGCACTTTAATCGGAAACCTCAACTCCTGAGGCACATGGTTATCTTATCTCTAGCTGCGGGAACGAACATTGATGTTATGGCGACATATTTAGATATGAAAGTGGTAGGTAGCCAGGCGGACCAACAAGCTCTACCACCAACCAAACCGATTACACAAACCCCTTGGCAATCGAACCCGGGCCATCTGGGTCTAAGACCGGTTTTAACTACTAGTGGGGATGGCACATACCTCGCAGGACTAATGGCCACTTGTGCTGTAGTCTAAGCAGGCCTCCAACAAGCTGGACCGACGATCTGGTAAAGGTCACGGGAAGCTGCTGGATGCTAGCAGCACAACACCGGTCGTAGTGGAGATCCTTGGGGGAGGGCTTTGTCCAGCAATGGACGTCTTTTGGCTGAGATTGTGATGATAGACTAATGCCCATTCTCACCATTGTCCCCATACTTTTTTTTCATCAAACCCACGTGTGGGGTATATCCATAGGGATAAGTCGTCAAAAATTATATTGAGGTTTTTAATATCATTTTTTTCTAAACTGAATTAGTTTACACGAGAGACACTTCCAAAGTGGTAAAATGTGTCCCCCCCCTGTAACTTCTAAAATAAGAGAATGATAAAACATAAAAAATATATGATGTACATTACCTTGCAAACTTTCACCGAAAATTGGTTTGAACGAGATCTAGTAAGTAGTTTTTTTTAATCGTCATAAAGTACGGAAGCCTTCGAGCGCGAGTCCGACTCGCACTTGGCCGGTTTTTTCATTAGACCTTGTTTTATTTCTTTCTTAAACCTGTGTAGTTGCAATTCCGTTAGAGTGAAAGGCACTTTATTATATATTTTTATACATTTCCCAACAAATAAATTACCGACCTTATTGAGTCTAAGTTTTGGAACGGCAAGTTTGTTTTTATTTCTAGGTGACGGTTTTGCTCCAACAACTGTCACTTAACATGGCTTGGCCCCTAAAACTTAAGGGTCAATGGTGAAAATGGGTATTAATGTCAAAACGCTTTGCAGAGCGGCGTGGAGCCGTACGAACACCTCGGCATAGAGAATGGAGGCCAGCCGATACACGAGGCGAAGATGGCTTGGCTCGAGTTGCTCAAACGCTTGGTGCTAATGCTAGAGTTGAGAGTCAGCTTTGTCATGGTCGACGAAGCATTCAAAAGCGCTACCAAGTAAGTTGTTTTTTATGTACAGATATCTGCAGTACTCTGATTGTTTCTTCATTCAATGTTCAAGTATATAAACTACAGACTTACAATTCAAAGTCTTTACAGGAAATGTGTGTGTGTGAGGACAGGTTACTTTCGAATCAAGTATAACATAGATCGCAGTTACACATCTTTAAATAGCTATTAAAAAGGGTATCCGTACCGTTTTAGGCGTCTCTGGTGGTGATCACCTCCAGAATCCCCGATCCGATCCAAATCCCCCGGAGAATTTAGTTGGGCACGGGGACACACTAGTGCGTGATGCCGTTCCCTCTAGAAAACCTCCGAAGGTGATTCGTTTCGCACGTTTTAAGTTTCTCGCCGCCCCCAGAAAAGCCTGGAAGCTGAAAATTCTGTAGAACTACATGTTAGAGACCACTTTAGAGAACAGGGTGCCATGTGTGAGTTTCATTCGCCATTCGTTCACGTTGACGAACACGAGACTCTGTATGGCAAATTTTAACTGGAGGAGGCGCTGCTTCAACGCCATACTAATTTTCGTTTTCGTAAACGTAATCGAATGAATATGAATAGTAAACAAAATTCACACTAGAGAGGAGATGTGTGAGCAGATCAATGTTACACTTGATTCTTAAGTAACCCCCTTCTACCGTAGTAATAATCGCCATAAGAATAAGTAATTTAAGTTTAATTATTTACATAAAACTGCTTTTACGGACCTACTTGCATTAAATTGTAAAATTAACGCAAGTATATCTGAAAATGTGGTTTTGTTTCAATGTGTGGTGTTCGCGTAAACTTAATAAAACAATAAGTAGGTATGATTTTATCGCAATATAAAAGTATCTTAATCGGTTTTTGCGGTTATCGCAAATGACGCTTACACCGGTAATCGGAATTGGCAGAATCAAAATGGGTTAGAGGAGATTAGGCCATTTTGTTTTATTTATAATTTAGGATAATCAATAGTCTTATTTATGATGTATATATAGGTTAGGTTCTAGCCTTCAGAAAGCATTATTAGCGGCACCGGACTATTTTGGGGGTGGCGAGAAACTTAAAAGGTTCCTCAAGCCGTCTAATCGAAACACCGTCAGACGTTTCTTGGTTCGTTAGTATGCCCAATATCTTGAACGGAACAGTTTGATTGTATTTTTTGCATAAACACATTTTTTATTGTAGTTTTTTTGATTTTAATATGGTCTTTGTTATATTGTTTGAAAATGAAAATATATTAGCATGCAATGCACACCATGCAACACTCAATTGCCAGAGCATCGAACAGTTCTATTCACAGTCGGTACTTATTGTACAACAATTGTGAAAACTGCAATAAAAAATGGCGCTAGGTTTGTTTCGACGGGAACTAGCCTGTAGCACCATATATGGAGACTGCAGGAGGTAAGCTTTATATAAGGTTAACGTGGCTGGTCTGCGAGTGCTGAGATTAAGCAAATTTCGCAAAGGCCGGTCATCGGATGGGTGACCAAAAATTTTTCATCTCTCGCTTCTCCGTGCTTCGTAAGGCACGTAAAGCTGTTGGTCCCGGCTGCATTAGCAATCGTTAACAACCACAAATCCGCACTGGGCCCGCGTGGTGGTTTATGGCCCGTTCTCCTATCCAACCATAGGGAAGGCTCGTGCCCCAGCAGTGGGGACATACAATGAGATGATGATACCGCGCTCGAGTAACACATACGTAAACTCTGTCACGGCCACGAATTTCGCAACAGCTCGCATCGCAACAGTTCGAGCGCGGCTGTTGCGAGATTCCGCGTCAGTGAAAAGTTATATATGTGTGCTTTGCTGGAGCGCGTCAGTATGAAAATGAAAATGAAAATGTTTTTATTGCAACAAACACCAATTTACAAATTAATTTTGCCCTGGCTTCTGTAAAAAAGTAAACTTGTGGAACAGAAGACATTACCTTCCTGTTGACAAATCTCAATTTGGTAAAGTTGAAAAACAATGATAATAATGAACTAAGCCAAAAAATTAAAACATGAAAAAATTAAAGAAATTTAAAAGTTAAACGTGACACTAAGATAATTATGTGTGTGTGTGTGTGTGTGTGTGTGTGTGTGAGTGTGAGTGTGAGTGTGAGTGTGAGGATGTGTGTGTGTGTGTGGGTATGAACTCGAGTATGCCAGTAGCCCTTGACCACGCAAACCACCGAGGCTCTCCTGAACTTTAACACATGTATTAACATACATGTGTTAAAGTTCAGGAGTACAAGAGACACACAGCAGCTGCATAGTCAAAAGCTTGCAGCCAATTAATTATTTTATTTTTAATTATGTAATCATAAATAATTATAATAGGACCTTACCTATGAAATTGACGTTTTGTATGAAGATTTCTTATAAAATTATATTTTTCATACCAACGTTTTTTTAATTTTCTTAGCATCTATTTATGTTAACACTATAAAAATATAAGGGTAGTGTGTTTATTTCACTAGCTAAATATAGCAGACATTAAAAAGAAAAAAAATCAAGTCCCTTCAAAGCTACAATAAAACAAAAAGTCAATTCCGCGAAACAAAAAAGAGGTCAATTTAAAAAAAAATTTGGCAATAAAGACACAAAATTAATAATAATTGTTATTATTACTGAAGCCTAAGTAACATAGTCCTAATTAAAGGTGTATAATAATATTAACAACCGGTATTGACTTTTAGAATGAATCCACTTTTATTTAAGTGAGAAAAAAACGTCAATTTCATAGGTAACGACCCTATATAATAATAATATGATAAAGTATGAAGCTTACATTCTGCAATCTCCATATTTTGTGCCTCTAACCTAGCCCGGTATATATTCAAAACAGTTTTTGTGAGGCGAATTTAAATATGGATACAGTAGGGTTTTTTATTATGGAAATAGATTGCTGGCTGGATATGTTGCCGGCAAAAAACTAATACTATACAGATTTGCGATAACAACTTTCGCAAAAGGCCGGTCATGGGATGGGTGACCAAAAATGTACCTTCTCGAGCTCCTCCGTGCTTCGGAAGACGTAAAACCGTTGGTCTCGGTTGCATTAGCTATCCTTAACAACCATCAAGCCCCACTGGGCCCGCGTGGTGGTTCATGGCCTGTTCTCCCTATCCATCCATAGGGAAGGCTCGTGCCTCAGCAGTAGGTGATGATGATGATGATTGATGAACTTGTAAATTAATATACTGCAACTGCATCATCTGTGGGTACCAACATTAAAAGTATAATTAGTTAGATATTGTTTTTCACAGTTTACGCAAACACTACGACGTATGTATTGAAATGAAATACTTTTTATAAATCTACTTGCGTTTAGTTTTACATATTATTTTTATGCTTACGTTTCGAACCCTTTGTAGGGTCCGTGGCCACAGGGAGACTGGGGTGTTGGTCGTCTCATAATTCTTTTTTAGCTTCTCACCATTCTGGTAAAATGAATATGTGAAATAGAAACTTGGGTAGATTATTTTGTAAAGAGTATTTCATTACTATTAATTAGTTTGTGTTTTTAATAATTGCGATGATGTTTTGAAGCACAAAACGATGACGTCATGACTCAGTGTTTTTTTTAACTGTTTAATTAAACCTATTTTGTTTTTGCAAGTGTTCATATTATTTTTTTGGTTGTAGCGACCGTCAACGGTTTCATTCGGTATTCGTTTGGTAACTTAGAAAACCCGATCGTTAATGCTAAGCAGCCATACAGTAGAGACGGTGCCGGATGGGTGACCGAAAATATGTGTCAAGCTCATTGGTAATTCGAAAGCCAGTTAAAGCCTCTAAGTTATAATGGAATATAGGCTCAAAATTATCTGGTCTAGTGTTAAAAAACCCGGGTTCGATTCTCAGCGGTGGATTCATGTTTGTGTTAAATTTAATTTTTTTTTAAATGCCAGGGCCTTATTTCTCTGATATAATTAGATGTTTTGTCAAAATATTTGCAGTTGATAAAAAGTGACCTTATATACGTTTTTTGAGTTACTTTGGTGGTGTCAAAAAACCTTACAAACATGCAACACTGCTTTATATTTTACAGCAATGTCGAACTATTGGTAATTTAGATTAAGATTTTCTGTAGGGGCGATCTTTAGTGGTTGTACCACCATAGACGCGAATTTTATCTCAATACCAAGATTACCAAAAAAAATCGCTCAGTTATTAAATAGCCTATAACTGTCCCACTGCTGGGCAAAGGCTTCTATCGTTGACATCAAGTCATCGCTACAATGAGGGTGGGAACGGATTTTTTTTTTTTTTTTCTATTAGTAGTTACAACTTAAAATATGACAATAATTTTTTTCTGTAGTACCTACTGCTAATAACTTCACAATATTTAAAAAAAAAAATTAAAATCGGTGGGCTGTTGAATACGGTGTCGTCACGTCATCCGATATAAGCCGACTGCCAGCGAACTAAGCGAGTTTGAAGCAAATTAATTATTTACAATAACTTTGTAAATACTTATCGTACCGAGTGAGGAGCTCGATGGCGCAGTGGTTCGGTCGGCGAATGCTGAGGTTAAGCAACTTTCGCAAAGGCCGGTCATCGGATGGGTGACCAAAAATGTATTATCTCGAGCTCCTCCGTGCTTCGGAAGGCACGTTAAGCCGTTGGTCCCGGCTGCATTAGCAGTCGTTAACAATCACCAATCCGCACTGGGACCGCGTGGTGGTTTATGGCCCGTTCTCCCTATTCATCCATAGGGAAGGCTCGTGCCCAACCAGTGGGGATATACATGAGCTGATGATAATGATGATGATGATGATGAAATTATAAGTCCTATCGAGAAAATCATAATAATTATAGCTTTTTTTCACATTTTAATAAATGAACACAGCGGCAATTTTTTTCGTTTTGAAAAAGATCATTTTTTATTTCAAGGATCTTATGTATGTATGAAGGCTTTTCACAGTGCGTCGTACCGATTTTGTGCTTCAATATCATCAAAGTTATGAAACTACCTAATTATTTATAGTTTGTGTAGTAATACATGTTTCTAGACTATTCCACCATTACCTAAATGCGAAGAATCAGTGTCTGATACTCTATCCAGGACTTAACTAACTGTCTTCGTCATGTGACTATCAACAAAAAAATAAAAATTCCATGTTGCTATTCTGAAATGTTACATCGTTTTTAAAGGTAAAATACACATTGTCAATCAAGCTTTTGTAATGGTGAAACGTCTATTAATAGTATATTTAAGACTAGAAAGCTGTAAAGTGCGTTTGTGAAGACGTTGAGCGAAGTGCGAAGTAACTATAAAGGCCAGTATAAGTGCTATGACATATATATTTTTGGGATTTTAATAAATCCTATTCTTATTTATTCCTTGTTCCTAATATTCGCCTCTGTGTCTTTATGTACGCGGCTTGCAGTTTAAAGCTCGATGCAATCCAAATATTTCGGACACTTATGTCAAGCTGCAAGGTCTCGAGTCTAAGTGCCAGCGTTAAGTGCAAGGTTAGTTAGGTGTTCTACGATTCTCCACTCTCGATATCCGAAGATAGATTTTTTTTGGAGAGAGATTGCTGATTGCCTCAGACGGCATTTTCAGTATCACCGGGCTTGTTTGGGGGCGGCGTGAAATTTAAAAGGTTCCTCAAGCCGTGTGAAACGAATCACCTTCGGAGGTTTTCTAGAGGGAACTAGATTCTCCGAAGGTTTCTACTAGATTCTGCGAAGGGTTCGGGTCGGATCGGAGGTCGAAGATAGAGCCTAGCAAGGTATAGCTATCAAATATCTCGGTAACGTGACACTTTAGGGTACCATGTTACTTGACATTTCCTCTACCCATACATACCACTTTCATCGGGCGTCGCGATTTCGAAAAAAATCAAAATGGCGGCGGCGGGTCGACATGCCAGTTTGTTTCAATCCCCTTTTCGTTTTCGTTAACGTGATCGAATGGCGGATGAAAATCGCAATTGGCACCCAGATATTTCGGCAGTTGTATGCGCCACGATAACGAACGTAGGCACAATACGTCGCCTAAGTTCTAACACCGCGAAAGTCCAAAATTTGTAATTTTGACTTTTGCATGTCATTCAATAGAGAATAGAAAGACGCACCTCTAGACCAATCAGAAACAGGAATTTTAACCAATGGAAGCATTTTATTTTGAAAACAAAAACATAATTAGTATGATCGCGATATATAAAAAGGCACGATATTTTTGCTCTCCTGAAAAGTTGTCATTTTTGACATCCGCGGTGTTAAAATTTAAGCGACGAATGGTTTCTGCGAGAGCGCCACTGTGCTGAAACATCCGTGACTCAAAGACTGCAAGACTGCAATGCAAACATTATAATAATCTCGTGAATGAACATTTTGTGGCTGCAATAGTTTGAATTCATAAAAACTCTAGCAGTAAACGAACGTTAGGTTTGTATCGAGCTTTCAGTTTTGTGTACATATTGTTTTGGCACCGGTTCGTCATCGACTTGGCTTGAGCTGGGTTCCATCTTTCTGTGAAACACTCTAGTACGGTCGGCAACCAAAGTTCCGAAACACTGTGTCAAAATAACATAGAGGTTAACAAACAAGTGCCTGTTCGATCGCTTGACAGAGTATTAAAGTGTTCAACTACTTTTGTTGCTGACTGTACAATGTATGTAGGACCAAGGAGGCCATCAAACTATTTTCTGTCACCGCTTACTGGCAGTAGGACATAAAAGCGCTGTATAGATGGAGCCACAAGCAAATTACAAATAAATAAAATAATATGGTAAAAGTCGGACGTTTGCGTGGTTGTGCCAGAGGCGCCTCTAGTGGCAAAAACATTGCAACTCTTGTGTAAGCGTCTGTTGAATTCGATCGTAGTTCTACCGCCAACTCTCCACGTGGTACTAGTAATTGTACTGTTCATGATGTTACATTAGGTGCCGGACCGTTGCCAGGGTAATGTCTAGATGTTTATATTGACGTAGTTAGCTATTAGATTTAGACGTAAACCTAGTTTTATTCGTGAAGCGGCCCATGAACTCACCCTTCCACCTATCTAAGGACTGGACGGGGTACTTAGATCCCTATTGGATCTGTGACAAATACAATAACTATAAGCGTAGTAAAACAATATTGGTGTTAAGGTATTTTGAATAAAAAACTTTTGTACCGCTATTTTGAAAAGTTTAAATGGTTCAGCGCCATCTATTGAGGAATTAAACGTAGTAATAATGAGCGTACGTAAACAGAATTATTATTTAGTAAACAATATAAAAATATATATCCTAATGCGTATAAAACTATCTGATATAATTAAATGTACCTGTATCTTGATTAGGAAATCGCACAGTAAAATGGAAAATAATTATATTAACGAATTGTGCTTAACAGTTAAACGGAGGAAACGCTACTAGATTTTGATGAATATTTGATCATTTGATTTTGAGAAAGTCGGTTAAAATCATAGTTATTCTAAAACTCAAATTATCTTCCTCTGTTTAGCAACAAATATCACTGTGGGTTAATCTTTTTTAACTAGACAATTCAAAGATTGTGTTTAAATGATACCTACATTTCATTTAGAAATAATTTATTATGGGATATTTTTAGTTGCACCTCTGTTTAAATATTCTGCAAACATAACAATCTCCTCTAATAAACTTATTGCACATCAGAAACATGACTGTTTTACAATTAAACTAACTTAAAAACTTAAAAAGTATACCAAAACCAGCCATGTTTTTAAATCTATTCACAACTAAAATCTAGTTCAAACAACAGTCTTTTATTTTTCTTTAAACAAAAATACTAATAGCATATCAAAAGTACTGACTTGCACACAAAATGGGTTGATTAAATTAATTTTTTTTCCCGAGCAAAGCGCAGCGTAGCGAGGGCCAGTCACGGAAGGGGGAAGCAAATTCTCCCCTTAAATGTATAATAAACTAACTTTTATAGATTCATAACCTCAATCTTTTCAGAAGTGATGTTTGAATTTGATTAAATAGATAGACATATTTTGATAGACGAATAATTTTTTTTGTCGAATTCAAATTTTTTTTTGTCCATCCAAAAGTTGTCTGAAAGAGATTTCTCTTAGTGATAAGACCGCTCTATGTACGTGTATTTTTATATAGTATTTTTGTCAAATGTTTTATTTTTGGTGCACAATAAAGTTTATTTATCTTATCTTATCTTATTAGATGTGCATTCCGAAAACAGAAAAGCATGCAATTCAAATAGTTTTGCTTAGACCAGAAAACTGATGTCCAGTTTGAATTACATAGAGTGCGTTTTTTTGTGTGCAAGTCAGTATTTTTGGTGCTATTTTTGATTTATTTTGTTTGACAAGAGGGAATTATTAGTTAGGCGATTAAATACCACCCATTTATTATTTAGATTCAACGAAATATCTTTGGAGGTCCTCGTTTGCTCAACTTTTAATCCATCTTAAGCCGGAAGGAGACTTTAAAGAAGATATTTTAAGGATAGACAAAGAAACATTTGATAAAATACCATTAACACTATAAAAATGATTTTATTTTAATGTAATAATAACCCGTGCAGTCCTGGATAGACACGGCAGCTTCAGATATATATAAAAAAAGAACTGTTTATGAATATTTCAAATCTTTGACAGGAGAAAGAACATACTAGGAAAGGTGGTACTGCCAAGAACGGGTGCAAGCATAAGTTACATTATTTCTGAAATGGAAGAGTCTGCTAGAGAAGAGTTTTTTAGAACAAAAAAGATATTAGAAATTAAACAAAAAGTACAGGATAACCGTAAAATACTTAACGAACTACCTCCTACATCTCCTCAACCTCCTCAACCTCCTGTTATAAAACCAAAAGAAGAAAGCCTTCCAAAAACAATTGAAATTTCCATAAATGAAGTACCATTGATAGATACTAAGAGTCTCTCAGACATAAAGGTTACGGAATTAGGCTATGAGAGCATAAATACAACTGACATTCTTGTTGATCCGATAAATCTTAGTGATGAGAAGGAAATTAGGGATTACAGTTTAAGCATATGTGATTCATGCCAGAAATTAAAGGACAAAGAAGAGTTAGAACTAGCAGAAGCAGAAGACTTAGAACTAGCAGAAGCAGAAGACTTAGAACTAGCAGAAGCAGAAGACTTAGAACTAGGAGTGTTCGAAACTGAATATCGTCAAATTACAAAAATTGTTCGGGCTATACAGGAAGATGGAACAATACTAGAAGAAAGGAAAGTTATTAAAAGAAAAGTGTTCGAAACTGAATATCGTCAAATTACAAAAATTGTTCGGGCTATACAGGAAGATGGAACAATACTAGAAGAAAGGAAAGTTATTAAAAGAAAAATAGAGAACAGAGCTCGCAAAAACAAAAATGTTTTAAATAATAATAGTGTACATGTTTCCTCTAGTACTTCGTCCAAATCAACACCTTACTCTAGGTCAAGAACGCTCGGTACGGCTACAGCGAAAAAAAAATCAGTATTTAGTAACAGGAAAGTGCGATCAGAAACGTTAATGTTCATACCAGAGATGGTTTGTCCTATTATTCGAAGTTGCGTATCGTCGATTAGCTTTACGTCTACAAGTAAAAACTTTGACTTTTACTGTGTAACGCTATTTGAAAGCCAAAAGGACAATGAAAACCCAGATTCTATATCAGCGAGAGCAAATGCTTCTACGGAACTTGAAGTGGCTCCTTATAATTATACCATATTCAGTTCATCAAACTCATCTATCAGAAATAATAATAGTGCTGAGTTAAATTAATAAACCAATTGGGTAGTTGTCTGGTTAGTGTCAATAGAAAAACTTTTTAGCAACTGTCAAAACGTTTTTTTTTAAATAGAAATTGTAAGGGAATTTTTGAACTGTGGCTACTATGTCAATTCCGTATTTATTAATAACTTTTTAGGTTACAGAAATAATTGCTTAGTCAAATAAAACATTGGTCAATGTCTTAAAAACTGTTACGTGATTTAATTTATTTGTTTAATGTTGTGGAATTATTTGTTGTGGTTGTCAACATCCCTATGTTGTAATATCTTACCTTTATTTATTTTAATTTTATGACGTTATATTTCCGCTTAGTCCTTAGAAAGAAAGAAGGGTGGTCTAAGGCAGCTGTTTAGAATTTTGGTTAAAAATTTCATTTGTCAACAGACGACTGAACGTGATTAATAAAATTGTGATACCTCGAACTAATATGACTATTACATACATTCTACTTGAAATGCAAGAAGCTGCTAGAGAAGAATTATATCGAATTAAAATGATTAAAAAGAATAAGTTAAAGTTAAAGACAAAGAAAAATGTATGTTGTGTGTGCAAAAAGGAGATTAGTTCAGTGAAAAAGAACGAAATAGAAGTCGAACCAAAACCAATGAATGAGGACGAACCAAAACCAACGTGTGAGGAATTATGTAAACAATTAGATAAAACTGATTCATCAGATAAAAAACTAGTTAAGGTGTTTGTGCATAAGCCAGAACAGTTTGAAACAAAAGAATCCGTACATCAAATGGCTAATCTACTTTCCGGAAAAGAAGCAGAAAACTGCAGATTAGAACATCTTAAAAAACTACTTACGGTAATAATTGCAACAGGAAAGGACGTGGTACAACTAGGTTTGGATAAAATAGACATTGATCAATTTTTAAAAGGTTGCGAAGAAGCTAAAACGAAAATAGATAACTTTTTTCAGACCGACAATGATTTAGATAGCGCTGAAGTTAACTCCAACTTACGAGATCGGTTAGATTATTTAAAAAATCATTTACATGAGGTTATGGAACTCGCTCGTGAATTCAACAAAACTGTACCACTCGTCAGTAATGTGCGTAACAGTGTAGAAAATTTTGTCGAAACTTGTGGGAGCTGTGTGGCGAATGTTGGTCATAAATTAGGCGTCACTACGAATTCGGCCCATGGTAGAATCTTGTCAGATGAATCTAAAAGTCGACTAGAACATCTCGAGCGTCGTATTAAAGAGGCAATGGAAATAACTAAAAATTATCATAATGAACGTGGGTTCACTCCTAGCGTTGAAGATATAGTAAAAGCATGCGAAACTTTACAAAAAAAAATTGAAAGCTATATAAAACCATCGAAAGTGCAATTTGATGAAAATAAATTAGGCATGCTCAAAAGTGAAGTTGAAGACTTAGAAAAAAAATCCTCTGAAGTCAGAAAAGCAGGAATGGATACAAGAAGTTTAGAGAAATTATCTGTATGTTGCAAACATTTAGATAAGAAAGATAAATTGGATACTAATAAAACGAATAAACTACAATCAACGGATAATATACAAAGCGACATACATAACAGAGAATGTCCAATATCAAAAAATGTTAATGACTTCATTGAATGTTGTGAAAATATTAAGAAACTTTTTGAATACAAAGATCAGAAAGAAGCAAATCTCCCAGATTTTAGTGAGGTTAATACTGCAATCAATAATGCACTTACCCTACTCAAAGATCTAAAAGTAGAAGGGTTAATTAGTGATAGTTTAGATGAAATTTTAAAGTATTATGAGAAAGAGCAAAGCAACGACAAGTGTGCTTTGAAAGGAGCTAGCTCACCGAAGACGATGCCCTGCGAAAGTATTTGTTCTTGTGGCAATAAGGTTAGTTCTTCAACGGACGTATGCGAAACGTGTGAAACGGAACCCCTTGTATCATCGCCACCATGTCAGTCTTGTTATTCACAATATAGTGAACAACAATCACCCGTGGAATCATGCAGAAACTGTTCACAGCAGGGATCAGCTGAAGGAGTGTTACAACCTAATGATTCTCTTGGGTTATTTGAAAAAAGGATTAAAAAAATTGTTAAAGTAACACGCACATTAAATAAAGATGGGACGATTCGGGAAGAAATTGAGACAACTATAATAAAAAGGAGTAGACATGATCCTACAACCACTAGTCTAGCAGATGACAGTGATGATGATGATCTTGCTGATGATTCGTTTGAAACTATTCCGGATGAAGATGAAGATTGTACTGTTATGCGATTTGACGTCGATGAGCGTCCATTTAGTTTCCCGAGAAAAGTAAAATCAGAAAGAATATTACAATCTATACCCTTAGCAGAACCTCATTTAAAACATTGCATTTCAATAGACACGAAATGGCTTAAAAATGACAGTATGCTAGGGCTTGATTTAAACTGTAATTCAATGATTTTATCACAATCGCAACATAATATAAAAATGAAATCGTCATCTATCGAATTGACGAAATAAATCACACATTTTTAAAAACTTCTTCAGTCATCTACCTATTGTAGTGCCGAATAAATAATTTTACACATTATTTAAAGTTTTACTATAGTCGTTTTTTCATCATACTTATGTGTTAGTTTCAACTTTCACGTTTCAAAAGTTGACATAAGACTTAATTATAGAAGTATGACTTATTAACTTAAAAAAATATAGTTGTCAAATATTTAAAGTGTATTGGTGACAGATGATAATTTTAATATAAGTGAGTTCAAGCCAGGAAGGGTGAGTTACCGGCCACGCCTTAATTTTTTTGATAGTTTTTTAACGTAAATCATTTGTCTGACAGGCGAAAGAATGTATTAACAAAGACTGTATTGCCAAGGGTTATGATTACTATCTCCTACATTTTAACCGAACTGCAAGAACAGGAAAGAGAGGAGAGGTTTAGAATCAAACGAATAAAAGAGAAAAAGCTACGGAAGAATGAAAAAAACAAAAATGTAAAAGTCAAAGGTAAGAAGAGGGCACACTCTCCTATTTGCTCTTCGACTTGCTCTTCCAAAAATCCATCAGTCACTTCATATAACACTCCATTAGCAGCCGAACAATATAACCAAGAAGACATAATGCGACTGGAACATTTGTTGAGTCATATTGACGACATTGTTAAAAATTTAGCAAAACATGATGGTATGTCTTCCAAAAGTACTAAAGATTTTATCGAAAACTGCAGTAAATTTAGGGGAACGTTAAAAAGTTATACTGCAGCGGTACCATCTGATTCAGAACAAGACAACTCTGTGTACGAGGGAGATTCTGAGCGTCAAGAAGAAAATGAAGAAGAAAATGAAGATGAAAATGAAGAAGAAAAAACAGAAGCAAAAATAGAAGAATTTGTGAAAGTAATTATACATCGAAATAGAGATGGGACGTTTACAGAGGAGGTTCAGACAACTACTATTAAAACGGAGAGGAAAACTCCATCATTGCCAAACATGTCAGAAAAAATGGATAATGTTAGATTAACGAAATCCGAATATCATAAGCGTTGCCATGAATCAGACGGCGATAACCGCAGTATTTTATCTGCAACTCAATTGAAAGCTGACGCTTGTCCAAAAAAGTGTCCTTCCAGCCAAAATAAAAGGGCAAACAGTGATACAAGCTGTTTCGCTTGTTCTAGTCATCAGCGGACTAGTTTTGATTCAAGAAAGCAAGTGTCCGCGGACGCAATATGGAGGGACGCATGCACATCATCTACTGATTTAGACGGTATACCGAGAAAGCCTAGCAAATCGGCTTTGAAACGCTCAACCCAATCAAGAACAAACCAATCAACTTGTGCTATTAGAATCATCCCCAAGCCACAACCCCCGCCGGTTATTTTATCACTACGCAAAAAGTATGGCACAGACAGTACGGACTGTACTTCTGCTCATTCAAAATGTTTGACGTGCAACTATTCATCAAAATCCAAGGGTTCAGATTCTTTTGTGTGTGAAAACTGTAAAGGTAATAAATCAAGTAAGGGGAGCAAAAGCAAAAGAGGCGTTTCAGACACTTCGTACTGTCAGAAATGTCAATCGGCCCATGACAAAGCAGCAGACGGCAAAGTGAACAAGAACAACTGCCCTCGATGTGAAAAGACTAAAAAAGTCACACCTAAGCATACCTGTCCAATGTGTAGAACGGCGTCCATAGACTCTTCAATGTCACAACTTCAAGGCATAGTCAGTCTCTGTGCCAAAATGCCAAAATGTCTCATCTGCGGAAAAGAAAAGACGCAAGAGGTAAAAAGAGACGGTAATGAACCTAAATGCAGTATACTTTCGTTCATTAAATCCAAACTGATGGCTGAAAAGGCTAACGACATATCATGTCCGTGTTGTGGTGCCACTGACGCTGATAAAACAAAATCGAACATGTACCGATCACGTGATCCGTCTGCGATAAGGTATACCAAGTCCTCAGATGACGTGTCTGAAGTCTGTTGCGTTTCGTCTAACAAGAGTTTTGGAATGGAAACGGACCGGTGCAAATCCAATAACTCCTCAAAAGCAGAATCTGAGAACTCTGATGAAATCGTTGGAGTTTGCTGTAGCACGCAAACAGGTCAAACTAACAACTCTACGCTCGATGATAATGATGATTATAATATTCGTGAGTCAGAGGGTTGCACCGGGGAATCGGTTGAGCCTCAAGACTGCAAGAGTTGCGTTCAAATGAAGGATGCTACTTCTAACACAAAGACAGCTGATAGGTATGACGTCAGACCTCTGTGTATGCTACCAACTCGTGTGAGCAAAGTACGCCCTGGAAGAGTTTGTAACTGCCACTCTACGCCCAATATGAATCAGAAACGCAAGCCTCTACGTAGAGCGACCTCCTTCCAACTTTAAACGGAGAATACGCTTCGAATTGCTCTTTCGTGTTTTGTTTTTGTTCTCGCAAACGCCACGGTGGCCTAGTGGCAAAACGCTCGGCCCGATACCCGAAGATCCCGGGTTCAATTCCCAGGTCGGTGTGTTTCGGATTTTTCGGTTCACAGCCCGGGTTTGTTATCACCAACCCGCATTTGGCAAGCGTGGTGATTAAGCCATTACCCATCAATTGTAGTGAAGACTTGATTTCAATGATGGACGCCTTTGCCCAGCAGTGGGATAGGCTATGTCTCTTTTACTCTAATTTGAAATGAAGTTTACATGAAGGGAACAAAACACGAAATAACATATTCGAAGCTTATTCTCTGTTTATTTGTAAGCTTCTAAATGTCCAAGTGAGATTGACTTTGTTGTATCTTTGTTTTCCAAGAAAACCTGCAGTGATATTTGTTTAGATTGTGCTCATAATAAAATCTGTTATCAGTTTCCATACTTTTTGAGTTTATTTGATTGTAGAAATTGATTTGACACTTTCTAGGCAAACATTTATGGTTAGTACTCTTTACTAGTACTTGCCGAGGACCTGAGTATCATGTATTGTATACTATAATAAATTGGGGCTATACTTACCTATGAAATTGACGTTTTTTTCCCACTCATTAATAAGTGTATTACTTCTAATACTCGTAAAACTCAATACCGGTTGTTAATATTATTATACACATTTAATTAATACTGTGTTAGGCTTTTGTAATAAATAAATAAAAATAAATAAATAACAATGATTTTTAATTTTTAAAAAAATTTATGGCCCAAGTTTTTATTAATTGTCTTATTCTTTGTTCGCGGAATGGACCTTTTTTTTATTACAGCTTTGTTTTTTTTTTTCTTTGTAAGGGCTGCTATATTTAGCTAGTGAAACAAACACACTGTCCTTCAATTTTTATAGTGTTAACATCTTTAATGTTTAAACATTTAATGTTATAAAAAATCTTCATACAAAACGTCAATTTCATAGGTAAGGACCTAATATGTCATGTACACTATAGTATACTGTCACTTCAATAGAAATTGACAAGAAAAAATAAAACTTTAAAAGAAATTGACTATCTATAAACTATATTACTATAGACTATATATAAAATACTAAGGGCGTCCGCTGCGTTAGGCGGGCGCACTGCTCCGCGCCACAGGATAAGGCGACGCAGAAGGTAAGCTTATACATTGTACTACCATACAGAAAACTCATTCTCTAACAAAAGTCAAGTTTAGGTAAAAAAAAATGCCTACTCATACGACTTTCACGCGAAATTGAAACTTATCGTGTGACCCGAGCGTTCATATTCCGTAGGGCAAAGCTGACTCGATATCGATTTGACGTCAGGAGCGCAGGGTTCTCACTCATGGATATATTTAATTTTTTCGATTCATTGTTCTTTCTTTTATTTAGACATCCGTAAATACAACAGTATCTTTTATACGGATTATAAGATCGTTTAGTAGTCATAGTTTGCCGCACAGAAATCACAGAAATGATCGTTCCTTTACGCGCGATGACGCGCAACGTGGAGCGTACGAGCCGAGCGGCAACCTACTGCCATACGCCTTCCCGAGAGGCGCGCCGATCGAACGTACTATCGACAAAGCTGTTACAAACATTTTTGCCTTAACGTGGCGATCGTAGTTAACTCCACCTACCACAAAGATGACCATAGGATGACCAATATAAACCTTCCGACCTTTTTTTGTCAAATCCATTTGTTTTAGTTCATTGTTAAAGCCTCATTGTAAACGCCGGACCCCGCACAAGTACGGGGCGACAATTAAACTTCTATTGTGTCTGGTTTTAAGGCAATCAACGTGTTAAATAGAAATTAATTTCTTTCTTAAGATTCCTAAAGGTGGATATCCCGAAAATTTGTCAAAAACAAAAGGGGCGGGTATAGCCACTGACTCCTGCACAGAAAAATCGCCCTAATGGTGGATATCCAGACATTTTGTTGATAGTACCTAAACTGCGGAGTGCCAAAGCTGTCAAATTTCTACAATCAATTTTGAACTTTATTGTTTTGTTATCATCATTATCATCGGCCTATCTTAGTCCACTGCTGTACATAGGCCTCCCCTAATGAGCGCCATAGCGCCCTGTTCTCAGCTTGACGCATCTAGCATCTGTCTGCAGTCTTTCACGGATCATCATCCCACCTGGCCGGAGGTGGTCCTGCACTACGTTTACCGAGTCGTGGTCTCCACTCAAGAACACGTTTACCCCAGCGGCTGTCGGTTCTTCGCCAGATATGGCCGGCCCACTGCCACTTCAACTTGCTAATTGTTAGAGCTATGTCGATGACTTTGGTTCTCTGTCGGATGTATTCGTTACGAATCCTATCCTTCAGAGAAACTCCGAGCATAGCTCTTTCCATAGCTCGCTGAGCGACTTTAAACTGGTGGACCAGCCCTACCGTTAGTGTCCACCTTTCAGCTCCGTAGGTCATGACGGGTAGGACGCACTGATTGAAAACTTTCGTTTTCAAGCATTGTGGTATGGATGAAGAGAAGACTCGGCGTAGTTTTCCAAACGCTGCCCAGTCCAGCTGGATCCTCCTCTTGGCCTCCCTCTCAAAATTAGTTTTACCTAATTACAGAATCTGCCCGAGGTAGGTGTATTCGGAAACGATTTCAAGAGGGTGACCATGTACGACGACCGGTATTGGATCAATGGGACCATTGATCATGACTCTGGTTATAAAGATCTTGTTTGGTTATAAGGATCAATATTCACTTGAGAAATTTGACAGGTTTGGGTAGGTTTAGGTAGGAACAACGCACACATATAAACCCTCACACGGACACGACACGGATCTCACAAAATAAGCAGACTACAGAAGTTAAGCTTCATACAGACGAGCTCGAGCATCGCACACAGAAAACCAATTTACGGACGCGGAATTTCGCAACAGCTGCGCTCGGACTGTCCTGCGCTGTTCCGAGTATGAAACAACACCATTCTTTATTCGATACTAGTACTCGAAAGTAGCATCAAATCAAAGTATCGATATCATATTCGATACCATATTAAAGTATCGATACTTGTAAGTAAAACATTAAATAAATTCATAATAATAATAATGTATGACTAAGACTTACGCCAAATGACAACTAAATTGAAATTGAACCAACCAAAATACCGTTGCCAGCGCGTCCTCCCCGCGCCCGTGTCATGCGTACCCGTGCAACAGTGCCGCTAGCACCAGCCCGTGCGGTGGTGACAACGATACCATTGTTTTCTTTCGATACCAGTACTCAGTATCGAATGTTGATGTTATGTACTTCTAGTAGTAGTATCGAACGAGAAGTATCGATACCATATGAGTACTCGGTAGTATCGATTCATCGCTAGTTCTGAGATCTGTATCTGCGCAAGGGTCTTTGTGTCCGTTGCTCGAGCGCGGTATGTATTAATATTTTTTTTAAATAGATCTTACGAGTAAACACAGTGGCTTGATCTCACCTGATGTAAAGTGATGATAAGGCCAATGATGGAAGCGCACTTCACCCGGGAACCTCAACTAGTGAGGCACTGGTTGTCTTATCTCTAGCTGCCGGAACACAACAATGCTACAAACATTGATGTTATGGCGACATATTTAGATAAGATGGTGGTAGCTAGCCAGGCGGACTAACAATCCCTACCACCAACCAAACCGAGTACGCAAACATGTACCCCCCGCTGGGAATCGAACCCGGGACCTCTGGGTCTAAACCGGTGGTCTTAGCCACTAGACCATAGAGGCGGTTATTAAGCTTGCTTTCTGGGTCTCCTTATTTTGTGTCTGAATAGTCCGAACGCTGCTTTTCAGGAGATTCCGTGTCCGCGAGAGGCGTTGCTCGAGCGCGTTTGAAGCTTATAGGGTCACATTTTATCAACATCAAATATTTTGAGGATAAATTCAACACCATATATATATAAAATTTTTTTATGAAAAAACCTTAAATTTTTATAGGGTAGTTTTCAAGAAAAACGCCAAAAGACATTTCGATTAAAAAGAAAAATAAATCACATTCGGTAGTTTCAATTCAAAGGAGCCGAAACAGAGAGGCCGCAATGCCTTCACCGCTTACACGTGCCCCTAGTTTCATTCAAAAGAGCCGACAGAGAGGCCGCTCTTAAAAATATTACAATTCTTGTGTCAGGAAAAGTAAAAAAAAACTAGCCTGATTTTTTTTAAATGCTAGGGCCTTATTTCTGTCAAAATATTTGCAGTTGATAAAATGTGACCTTATATTCTGCAGTCTCCTTACTTTGTGTCTGCGCTTGCGACTGCTAATGTAGCCGGGACCAACGGCTTCGCGTCCCTTCCGCAGCACGAAGAAGATAATCTTTTTTTTTTCTTTTAATAATTTGATAGGCTTGCATTTGACTACATCTCACCTGATGGTAAGTGATGATGTAGCCTACGTTGTAACATGCTTGCCTAGAAGGTACCGATTCACTCGTGATATGAAGACCTCAATTTATTTTTTTATTTATTTAAACTTTTACAACATAACTATTACATGGCGGACTTAATGCCTGAGGCATTCTCTACCAGTCAACCATAGAGTGGTGCAGAGATAAATTTGGTGCAATTAATATTATATTAAAAAATAGTATATGTCGGAGACGTGGCGCTAGCATCGCTTAGAAACGAAAAGTATAGTCTATACTTAGTGTGGTCTGCGCAGCCTATGCTCTATGGTACGCGAAACGTCAACGTCAGTAAGTTGGCGCGACAACGGACTGGGGACATTTGAACGGGAGCGGTCGGAGAGTACGCACGCGCAGAACTCACTTCGTTTCTAAAATCCATTTGCATCGGGCGACTGTTTCTAAATAATTTAATTGTGATGTTAAAATAACATTAAAGTGACTGTAAGGGATACGACTGCGCTTTTATTTTGAAGATCCAAGATGAACTGTGTTATTGACGAATCAGAGTTTGCTCGACCGTCCTACCTACAAACCAACTTCGCCGCCGACATATACGAGTATTATATTAAAAAAAAATTATCACCTTATTCAGCTCATCATTGAAAATCATCACCTATCCTATGACTGGCCTTTGCGATAGTTGCTTATATAGCCTTAGCAAGCAGACCGGCAAGCAACCATACAAACAAACAAACAAGCCATCGAGATTAGATATAGTTTAGTAAAATGTATTTTTTGAAACAAACAAGAAGCGAGAAATCCCTTGCACTTAAAAGAGAGAAAAATAATTTTACAACACATGTCAGTTGTGGTTCGGTTGTAGATCAGACGCTGCGTGCACACTGCTCATTCTAGCGCACGATACAATGAGCAATAAATATTTTTGAAGTGAAAACTTCTTTAGCGGCGTTGTGCACTTTTTTTGGAATGGGTAAAAAATGTTAAACTCGCGTCAGGACACGTGACCGTCAGGACACGTGACCTGATCGAAAATTCGTACGACGGATGGAGAGTAGACAGCTGGCGCGGCGTAATATAAATTTTTAATATAACTTAATATAACTTTTAATGTAATATAAATTGTCATGTTTGTGTACGATAGCCCAATAAATAAATATTGTATTCTACCACATAAATGAGAGTACTTTTATACTGATAATTAAAGCAATTCGTGCAAAATTATTCCCAAACCATTCCAAAATATCAAAAATGCACAACGTTAATATTCAAGTTTTCACTTCTGCCGGCACTCCCAGAGTGCAACCCGTCGTTTTTTTTTTTTTCAATTCAATTATTTATTGCATTCCACAATGTAAACAAATAGATGGTGAACATAAATAGGAAATCATCATGGACCCTGGCGAACACGCAATAGGATTTAGAAGAGAGGAGGCGCTATAATGATAGCATATTTAAAAAAAAATAATAAAAAAAATTCAAATACGACATAAAAGTAATAAAAGTAATTTTAGGTGAGAGATTTAAAATGTAATTTTTATTTATTAGTGTCATTGAAGTATTCATGAAAACTGTAATAGCATTTATTTATTAGAAATTTTTCCAATTGGTTTATAAACAAAGAATATTTATTTTTGTTAATTAGTGAAGATGGTAATTTATTATATATTTTAATTGTTGAATGCAATGATTTTCTGACAGCCCAAAAAAAAAAAGTTGGTTCAAAAAAACTCGATAGATGGCGTTTTATTAAAGCCGAGCCGTTGGTACATAGAGGCTGTAATAAATTGTGCAGTACACAGAGTGAACTTTTGCTTGTCAACCAAAAAAATAAAAAATGAGTATTTTCATTTCAAGACCTATTCCTATTTTCCATAATTTTGTTCACAGTTTGACAGTTGAATAAAGGCAATGGAATAAATATCACGCAGCCATACACGTGCTCTCCATGGACTCGCCTTCTACTAAGCGCCATCTATGAAGTCATTTGGAACTAATTTCTTTTTTTTTGGGGGTTCGGAAAATCGCCCATTAGGAAGCCGTTAGGTGACAATGCACGTTGTACCTTCCGAAGCAACAACAATCCCTAACAAGAGAGTTATAATAACAAACAAAAAAAAAACAAAAAGGAAGAAAAAAAAAATGAAAGAAAGACATTTAATAGTAAACACACACATTAGAAGAAGAAGTCTCTCAGTTGTCCTCGTCTCTGTCAGTACGTGCACTTTGGACAGCGGAACAGCTATTGGTATACAATAAGTGTTATTCTTAGAATAATTACGTATAGAAAGTAAGTCCGCGCGCTCATTTTGAAGCACCTTTTTTGGAGTCAGATGTATGTACACTACGGAGTTACAAGTGTACGTGTACGTGCGTGTCGCCGAGCGCAAGCAATCGTTACGAAAGTGTGAATCGGTGTAGTGCTTCACTTTTGACAGAGCGCTTGTATGAAGACTATCTTTCTATACCGTAATTATTCTAAGGTATTATTACTATATTTGTCACTAGCTGACCCGGCGGACTTCGTACCGCTTTGACAGTTTCTATCATTGAGTTAAATATATATCAATGGTTTCCATGACAACAAAACAAACAAATCATTTTGTATTGGTAAATTAAATTGTCGTTTTTAGTATTTTATTTATTTTTTTCTAAATATAGCCTATGTTACTCAGCGCCAATGTAGCATTCTAATGGTGAAAGAATTTTTTAAATCGGTCCAATAGTTTTTGAGTTTATTCGTTGCAAACATACATACTTACATATAAAAATACAAAGGTTTCTTCTCTATAATATTAGTATAGATAATACCGATTGAAAGTGCAATGTGGGCAGACCTCCAACAAGGTGGACCGTCGATCTGGTGAAGGTCGCGGGAAGCCGCTGGATGCGAGCAGCACTAACCGGTCGTTGTGGAGATCCTTGGGGGAGGCCTTTGTCCAGCAGTGGACGTCTTTTGGCTGAGATGACTATATATTGGTAAGGTTATGGCAGAATAACAGTGGTAGCAGTCTTATACTAGGAAGAGGCTTAAGAGAATCTCTTAATTTCGTCTTTTTATTTACGCAATGAGGAGCTCGATGGTGCAGTGGTTAACGCGCCCGGTCTGCGAGTTTTGAGGTTAAGCAACTTTCACAAAAGCCGGTCATCGAATGGGTGACCAAAAATGTATCATCTCGAGCTCCTCCGTGCTTCGGAAGGCACGTTAAGCCGTTGGCAGCCGTTAACAACCACCATTCCGCACTGGGCCCGCGTGGAGGTTTATGGCCCGTTCTCCCTATCCATCCATAGGGAAGGCTCGTGCCCCAGCATTGAGGACATAAAATGAGCTGATAATGATGATGATGATGATGATTGTTACTTATGATGATGATTACTTACTTTTTACAAGATAAAATCAGCTGACCTCAGGAAGCTAGAGTTGAAATCGAATCTACGACTTTAGGATAACCAGTGCAATGCTCTGACCGCTGAGCCACTCGAGCTTCTTGAAGCAGCTGGTTGACCCGCCCGATCCTCTAAATGTCACTACACATTTACAGAATAAACTAAACATGCTCACTAGCTTAGGTCCAAGACACCGTACTCGTAGAACAAGGGTACGAAGAACCGGTTCACACGCGCTCTATTCCAGGTGCAGACATGTACCTGGGCGCTTCTCTCCTCCTCCACGGCCCGGTCTACCCGGGCCGAGGACCGCCCTCGGGTGGTTCCGCTCCCCGATCCGATCCGAACCCTTCGGAGAATCTAGTAGGGCACGGGGACGCGCACTAGTGGGCGATGCCGTTCCCTCTAGAAATTCTCCGAAGGTGATTCGTTTCACACGGCTTGAGGGACCCTTTACGTTCCTCGCCGCCCCCAAAAAAGCCCGGTGAAGCTGAAAATGCCGTCTGAGGCAATCAGCAATCTCTCCAAAAAAATAAAAGCTGGTTGATGATTTTTTCTAGAAAAAATTATCTTGTAACTATTAAGTATCGCAAATTGAATGCAAAATTCAAATATATAAAAATATTTACTTTTACTTACTTCTTACTTACTTCTTCTAGGTAAGTCATAAATCGTTTTAGGAGAAGATTGTTTCCACCTTCGGTTTTATCATCACTTAAATCCGGAGAAGCGAAGGCATCTGGCTCATCCCTAAACCGGATACCATTTAATTCGAAGAAATGATGAAGTCTTCAACACAATGCCGCTACAAACCACAACTGTTGAAATAAAAAAAGATGTCGTGTCTCCATGATGGCTTCGTGCGGTTAAGATCAGATGAGATTTACATCTCAAGCCAAGCTACGAAGAAGGTGTAGGTTCTTATTATAAAAACTTTTACATTAATCGTAACGCATTGACGACTGGCAGGCTTATTAGGTACTGAAAAAATAACCAATTAATAATTATACAATAGCAACGCGACTGCTACTAAGTGGTTGCTGTTGCTAAAATCGGTCGGATTATTTTAGAGCGCCGGCGGGTGGCGGCGTTGCACTTTTAGTTCGTCAATCGCTCGCTTGTGGCGCTTAGCTTACGCTAAGTGCTAGCAGAAAAGAATATGAAACCAAAAGACTACTCTTCTAAGATCTTCACGACAATTGGAAACAACTTCTTAAAAAAAATAAACAAACTAGCGGCCGCCCGCAGTTTTACCCGCATGGTTCCCGTTCCCGTGGGAATATCGGGATAAAAAGTGTTATTCTATGTGTTAATCCAGGTTATAAACTATCTGTATGCCGAATTTCATTTAAATCCATCTATCCGTTGCAGCGTGAAGAAGCAACAAATATACACACATACATACAAATTTTCGCATTTTTAATATTAGTGTGATGGGAAGGAGGATTGTATAAAAAGAGCAAATTATTGAGTTTACCACGGCATGTATTTCGGATTTTTCGAAATTTGGCAAGCGTGGTGATAAGATGGAGGCCTTGCCCAGCAGTGGGACAGTTATAGGCTACTTCATCATCATCATCATCATCATCAGCTCATTTATGTCCCCACTGCTGGGGCACGAGCCTTCCCTATGGATGGATAGGGAGAACAGGCCATAAACCACCACGCGGGCCCAGTGCGGATTGATGGTTGTTAACGACTAGGACCAACAGCTTTACGTGCCTTCCGAAGCACGGAGGAGCTCGAGATGATAAATTTTTGGTCACCCATCCGATGACCGGCCTTGCGAAAGTTGCTTAACCTCAGCACTCGCAGACCGGGCATGTTAACCACTGCGCTATCGAGCTCATCATAGGCTACTTACTCTACTATAATAAGATCCCAAATATTGATTGTTCCGTATCGTTAGTATTACACCTATCTGAAGAGGCCTTAAGCCCGGCGTCTAGACGAGCGTTAACAGAAATAAATGCCGCTCGAAGAATGATCAGCATTTGTACGATACGGCGTTCGAGAGCGAATAATTAGGGGCCGGTAAAACAACTCAATAAAACAATACGCCTGTCTGTACGCCCGCCGCGAGCAGGGATGGCAGTTAACAGTTAATTTGTCTACTAGTAAACTTTGTCTGCTTCAGTGAACCCACGCATCACGTCCCGATCTGAACTCAATCCGTAACATCAATGTTTAAAGCATTGTTTGCATACACCCCACATATAATACACACTCGCATGCACACTAACACACTTGTACAGACACATTTTACCGTCCTCAAGGATTTTAGGTTTTATTATTATTTTTATACTTTTTTTGTCATTAAGGGGGTTCAGCGCGGACGCAAAACTGCGAGTTTCAAGTTTCTTTATGATAGTGAGCGAGCGGCGCGTGGCAGTGGTGTGACAACGGCGCACGACAAGAATACGCACGCACACTAATATCTGTACAGAGTAGGCTGGTGATTTAATTAGAGCAATGTTTACTTTCGTAAAATCATAGGCGTTTGGGTTAAAAATAATAAAAGTCTTAATATTTTCATATTCATGTTTTTTTATTGAAAAATAAGACAACAGTGACCTGCGGAATATCAATACAAACATTTTGATGTCGGATCATTGTTTCATTTGTGCTATATTTACAAAGTTTCTGAAGAAATAATTTTTTAGATATCATTATTTTACGTATTTTTTATGCAGTTTCTGGGTATTTGTTTCAAATTCCAAGAAAACCACGACCTTGTGAAAGGATCAAGCTAACCTACACTAGTTCTTTTAATGTATAAGACATATTCAGCGCCTAGCACCAGTGACTTAAAAACACGTAAAGTTTCAATTTCCGCGCTGCACCCCCATAATAGTTTACTTTCACTTAGCTGTACTAAATATCTGGGGTGCCAATGTCAGTTTGATCTGTCGTTATCCTGTTTATGTCGGTTAGGTTAGGTTGTGTCGTAGCGAAGATCCGATTACACCAATAATATGTCGAGAGATATGCCGAAGTATGTCGACAAAACTCCAGAGTTTGTCGGTGCTTCTATAAAGAGAAAAATCAATTTTTAATTTTCCCATAATTGATGTACAATCGCGTGCAAAAATTTTATTGAAAAAGTGAATTAATAATATGAATTACAAAAACACAAATGTTGGAAAAAAATCCACGAGCAGGATTCGAACCTGCACCCTTCCGGTCACACCAACTGTCGCAACAAAATTTGCGTTAAAATTATATATTTGGCTTTCAAAGTAAATAAATAGTGTTGAATAATTTCGGCGGGCTGGTTAGAACCACGGTAGCTCAGTTGGGAGCGCACCTGATGCGGTGTGTCGGAAGGGTGCAGGTTCGAATCCTGCTCGTGGAAAATTTTTCAACATTTGTGTTTTTGTAATTTGTTTCGCAACAAAATTTTGCGTTAAAATTAAATAAACAAAACAAAACCATTTTAATAATATGAATCTGAAAGGAGTGAAACTTGGATAACTATGTGTATGTATATGACACGACCTGAGCTGGTGATGAGCTCATTTTTTTTAAATATTTTTTATATTTTATTTATTTTTATTTTACGGGTAAGCACAGTGTTTTGATCTCACCTGATGTTAAATGATGATAAGGCCAATGATGGAACGCACTTCACCCGGGATCCTCAACTAGTGAGGCACTGGCTATCTTATCTCTAGCTGCCGGAACACAACAATGCTACAAACATTGATGATAAGGCGACATATTTAGATGAGATGGTGGTAGCTAGCCAGGCGGACAAACAAGCTTTACCGAGTACACAAACATGCTGGGAATCGAACCCGGGACCCCTGGGTCTAAACCGGTGGTCTTAACCGCTAGACCACAGAGGCAGTTCCGTTTGGCACAGCCCTGTTAAATGCGCGCGCTTTGGCATCCCGCCATGATCCGTAGTACGCGGCTGTGACGTCACGGGCATTCCTCAGTCTAGCTGCGGGACGACCCGGGAAACACTCTTATTGTGGGTTCTTTGGGGTGTGTGTCCTAGCAGGAACTATCGAGTTCTAGATTTGTTTCTATCGAGATCGATGTCGCCACTCGATCACGTTAACGAAAACGAGAAAATGTTAACTCTTCTCGTATGCCGCCAGGAGGCGCTGCTTCAATGCCATACTAATTTTCGTTTTCGTTAACGTAATCGAATGAATACGGATAGTAAACGAAATTCACACTAGGCACCCTTGTCTACACTATTCTCGAAAACTTACTAGATAATCACAAACCCGAAAAATTTCTTGCCGCCCACAAATAGTCTGGTTACGCTGTAAAGGTCATAGGCGGCTAAAAGCTATCTCTTTCCAAATTTTTTCCAGAAAAAAAAAACATTTGAAACGCTCTGTCCAATCCGAACATGGAAGTGAACCTAGGACTTTCATAGCATTAATTGGATTGTTGAATGGTTAGTCAATATAGAACATTAGAACATTATATTATATTATTTATTATAAAATAAATACCTTATAGTAATGTCTTTAATTATTTTTATAAGTCTTCACTGTCCACCAGCTCATTTTAAGTCCCCACTGCTGGGGCACGAGCCTTATCCCTATTGATGAATACGGAGAACGGGCCATAAGATAAGATAAGATAAGAAAAGATAATTTATTGCAGTATAAAACTTAGCTTAACTTAAAAAGATTGCCTGTGTCTTAGGTACCTGTCCGAAGCAGTCAGGTTAGCGCTTACTTAAAAATAAAACATTTACACAAAAACAACGACATACACAGTAATAGTAAATAAGGCAATAGAAATTATAAACATTTGTTGCTCTACTTTTTTTTTTTTTTTTCATTTTGTTGATGGCTTTGTGCGATTAGCACATTTAGCCAGTGTCAAAGTAATTTTTCTAACAAGTAATACATAAATTAGCAATATTTCTTTTCTGTTTGATGATAATGAATGATAATAGAAATGAGAAATGATATACCACCCAACCCCTCGAGTATCTCAGTAAAGATGTGAGGCTTTACTAAGTCCTCGGGCGAACTTCTTGAGAGAATTTGAAAAGTGACGTTGCACTGTTTTGTTTCATTTGCCAACACTCATGCACACTCACGAACACTTAACGGTTAATAATCCACCATTATTTCACATTAATATTCGACATAACACAAATTTTAGAAAATAAAACAAAACCGCAGACATGACTCTTCACTTTCCCGCCAAGAACCTCGTTGCTCTACTTATTTAGCATTATTTCTAACAAGGTCTTATAATTATGTAATGACTTATAGTAAATTTTCAGTGTCATCGTATGATTTCCCAGTTAGCCACTGTTGTATTGCTTTTTTACACATTACTTTATTCATAGAATAAATACATAGAGACTTAAAAAGAAACGATTTTAAAAAAAAAAAATTGTTTGCGGATGGCATACTAAGTTTTTGTTCCGTTAATTCAGTGTATAAAACTTTAAAAAGTTTAATAGTTCACAAACGGATGCCTCAATCAAAAAACTGTTTCCACAAACCCGCAATATTTTTGAAATTGCTATCCAACGACACCACACACTATGGAGTAGACAAGAAAAAAAAAATTACATCCCCACTTCACGTGTAGGGAGGTAACCTAAAAAAAATATTTTTAAAAATTTTACTTCACCACTTTGTCGGCGTGATTAATATGTATCATTATCATCATCATCATCATCGGCTCATTTTTTTGTCCCCACTGCTGGGGCACGAGCCTTCCCTATGGATGGATAGGAAGAACGGGCCATAAACCACCACGCAGGCCCAGTGCGGGTTGGTGGTTGTTAACGACTGCTAATGCAGCCGGGACCCACGGCTTTACTTGCCTTCCGAAGCACGGAGGAGCTCGAGATGATAAATTTTTGGTCACCCATCCGATGACCGGCCTTTGCGAAAGTTGCTTAACCTCAGCACTCGCAGACCGGGCGCGTTAACCACTGCGCCATCGAGCTCCTTATTATATTTACATTAATATGTATATCCATGCCAAATTACGGCTTTCTAGCACCTACTAAGAGTATATGAGCTTGGCTGGGGTAATTTAAAAATTATTTACAAACATTTTTATTTTATTCAAAAAAAGGTTTACATCCAATATTGGTATTTGTACATCTAATTAGAATCTTTGTAGATAATTTATATGTTGAGGTTTGGTATTATCTTGGGCTAATTCATGCTTAAGTCAAATATAAAAAGGTATTTTTTTTAAAGAACTGATTAATGTTCTGGAATTAATTATTGTTTTTATCAACCTTATTATTGACATTCAAATTCAAATTCATCTACAGAATAGAACAAAACAGAACCCCTTATGACCTATTTATGCCATAATAGTATACTAGGTATATAATGAAGTGACAAACACACAGACACACGGACCGTGACCGCCTTGTTATTAGAGAAATATCAGAGCAACAATGCAGCGTGAATTTCGCAACGGACAGACAACAGAAATTGTATTGTAACAATTCTATTAGGTGCGACTGGTGTAAGTTAGGAGTTGGACACTTTTGGTAATTTTGTGTATGTTATTCGTGGTAGGGGTAATAGAGTATTTGACAGGTTTTAGAAAAATATTTCTTATGGTTCATTATATCATAATGTATTTGCAATTTGATTAATTCGTTGTGAATTTCTTTATTTTTTATGAAAATCGCCATTAAAATTCAAATGAATAAAATGGCCGACAAAACGATGCGTGCAGGTCACGTGATGTCGTGACGTCAGTTGCATGTAAACAAACTGTTAGCTGTCAAATCACACACCGTACAAAACTTCGAGTGACACCTTTGATTTGCTTGCAAATGACGTCACGTCATCACGTTTTCGATCACGTGGTCAATCATAAAAATTTAATTATTTTATAAATGATATTTCATAAAAATTATACTTAATTTAAAATTATCTGCTAGATAAATTGGTTTAAAAAATGTTTACTGTTAAGTTAACAACAGTTTGATCTATATTTTCATTGTAGTCAAACCTATTGTGTATGTGTGTGAGTAGGTAATTATTGGGCATCCTGGAACACTTTTTTTTTCACTCCATTGATCTCACTGCCGTTCGAGCAATGTCGTAAAAAAGTGTTCCAGGATGCCCAATAATCATTTATGAAATGTTGTGCAGACTTACGGAATATTGTATCTTTTCCATATTGAGTCACCAAAATTCACTGTTTTTATCACTATGATACACTATTAGCTAACCAAAACCTAAATTTGGATTACGCACAGTAGCTACCACTATGAAAATTTTCATTTTCGTCTAGGCTGGTGGCACCTAACAGCAAGTTTTTGTCGTGATCTGGTAATGGAATATGATTTTTCAATTTTTCCCAGTGGCTGATGCTAAGGAATAAAATCTAGGCCGATTGCTCATGCCTGTCGCCCAGTGGCTGGTGGCATCCAGATATTATTCCATTAAAAGTATCTAGGCCGATTGCTCATGCCTGTCGCCCAAGGGCTGGTGGCATCCAGATACAATTATTCCGTTGAAAAGTATCTAGGCCGATTGCTCATGCCTGTCGCCCAGGGGCTGGTGGCATCCAAATACTTATCAGCGTAATAAAAAGCATAGGTAAATCGATCATTCATACCCAATAACATATATTTTTTTTTTTTTTTTTACTTAGTAGCTTTACCTTAGCAATATAATACAGTGCAAAAAAAAAAAAAGCATTACTCACTTGCAAATCGATTCTTGGATACCAATGAACTGAAGTTTGCTATTTATAATTTATTCGACCTCCCACCTCAAGAGTTAAATGTTTTGGCGCTATGTTATAAAATCATTTTGTTAAATTCCTTCGAACTCTGTGGTCAAGTGCAAGCAGCTGATTATGAAATTCGTCAAACAAAAACAATCGTTAAAAATAGAATGCATATGTCCTCCGCTATCGAATGAACCAAAACGACATGGTAATTTGTTGCCGAATAGTATACGTTGTATTGTTTGTGGTCCTTCCAATTGTGGAAAGACCAACTTAGTAATTAGTCTATTATTACATTGTGACGGTCCTCGTTTTCATAATCTTTATGTATATTCAAAATCTTTATATCAGCCTAAATACATATTTTTAGAAAAGGTATTAGATATGGTAGCAGGTACATCTTTTAACAAATACAATGATAACAATGAAATTTTAAGTCCACACGAAGCTTTGGCTAACTCAATTATCATATTTGACGACGTTGCTTGTGAAAACCAAAACCACATCCGAGATTATTTTGCTATGGGACGTCATAAAAATATAGATTGTTTTTATATAAATCAAACCTATACAAAAATACCTAAACAACTTGTAAGGGACAATGCAAACCTAATAATATTATTCAAGCAAGACGATATAAATTTAAAACACGTTTATGAAGAACATGTAATGTCTGACATGTCATGGTCTCAATTCCGTGTAATGTGCTCAACTGTTTGGAGAAAGCCGTACAATTATATTGTAATAAATAAGGATTGTGAACGAAATAAAGGATGTTATAGAATGACATTTGATACGTTCATTGTGGTAGATTAATATACATAAGCCGTTGTAATTTTATTTATAAATCACTTTCTTTTGTGATTTGGAGTTGAAAGGAAACTTCATAAAAAAAACATGGAAATAGATCTAAAAAAACAATTAGTAAAATCGGCAACAGCTGTAAAGAGAAAAGTAGATATGATCAAGGATGCAAAAAATACAAGCAATATGACCTTGGAAACCATATTCAAACCTATAGTTGACCCTCTTAATTTGTTAACAAGTAAAAATGATGGAAAACACAATGTGGAAGAAAAGAATGATACTCCCAGTTTTAAAAAGATTAAAAAAAATGTAAGCGAGGAGTCCTATTCTTCTATTGAACAATTTAGTGAACCTAGCAGTGAAGAAGATGAGCCAGATCAGGAGTTATATGAAAAATCTAACAAAACCCTTACTGTAACACCTACTCAAGACCATAATGTGAGTGATGGATCGTTTAAATCTCTACAATCGTCACCAAGCTATAAAAATCAGTCTTTGTCTTGGTCAACATCATCTGAAGTAATGAATGATATACCTTTTGGAATCAGACATGACAGAGGTAAACTAATGCTCAGAAAATCTCGTGTTTATGACAATGACAGCACTTTGAAAGTTGGAAACCGTGTTTATAAAAAAACTCTTGGTTTAAAAGAGCTATTGTTTAAAAAGAAACCAAATGTAGATGTAATCACAGAAGATGATTTATATAAATATAAACTACTACTAATAGACACCAATGCCCATAGGCGTAATTATGAACCAACCAAACCAATAAACAGCAATAAAGGGTATAAATATATGAATATTATCAAACCACTATTTAAATTCTCTAAAAATGTGACTACTAGCATGGAAAGCCTTTCACAGGGAAAAGGTATTAATCTTTTAAAAAAAGTTAAGAAAAATACAGACCTTGTTTATTGGGACGATCCGAATGAGTTGGTAGATCGATTAAAATTGCTGTTTGCGTCACGAGATGCAGGTAACACCGGTTTAGATAATGAAATTATCGCAATTATGGAAGAACTGTGGGAAGCAGGAATAATCAAGAATATGAAATATAAAGAACGTTTGACAGGGAAATGGTTCACTTTGAATAACGCATCAGTGCAGCAATGAACATTGACAAATTTGGTCATCATGTTCATAAGCGTCTACGATTAGCGGAATACATTGATACCTTCAGCGATACATTGGTGAAGTCAGATACAGGACACTACAATTTGAAATCATCAAAATTGAAAGGTTTAACCTCTCCAGACGAAGACGACGAAGCAGTAAATAAAGCCTATTTAGATAAAACAGTTCAAGACCTAAGAAACGAAATAAAAACAGTTTATCTTGATGTTAAGAAATACCTAAATAGCTTGGATAAGGTGACTTCAAATCGTTTGAGTGATTTATATTATACTAAAACAGAGATTGATTTTTTGATAAACCAAAAAAATAAAAATGAGTAAGAAAGAAATTGTAGACGAACTTCACAGAGCGGCGAGAAGAAATTTTCCCCGTCGAAGTACAATTATAAAAAGAATAGATGATTTATGGCAAGCAGACCTTATGGATTTTCAAAAGTACTCACAGTTTAATAAAGGATATAAATATGTTTTAGTCGTAATTGATACTTTATCGAAATATGTGTGGGTTAATCCTTTGAAATCAAAAGATAAAAGTTGTGTTAGAAAAGCAATGCAAAATATATTATCTAATTCATCTCGAAAGCCTAAAAATTTACAAACAGATTTAGGCAAAGAATTTTATAATGATACCTTTAAACAGTTGATGGTAAAGTATAGCATTAATCATTATTCCACTTACTCTATAAAAAAAGCATCAATTGTCGAAAGAGTAATAAGAACACTAAAAGGTCACCTTTACAAGCTATTTAGCTTATGTGGTCAATATCAATGGATGCAAAAGAATTTGAAACACGTAGTCCAATGCTATAATAACACTAGACATCGAATAACAAAATTTAAGCCAATTGAGGTTAATAAAGGAAACCAAATAGTTGTCAGATCTAACATTATTAAATCACAAAGTAACAAGATGAACCAGAAATTAAAGTTGCGAGTTGGAGATCATGTTCGTATAAGTAAATACAAAGGGGATTTTTATAAAGGTTATACCCCAAACTGGTCTTCAGAAATATTTAATGTTATTAAAGTCAATCATACAACTCCAGTAACTTACCACTTAGAAGATAACCATAGGCAGAGAATTTTAGGATCTTTTTACGGTTATGAATTACAGAGAACAAAATTTCCAGATCTATATCTCATTGAAAAGGTTATAAAAAGAAAAGGAAACAAACTTTTTGTTAAATGGTTAGGTCTCAGTGATGACGAAAACAGTTGGATTGATAAAAATGCATTGGTGTTATAATATAAATTAAGAATTAATATTTGATACGGTCACTTGATAAACATCGATGAAGGAAGGAAGTGGTATTATTAACGACATAATAAATAATATACCGTTTGAGTTACATTTACCTGGTTATCAATTTTGTGGTCCCGGAACAAAACTTAAGAAACGGTTACTGAGGGGCGACCGGGGCATAAACAAATTGGATGAAGCTTGCATGTATCACGATATCGCATACAACAACAGTGATTTACACGTTCGACATAACGCCGATTTAGAACTTTTGAATATGGCTAAGAAAAGATTGCAATCGAGGGATGCTGGAAAAGGAGAAAAGGTTGCTTCATGGATAGTAAAGAAAACTATGAAAGCAAAACTCAAAGCTGGGGCTGGAGTAAGTTCATTTATGACTGGTGTTAAAAAAATCCAAAATAAAATTAAAAAATTAAAATCTAAAGACAATCACACAGCTATAAAATATGCATATGCAGCTGCAAAAAAACTGTTTACTAATAAAAAAGGAATACGCTTGCCGCGGTGTATTCCTATACCAAAAAGTGGGGGTTTCTTACCTCTTATTCCAATTTTCGCTGGATTGTCAGCTCTAGGTTCACTTGCTGGTGGTGCAGCAGGTATAGCAAAGGCTGTCAATGATTACAAGGCTGCTCAGAAAAATCTTCAAGAATCTGAACGACATAACAAGATGATGGAAGCTGTAGCTCTAGGAAAAGGACTGTATATCAAGCCTCATAAAAAAGGAGCTGGTTTATATCTAAATCCTTCAAAAAACTAATGAAACGGCTACCCAGACGCCCTCTCACTAATTTCGATATATTGGAGCATGCTACTGATATTCCACACTTTCGAGGAGTTTTCATGAGAGATGCACTGCCTTCAAAACCAAGAAAGATCGAGTGTGCTATAATAAATTTAGATAGTTCTGATAATCCCGGAACCCATTGGGTAGCCTACGTTAAGCATAATGACGACTGTGAATATTTTGATAGTTTTGGCAATCTAAAGCCACCGTTGGAGTTGATAAATTATTTAAGGTACATGTCTATAAATTATAATTATGTTCAGTATCAAAAGTTTGGAACTATAAACTGTGGTCACCTTTGTTTAAATTTTTTAAGAGACTATTGGAAAAAACATTTATATTGATAATGAAATAAAAAAACTTATCAGTACAAAAATGTCTTTCACTGTGTCAATAACTGGCAGAGGAGAATCTTTAATAACAAATTACTCGCCAACCTTGCAATTACGCGGAGAATATGAGTGTGGACTCTTATATTTTTCAACTTTTAATTCTATCCCGAACATAGATGAAAGAAATAATAAATTTTACTATGGCAGTGATAGAATTATCGAAATACCTGAAGGATCCTACGAACTTCAAGATATTTGTGACTTTTTGAAAAGTAACATTAAGGACGCTGCGCTAAAATTGACTTGCAATAATAATACATTAAAAACATGTATTTACTGTTCTGAAAATGTGTATTTCGATAAAAATGATTCTCTTGGTAAAATTTTAGGTTTTGGTATGGATACAATAACAGCTAATATAAGCACCGAGTCTCGGTATCCCGTCAGCATTTTATCAACAACTGTAGTGCGAATCGAATGTGATGTAATCAGCGGGTCATTTGTGAACGGGAAAGCAAGTCATATTATTTACGAATTTGTTCCTAACGTACCACCAGGTTATAGAATCATCGAAATACCTAAAAACTTAATTTATTTTCCCGTCAATCAAAGTTCAATCAACTCTATTAACATAAGGTTGCTAGACGCTGAAAATAAGCAGATCAACTTACGCGGTGAAGAAGTACAGCTGTATTTACACTTTAGAAAAAAATGTTAAATTTCAATAAAACCCCATCTACGTCTACTGTTCAAGTCAGTTCCAAAAGATCCTCTCAGAAAAGAACACCGCTTCGTTTAAAGAAGAAGCTAACCAAAAGCAATAAGGAATTTTTAAAACTACTGGGTTTGTTAAAATGAATATTTTAAATATAACTCAACCGGCATCGTACGATAACAGCATCGAAAGTTTCGAATATCATTCGTATAAACCATATGTAACAAGTTTTAACAAGAACGATGAAATTCGAATACCTATTAATCAGCAAGATTTGTATGTGTTGCCTGCACTCAGCAGTTTGTACATTGAGGGCAGAGTCAATGTGTATAAGTTTAACAGTACTACTAAACAACAAGAAAAAGTGACAAGTGTGCATTTTGTTAATAATCCAGCTTTATTTCTTTTTCAAGATATTCGATATGAATTAAATGGTGTAGAAATAGATAAGGTAAAAAATACAGGGATTTCTACAACTATAAAATCTTATCTTTCCTTGAATGAAAATGAATCGAAATGTGCACAGGTTTGGGGCTGGTCACCTACAGGTACGACCAATGTCAGCAACGGAGTATTTTCTGCATCAATTCCTCTAAACAAAATATTGGGTTTTGCAGAAGATTATGAAAAAATCATAATTAACTGTAAACATGAGTTAGTACTATTGAGAAGCAACACAAATCTCAATGCTTTGAAACTAAATACCGATGAAGTTGTGGAGGATATAACAATAAGTAAAATTGTTTGGCGAGTTCCTCACATTAAAGTTTCAGACCGCGAAAGAATTAATTTATTAAAGCATTTAGAAAAAGATCGTCCCATTACAGTAGCATTTCGTAATTGGGACTTGTATGAGTATCCATTACTACCCACAACACGTAAACACGCTTGGTCTATAAAAACCTCATCTCAGATTGAAAAACCACGATTTGTAGTAATTGCTTTACAAACTAACCGTAAACATAATGTGACACAGTCTATGGCAGAGTTCGATCATTGCTTTATTCGTGATGTCAAAGTATTTTTAAATTCATCATATTACCCTTATGAAGGAATGAATATTAATTTTGCCGACAACAAGTTTTCATTAATATACGAACAGTATGCAAGATTTCAGCAGTCTTATCATGGTCGTCGACCAGAGCCGTTGTTGAGTTTGAAAGAGTTCAAAGATATCGCTCCTTTATTTGTTATTGACTGTTCTCGCCAACACGAAACGCTAAAGGGATCAATTGACGTTCGGGTTGAAATAGAAACAGATCAAGAGATACCTGATCAGACCGCCGCATATTGTCTTATACTGAACGACTGCATATTTGAATATAAGCCTCTGAGTAACATCGTTAAAAAACTATCATGAATAAAGATGTTATAATAGTGGATGTGCAAGGTTTTAAAAATGAGAAAAATGAATTCATTATCAAGGAATTAGTTATAGGCACATCAGAACACACTCAAATATTTTTAATTAAACCTCCATATCCATTTTCTACACTTACTCTCGAAGAAAGGAAACATGTTTGGTGGATAGAAAGAAACCGAGGATACCGATGGAGTGAGGGACATATTGACTACAGAGAATTTAAAAGACTCATTAAACCTTACTTCAAAGAACGCAAGATCATAGTAAAAGGAGAAGAAAAAATTAAATGGGTGCGAGAATTATGTGGACATGAAAATGTTTTAGATATAAGTGATAAAGGTATACCTAATTTAGAAACTCTAAGTAAACTTTACTGTAAAGATATGTTTTCATTCAATTGTTTCAACCATATAAAGTATTGTGCATTAAGAAATGTTATATGCATTAGAAAATGGATTATAGAAAATAATGTATCGATGTCAGATATTTAAATAAATAGAAGTTAAATAAAAAAGTCTTTCAGTTTTAATAATTCCCTCACATAGTAAAATAATAAAACAACTTCAGTATCTTAAAATATCATTTAATTAAAACCACTTTAAAATCTAACAATGTTACAACAGTTCGTTACATAAAAAATAAAATAAATATATATATATACTAATTTGTTTTTTTATTTAACATTAAACTTAGCTTCAAGTAATTATTACATAATTATGTTTTATACAAACTCATCACTAAGACTTATTTATTTATTTGAAATTCTTTAACTAAGGTTTACCAAAAAAGTTTATAACCTAGCTATACTACCAATTAAATATAATAGAAGTATTTTACTTACTACATATCTTTTGTTGAATATTTTACACTAGATTACTAGATTTTTTTACTATTTTCTTTTTACTTAATAATTTTACAATAAATCAAGTACTTCTTACTTAATTATATGTTTTCTACAGATTACCACTAAGACTTATTTATTTCAAATAACAAACTAAGATTTACCTAAAAAATTTATAACTTTAAAATTTTAATAGTTTAACAATAAAGTAACAATTACTAAAAATAATCATCACTAGTAATTTTCCTGGAAATCTTTTTTATTAAGTTTTCAGTGAGGTCCATTATCTCATCTATAGAGTCTCGCATCACATATTGCGCACTAAGTATCACACAACCATTGTCATTGTCATTTTCACTGCACTGTGTAGTTTCTGCTGAAGATCTTGAGTATGCAGCAGCTTCGTTCTCCAAGTCCACTACTTGAATTTGTATCAGCCGTTTTCCTTTTTTTTGATCCTTGGTGATTACATATGAAGTCGACGCCACATCTCTACAGTTTCTTCGTGCTGCATCTCTTTTTTGTTTCTTCTTAAGAGCTGCTTTTTTTGCCAATGCTTCTTTTACATATTTACCGAGGCCTTCGGTAGGGCTACAGAAATTAGGATCTTGTGCGTATATGGATGGAGAATAGGTTCCACATATGTCTTGAGAATCTTCCATGATCTGCGAAAAATTAGAAACATTTATTGATTAACATAAACTATACAACATATAAATAATATTAAATGCTTAATATTAGGTAGTAATACTTACAAAGAATAAATTCTGAAGTGCAATAAGGTAGGTAGGTACTAAACAGCGGGCGGCAGTTGCTCGGTTGTGTATAGATCGGCTAACGAAGTGCTACTGACTGGACTGTGGAAGGGAACTACTGTCGTATGCATCAAAATTACTGAATTGCAAAACGTAATATAGCAGCAATCGTGGGAATGAACATGTATAGACTTGTTTCGCTGACACCGGGTGCGGTATCATATTATTGAAAAATATGTATTGATAGTACCTCTTTAGGTGGGAACTACTGTACAAGCGCCTGCATCAAAATTACTGAATTGCAAAACATGATACAGTGGCAATCGTGGGAATGAACATGTATAGACTTGTTCTGCTGGCACCGGGTATCATATTATTGAAAAATATATAATAAGTAAAAAAACAAATATCTAGAAAGATGTATGCATTCAAATTACAGATTTGCATAACGTGACATAGTGTCAATGAACATGTTTGAACTTGTTCGGACACCGCATCTGAGGTTTTACGTTATTGAAAATATTATAACCTACGGTAATAACATTAATATTTAGGCAGAGAGAATGTAGGATACTTTATTGTAGTTAATTTACAGTGGAAACGTCATGGTGATATTTGAAATAATACAATTTTTGTATTACTGAAAATAAGTATATTTATTTATAAAAAGCTTATCTTACTGAATAATACACTGAATACATTTATAAAAGTATTTACTATGATACAAAATATTAGATACAATGTAATAATATTAAATTTTATTAACTCATGTAATAATATTATACAAATTAAAAATCATTTAATAAAATAAAGTTGGTTTTTGTTATGAAATCGCAATAACTATACATAAGTCTTGTAGGTACATAAGTCTTGTAGGTTTTACATTCAAAAACAACATACAAACTATGAAGCATATAGCATATAGCTAATCGTGTAACAATAGCATCAGTAAGTAAATGCGGCCGGGCAATCTCTTCCAACCGCTTTTAGAAAATCTTCTTTTTTTTTCTAGAACAAACTAGATTTATGCCCCCATGACAAAGTGGATATTTTATCTTTAAGTATAATTCGTTTGTCATCATTTGAAGATAAGGCAACTTTGTTAACAGATTGAGTAAAAATTTCGTGTTTCAGAGACTTAAACACAACATTCTTTTTCTTTATCAACTTATTGTGCAATAACACTTTATTAAAATCTTTAAAAGTAAGAGTTTTGACTACAGGTCTCTTTACTCCTTTTGCTTTTTTTAACTCGTTATTTTCAGTTTTCACGCAATATAACTTCGATCGCAGTCCTACAAATTCAACAATAAGTTGCCCGCCTAGCTCGTCCTTAAATAACCCAGGAATCTTTTTGTTTCGACATACAATATTATACTGATTATTTTTAGTATAATTGCTAGTATCGAAGTACGACTGAAACTTTAATTTTATATCGTTATATATGTCAGGTGTCTCTATACTATACAAAAAACTGTCAGTGTCCGTGTAACATAATTTTAAACGAGAACCATAAAAAGGTTTCATTGTGGAGTAGTGGAAATCATACATATGATTTTTAGATATTTCCAGAACAGCGAATCCTATATATATAGGTTTATCCAAAGTAATTAACTCTGGTTTCATTTGCACTGCTACAAAATTTTCCGTAAAAACCGTGGAACTATGGAAATTAGGCCTCGATATCAATTGTTCGGCTGTGTAACATTTTTTTGTTTTATTTCTGGTGTCATTCCACTGATTAACCAAATGAACGTTGAGTCTTTTTTCAGTATCTTCTAATGTTTTCCCAAAAATGCTGTTATTTAATAATTTAAAGAAATCCTGTTCAAATGTAGATTTAGCCTTTTGACGTAACTCTGTGTTTAAATCTATATATGGTTTTAAAAAAGGACTTTGTTTAAATTTGATTACTCGGTGAATACGTTTTAATACTAAACCGTGTTGTAAGCACGTTTTTAAATGTACGTAATGTATTACATAATTAAATTTATCGTACAAATTAGGTATCAATTTGGGATATTTTGATCCGGGTGGTGTAAACTTCTGAGGACAAAAAGGAAGGTCATTGTGCAACTCATGTAAGTATTCCGGATATTCCAAATCAACTTCTAAAATATACCCATACTTCGAGTCATTGGGTACTTGGAGAATATTAAGTTTATCTATTTCCGTTTGACTGATTAACTCAAAATCAGAATAGGGCAAGTATGAACACATTGCATACCCATATAAATTATTACAATCAATGTAAAATAAATAGTTATCGGAGGTGGACGGATTATAATTTGACAAATATTTGTTATTCGCTTTGGAATACCTAGTGGAGCATAAGCATACCCCACCACGAATGCCCTTTTGAATCATACGTACGATTTCTAGGTTTTCAATAAGTTGTAATTTCACTTTAGTTTTAAGTAACATTGCGTCGAAACTTAGTCCTGGAGCGGTCATGTAAAATGCAGGATCTAACCTATAATTATTTTTACAAGTTAGACGAAAATTCTCAAATACATCTGCTAGTAAAATTACATCTGTTTTAAGGTATAAGTCGGTGTATTCACCGAGATTTTTCAAATGAAACGTTTTCCAAACATGTTGAGCGTGATAATAATCCGATTCGGAAATGGTGTCATTGGTCAAAGTACTATAAAAACATTCTCGCGGCGGTAACACATCTTCATCATAACAACTCCAATTCGTCATGTGTTCATAGGGATACACGCCTTTGCGTTTTATTAGATCAAAGTGCTCTTTATTTGGGAAAAAATAAGACAAATGCGCAAAGTCATTACTAGTCAAGTTACCTACAAGTTTTCCTAAACTGGTACCTAAAAATTTAAATGAATCTACAAATCTAACTGGAAAATATTCCTGATGTTTCATATGAAAAAACTTCGTGAAAGATATATAATTTTCTTTGTTTTTGGCAATGACTTTTATTCCACCCGGGATATCTCCTAGTTGTCGAATAAATAAATGGCTGTCATACCCGCTTAAATTGTGAAAAAATACGGGAACAAATTTAGGTAAACAAAACTGTAAATTACAGTAAGAATGTGCCGCACCTCGATATTTGCCTGTCAAATGACAATGATCTTTGACTTTATCGTCCAATAATAACTGATCACAGAGGAAACAATTTTTACATTTATCGAAATTTTCTTGCTCTTCAGCTGATAATAACGTTATTGGAATGGTTTTTTTTAAAGTTTTGTTTATTTCTTTTACGTCTTTATTGAGAAATTCTATGAATTTTTCAACGCAATCTTTTCCACGATACGATACGTATTTATTGCGAGAGCTATCATACGAACAGACAATATAATACGCAAAAGCGGCTGGCAAATGTTTTTCTAACACAATTGTATTTTTTGAATCTAGCCCGTCACCACTCGATTTGGGTTCTAATAAAGATTCGAAATCCGCATAAATAACGAACGGCATATCTTGCATTCTTTCGAAATGGTTAAATTGTATTACGGTTCCTTGATCCGGTAGCATAGTCCGAACACCGCTACAAATGTGAGCATCAAATGTTTCCATTTTATTAAAAAATATCATACAGTCGTCACAAAAATATATTTTTGAATGATGTTTTGTTAACTGGGGTCTCAATAATTTATTTAAATTTTTTATTAAACAATAATGTTTAAAATTACCCTTTTCTAATAGTAGTAAATTGATATGGTGTTTTTTTCTACGTTCTGTTTTGTACAGAGGACCGACAATCTGTGACTTGTTTGCTAGACCATACACGTTTATGCTAATTTTAGGATTATTTTTCTCAAAGGTTCGAATGTCCAAAAGCCCTACAGGAAAAGTCATATTATCAGTATTGAGAATTTTTTCGTAGCGCGGATACGATGATATGCGATGGGCATTATTGCTTACGGGAAATAACGCAGCCATTACACTCCACAAAAAACAGAACGCATCATTATTTCGAATATTTATGCATGCGTGTCTCGATTTTAAACATTTCGGTAATTCTATAAACTGACCAGCCCTCAATGGGTTATATTTGTTAATATTGACTTCTAAGTATAAATTGCTTATAAAAGCCCAACCACTATCTCTTTCTTGAAATTCGTCAATCTTTGTTACAATAGTATCGACTGCGTTCGAATATATTTCACTAAAACAATAATTCTGATGAAATATCACGTTTTCAGTTGCGAATGATTTTATTTCACTTGTGCTGTTAAGTAAAGCAAAATCAGCAAAAAATTCAAAATTGACTTTAATAGAATGATAGGTAGCTTGTCGCGCAGATAGCAACTCCTGCACACGAGATCGGAGCCCGCGTAAAAACACAGCTGGCGGGCACGTGCTGCGATCGCTGACGTCACCGTCTCCCCCCGAGCCCGGCCGCACCCGATACGATGCAATCCGACTGCGGAATGCACTACTTACTTTTTCAATGCCACTACTTACTTCAATAGAATTATTATTTTTGTGTATTGTACTTCGTAAATGGGCTGAGAAAGCGCTACTTTTAATAGATATGTCACAAACTGTGCAATAAACTGTTCTCTTTGCCATGTCGGTTTCAGAAACTCAATATTTTATTACAAACAAACAATTAAACTAAACTGCTAAGAGGCTATGCTGTTGGAGGCTGCTAGTTTAATTATGTAGATAAGATAGTAAGCATCTGTATTTAAAACGTATTTTACCTACCTATGTTTTTAGTGACAGCATTAGTAGGTAAGTAAGAATTGTAATTAATACTAATTAATGAGGTTTACTCTCGAAGATTTTTTTATTTATTTTATTTATTAGTTTTAAATCTTATGATACCTAATTACAAAATTAAAAAGTTAACAAAACTAACACTAAATCTGTCTTAATTTTAAAAAAAGTAAAAAGGAAAACTAATATTAAAAACGTCTTAAACTACCAAGTTTTAAAAAATTTGCCCTCGCTGGTGAACTGCCGCTTACAGTCCTTTATGACCTCTGTTAGCTGAACCATTTGGGAGCATTCCGAGTCACATTGAAACTTTAAAGAGACAACCGCGTGTTCCCATCGGTCTTTAGGCTCTACCGGTAGGATGTCCCTTACGTTGTAGACTTTGAGGTCTATAAATACGTCGCCATCCAAGTCAGCGGTGCGCCGCAGCACGCCGTCCGCCACCCGGCGCGACAGCGAGGACGTTAGGGTTCCTTGTTTAGCCGCGTGCTGGGCAGCCGTTTCGTCTTCACTGTCTGAATCGAGCCGCCACCCGGTCGATTTCTTCGTTGAAGACGATATCTTTTTCGGTAGCTTCCTCTTCACTGGCAATTTTGTTTCTTTTTTCTTGATACTAGAAATAAAAAATAAAAACAAATAAGTACTCTGTATAGGGGAACTGTGTTCAACTGCTGAAACTAATCTTCATAAGTTTTTAAAACTATCAACGATTTCAAAAGAAACACGTTTTTACGTAAATGTACCTATGTATATGTATCCTTATAACCAGATAATAAAGTTCAAAATTGATTGTAGAAATTGGCAGTTTTGGGTAGGTTGATCTGCCACCGTGAGTACAGCAACAATAGAATTAAAAAAAAAATATATATATATTTTTCGAACACATACTTTTTACTAGAAGTCGTTGATCCTTCGTCGTTGTCCGAGAGGAAGTGGTTGGCAAACTGCTTCTTGTTCTTGGTCTCCTTGGTGCGCTTGTACTCAGTGTCCGACCTGAAAGCCAAATGAAAATATAATTAAGTATGCATACACGGGATAATAATTAGTTAAATTTATCCGAGACAAGATAAAATTTTACTAGGAAAAATCAACCAGTCTCAGGAAGCTCGAGTGGAAATCGAACCCACGACCTTTGGATAACCGGTCCAATACTCTGACCACTAAGCTACCGAGGCCGGTAAGTCTCGTTTAGCGTAGTAGGAGCAACCGAGGCGGGGTCTAACTACATAAGTATAGCATTGTAATGCTAAAATTAAAATAATAAAAATTATCCGAGACAGTTTAAAAACTTACGAACATAATTGCAATTGCGCGGATCTTCGTGGTGCTAGCGGGACTTCGGTGAGTAGCGCAGCAGCTGGCTAGGGCGAGCGGGCGGTGGTGGCTATTGGCGGCTGGCGGTGGCTGTGGCTGGCTAGCGACGGGCAGCAATTTCGGCGCACTTGTTGTCACTTGTTTCCCGGTCAGAATTATCAAGAGCACGGAGTCGACAAAAGATATGAACCGCATTTAGATGTACTGAAGATTAAATAGGGAATTTTACATATATCGTAAACCTTGAGGCAAAAATATTACAAAGCATACCTTAACCTACAATGGCTTAGCGTCGTAAAGGGTATTTAATAACCATACAAATTAATATTAAATAAAACAGTTTAGAATCTCAACTTTTTCTGAAACGTTTGCAAAAAATTATAAATGAAAAACAAAAGTTTCATGTTACATGATATTTCATTCGAATCTGAGAATTCGATGCACACATATTGACGATAAACATACCTGTAAGGCAGAGTTCACAATTGTGATGCTATCGCTAAGATTTGTACTTGAATAAATAATTAATGTTATTGGTGTATAACAGTAAATAAATAAATGATATATACGATGTTATAAGTTTCTTCTCGATTATAAAATTTTGGTACTCTACAACTTGTTATTAAATCAGTATTTACTATGGCACCACATATATTTAGTAATATGTAATTATCTACATTATTTATTCCAAATTAATTCTACGCAAACGATGTCACGGGTACAGCTAGTTGATTTGATAAAGGTGTAAAACTATAAATACAAAAAAGTTTAACATTAAAAAAGTCATTGCATTATTGTAACACTGTTGTGTACACATCTTTATTGCCTTCACTTATAATGTATTACCAAGTAGCATAGCGGCCGGTGGCCTATACCATCAATAGATTCGATTCCCGGTGCTATTAAATATTAAGTATTGAGTACTATTTGGGCTAAGGATGTTTTTTTTTTTAGTGTTTGCTTTCGTTACTTAAGTTTTGTTTTTGTAGAGTTGACAATTATTGTAGTGTGCAACATGTATAATATGCACACTAGTGCATGTTATAATTTTAAATTTAATTTTAATCAATAAAAGCCATCCCATTGATTCGCGATTTTTGGACTCATTCATTTGTTTTATTATCTAAGTATAAGTATCGTGTATAGTGTAGGTCGGCTATCGTCCGAATAGAATCTGCGTATTACGCAAGGGTCGCGTCGCGAGTTCGATTACCGCACCCAAATATAAGTGTTTTTTTTTTGTTTGGTGTTTCTGATTTCCATTACACAAGTGTTGAAGCTACTAACTTTGGGATTTGAGTATGTAGGTGTGTGATGTTGTCCAATATGTATTTACTTATAATTAACTAAATCGCTTTTGTTAATAATACAATTTAATGATAAAAAACACAAATGGAACCATAGGATAGAGCTTGTACATCAAATTTGCATAAATGCAATTTTCAAGTTCCCCTGACTTCTTGTTACTATGTACGTCAATAAATAAATGCTTAAATTACAATTTATTACATTTACTGCATAAAACTAGTTTTACTTTGTAGATGTAATTGGTTCTTTATATCATAAGTATTACAATTGACATTCCTATAGTCATCTATTTTTAACAACGTAACACAAGTATGGACACACACACGCGTGTACGAAGAAGCTGACTTTGCATCGTTCATGGTTCACAGGTACTACAGAGTAACATAAACCATTCCCACGCTGTTAGTGTACGGTGCATGTACCTAGTGCAAGTGATGTGAAAGTTTTGGCTAAACAAACCGGAATCCTGGATAGATGGGTGACCACCCATCACTCACTGGCTTCGCAATGAAATCATCATTTTGCTGTCTAGGGGCTACCAGCCTATACGTAAAATTTTTTGTTAACATCTGTTATCGGGTATGAATGATCGATTTACCTATGCTATTTATTACGCTGATAAGTATTTGGATGCCACCAGCCCCTGGGCGACAGGCATGAGCAATCGGCCTAGATACTTTTCAACGGAATAATTGTATCTGGATGCCACCAGCCCTTGGGCGACAGGCATGAGCAATCGGCCTAGATACTTTTAATGGAATAATATCTGGATGCCACCAGCCACTGGGCGACAGGCATGAGCAATCGGCCTAGATTTTATTCCTTAGCATCAGCCACTGGGAAAAATTGAAAAATCATATTCCATTACCAGATCACGACAAAAACTTGCTGTTAGGTGCCACCAGCCTAGACGAAAATGAAAAATTTCATAGTGGTAGCTACTGTGCGTAATCCAAATTTAGGTTTTGGTTAGCTAATAGTGTATCATAGTGATAAAAACAGTGAATTTTGGTGACTCAATATGGAAAACCTACAATAGTCCGTAAGTCTGCACAACATTTCATAAATGATTATTGGGCATCCTGGAACACTTTTTTACGACATTGCTCGAACGGCAGTGAGATCAATGGAGTGAAAAAAAAAAGTGTTCCAGGATGCCCAATAATTACCTACTTGTGTGTATGCCTTTATGTGGTCAGATCAAAGACACTGGTAATAGTTTTGTGGTGAAATTAATTATATATCTTTGCACATATACCACCTTCCCCCTTCCTCCATAGGAGTACGCGTACTGCTCTCCGGAGCCACCGATATACTCTATCATATTCATATTCATTTAATCACTTAAATTTGGTAACATAATAGGTACAGTCGGCGGCAGATCAACCTAAACAAAACTGACAAATTTCTACAATAAATTTTGAACTTTATGTCTCGGTTATAAAGATCAATATTCATTAGAGAAATTTGACAGTTTTTTGTACTTATACAACAAGTTGTTAGTAACTTGTTGTATAACTAAATATTCTGTGAATATTTCAAGCGTCTACCTGTTGCCGTTATCAATATCGAGCAAAAAAATCACGTTTGTTGTATGGGAGCCCCCTTAAATATTTATTCTATTCTGTTTCGGCAACAGAAATACATCAATTGTGAAAATTTTAACTGTCTAACTATCACGGTTCATGAGATACAGCCTGGTGACGAACGGACAGACAGACGGACGGCAGAGTCTTAGTAATAGGGTCCCATTTTACCCTTTGGGTACGGAACCCTAAAAACAGGCGATGGTTTAAGTGTAAAGTTCAAAGCGTTAGTGGACAACACTAACTCACGGGGACAGCCTCTGGTGTTGTAAGTCCATGCTTTATTGCTGGCCTGCTGTTACCGACTCATAGTTAAAGTCAAGCTATACTTATTTTTTTGTCAATAAAAATAAGAAGGTTAAAATTGACTCAGCTCTATCTGATGTTAAGCAAATGGGAGTCCGGATGGGAAGACAGCTATAATAGTGGAGCAGGAATGCGCCTCACTCAAAGAACCCCCCCGCCCGATCCTCTAAATGTCACTTCACATTTACAGAATACACTAAACATGCACACTAGCTTAGGTCCAAGACACCGTACTCGTACAAGGGTACGAAGAACCGGTTCACACGCGCTCTATACCAGGTACAGACATGTACCTGGGCGCTTCTCTCCTCCTCCACGGCCCGGTCTACCCAAGCCGAGGTCCGAGCCTTTAGAGGCGCCCTCGGGTGGTTCCGCCCCCCGATCCGATCCGAACCCTTCGGAGAATCTAGTAGGGCACGGGGACGCGCACTAGTGCGCGATGCCGTTCCCTCTAGAAAACCTCCAAAGGTGATTCGTTTCACACGGCTTGAGGGACCCTTTACGTTCCTCGCCGCCCCCAAAAAAGCCCGGTGAAGCTGAAAATGCCGTCTGAGGCAATCAGCAAACTCTCTCAAAAAAAAAAAAAATCAAAGAACCCATGTTTATTTTTTTTATTTTTTTAGGTGAATCATTGAGGAGCTCGATGGCGCAGTGGTTAACGCGCCCGGTCTGCGAGTGCTGAGGTTAAGCAATTTTCGCAAAGGCCGGTCATAGGATGGGTGACCAAAATTTATCATCTCGAGCTCCTCCGTGCTTCGGAAGGCACGTTAAGCCGTTGGTCCCGGCTGCATTAGCAGTCGTTAACAACCACCAATCCGCACTGGGCCTGCGTGGTGGTTCATGGCCCGTTCTCCCTATCCATCTATAGGGAAGGCTCGTGCCCCAGCAGTGGGGACATAAATGAGCTGATGATGATGATGATGAGGTGAATCAACAGTAACAAAAAAAGAGTAGCTATGCAGTTATACATCAGAAAACCAATGACAGATTCACACTAATAGACTTATAATAGCAGGGAAATTATTGAGCTAACAGAATTAACATGTTTCTATAGCTAGGATCTAAACTGCAATCGAACCGCTTACAAACATAGTAGCTGTGCCAGTAACAAGGACATTTCACACCATAAGTATAATAGGTAACAATGTATTCAATATTAATAAGTTTCAAAAAACCACTTTGTAAGATTTTTCTCACCGATTCACAGTTACAACAGAAAAGATCAAAATCACACGCCTCGCACAGATTATTGTAACACTTGCCCGCACGCAAAAAGTATGAGTTTTGCCTGTAATTTTTATTTGAAGCTGGAAGGTACCTATATTGGTTTAAAATTTCGTAAAATTCTTGTAGGGACAACCCAGCCACAAAACGACTTAAAGTTTATAAAGTAACTCTTCGACTTCTTGGCGGGAAAGTGAAGAGTCATGTGTGCTGTTTTGTTTTATTTTCTATTGTTTGTGTTATGTCGAATATTAATGTGAAATAATGGTGGATTATTAACCGTTAAGTGTTCGTTAATGTGCATGAGTGTTGGCAAATGAAACAACGTCACTTTTCAAATTCTCTCAAGAAGTCCGCCCGAGGACTTAGTAAAGCCTCACATCTTTACTGAGATACTCGAGGGGTTGGGGGGTATATCATTTCTCACTTCTCATTTCTATTATCATTCATCAATAAAGGAAAGAAATATTGTTTATTTATGTAGGTATTACTAATAATAAAAAATACTTGAAATTGGCTAAAAAGCTAAACGCGAAGCCATTAATTAAGATTAAACAAAAAAAAGTAACTCTTCATGCATGATCGAGATCCGATTCACTTTGGGAACATACTTATCTGTAACACGTTGTATAAGATACTGCGCCTTAACATAATATTATCAATGGTGACGTCATCAGTGGCCATGTCTCCAGATCGTAACAGCACCGTATCGCTCAAGGTTCGACTCCGGGTCGTGACTTACAACTAGATATCAGATCAGCTGTGATAACATATTTGTCGAATTAGCGTTGATTGTTGTAGGTACAGGGTGTCCGAAAACCGCGGGTTGGAGGGGATTTATCCAGTTTTTGTTTGTCCTAAAAATAAAGTTTAAAAAAAAATACCGTTATATTGGAGGAGCTCGATGGCGCAGTGGTTAACGCGCCCGGCCTGCGAGTGCTGAGGTTAAGCAACTTTCGCAAAGGCCGGTCATCGGATGGGTGACAGAATTATCATCTCGAGCTCCTCTGTGCTTCCGAAGGCACGTAAAACCCTTGGTCCCGGCTGCATTAGCAGTCGTTAACAACCACCAATCCGCACTGGGCCCGCGTGGTGGTTTATGGCCCGTTCTCCGTATCCATCCATAGGGAAGGCTCGTGCCCCAGCAGTGGGGACATAAAATGAGCTGATGATGATGATGATGATGATAACCATTGTCAAGGTATTTTTAATGTTTCGATTTTGAAGACTAATTAAAAAAGTTTCCGGACCCAACAATCTGGATCAATACAATTTAAAATGTTTAAGTTTTACTTGACACTTTTTTATTCGGTCACCCATCCTGTGACCCGACTTTCTAAAACTCGCCGTCACTCTCTAGTGACACGCAATAAATATTTGATATGGTACAACAATGTTACTCGCTATGACGAAACAAAAAACTATTATGTACGTGTATGTGTGTATTTGTGTGTGTGTGTGGGGGTGTGTGTGTGTGTGTGTGTGTGTGTTTTTTTGCTCTTGCCTATTTCGTCACCTGACTACTGTAGTTGCGTGTGGGTGTAGTGTAGACGTTTTGTAATACGGATGGGAAGATAGGGTTACGTTCACTGTGGCCCCTACTATTGGTTCTCATCGTCTTAGTAGGTCTACGATTAGTTAAAGACGATTTAAAAATAAAAAAAATGTTAATCATTGTATTGGTCTAAAGGAGAAACAGAAAGACGTGTTAAAATGAAAGAATGAGTCATCTATTTAATAAATTGATTGTATGAAATAAAAGTCAAAGAGGATTTTACACAAATTTTACAAAAATTTACCGACAAAAATTGTGCCGCAATTTTGCTTCTTTCATTATTTTTTATTTTAACGAGTGTTTTATGCCGCTAATTAGACAAACTCTACCTGCAACCAAACTGAGTAAAATAATAATGCAATCCCCGCTGCGCTTTGATCCTATGTAGTTTAAGATCTAGGTCTAAAGTCGTCTATCTCTGCAATTGCGTAGAGATATTGCGTCACTCAGAGTTTTTTACCGCTTATACCATGGCGAATGCTCTGAAGAGCTCTTTGACTTTATTCCACCTTCTCCCTTCCTCCATAGGAGTACACGTGTTGCTTTCCGGAGTCACCACTTCACTGTCTCAATATTCTATCGCGCACTAAGAAATTTGGTGACTCGTTTCTTTGTCGCACCTCCAAAACATAGAATAGTTTGCCAGCACACGTTTTCCGTCCTTCCTATGATATGGGGTTCTTTAAGCGAGATGTGAAGAGGCACCTTGTGTGCCGGCAGAGTGAGGGTAACTGATGCTGCGTTGTTTTCACGCTGCACCAGTAATCATCGCATCTGGACTCCATATTCACTTAACATCAGGTGAAATGTAAAAAAAAATTGTGTCATATGGCGTGCTACGTATAAAAAATTTATAATTCCCTTACAACTTAGCAGTAGGAACATTTCTGGTAACTTTAATATTAATATTAAAGGCATTTTTCATTAACGATTTTAAATTCTCATTCTCGACTCGATCTCGTAGTGTTTGTGTTCCTTTCACCAAATTTCTCGACTCCAACTCGCTTCACTCGCTCGAGAACCGTTAGTAGGCACCATGTAGTGTTTAACACGGTCCGGCAGCCGCAGTCGCGTGTCCGTCTGCCTGTCACCGTCACAAACGCCCTGTCACTATACATAACGTCACATTGCTTATCACGCGATCCAGTTTTGACGGTAGCCGAGATGAGAGATCACACCTAAATAGGTAATTAATAAAAATCTCAATCACTAAAAGGTTGACCATCTATGTAATAAAACGTAACCGAGATGAGAGATCACACCTAAATACAAATTTCGTTCACAAAAAGGTTGACCATCTATTAATTAATCCTTTATTGTACAAAGAAATTACATTTAAACACACGTAACACAGGACATATACAAAGGTGAGCTTATCTCTAGAAGACATCTCTTCCAGCCAACCCTAGCTGTGGTGTAATAAACAAGTATGCGGGACTAATAAATTGTAAATAATACCATACTAACAAACATATTTAAACTGATGACTAATTGAAAATAAAATATTATATTATAAATATTTACATACCTATATACATATGAGCTAAACAGATTTTTAATTGCTGAAGCTTTTTATAATATAAGAGAATATTTCGAAAGAAAGGTAAAAAAGTCTAAATAATAATAACGCAATGGAGGCGAGGTTTTTATTAGCTCTTTCATTGACACGTTGTATAAAATGTTGCTATTCATTTTAAGAAGTTTTAGATAAAACATAATTACTAACTTTTTTTTTTTTTTTTTTGTTGTTGTTTTAGTTTTAGTTTTAAGTTTTTTATTTGTTTAAAAGATTGAAAATTGCGATACCCTTTCATGGGTCATGTTTATGGGATTTTGTTTTTTTTTTTATGATCTATGTACATACCAACATGTGGCAATAAACGATATGAATATGAATATGAATATGAACATATTAAAATTAAAACTAATTATGTAAGAACGGGATGACACTGTCATATTAGCCGTTAGACAGATAATGCTCTTTGAGCTTGTGTTTGAAAGATTCTACCGATGAACTCTCACGAATGCTGGCAGTGTTACCGACCAGCAACACTACAAGCCTCTTTGGATCTCTCTTTGGTCTACCTTCCAAATTCAAAATTTCAGTGACATCTTTTTTATAAAAATATATGTAAAAAACATCAATTGACAATATACATCTTTAACGGGAAAAGTGGTCTGATTTGCTCGTGCCCTATCCTCAACAGGCAGGTATATGGTCTATGTGGTATAGGTAGTGCTTAGGGGAGTAGCAGTTCCCTGAGGCAGTACTGCTATTACTTGGTAGTGTCATAGTGAAAAAGACTTACCTTAGGCACACCTAGTTGTGCTTAACAGTAGTTCCCCCCGACACTAACTACTAGTAGTGCCGCACGGTTGTGCCTGGGGTAAGTCACGAAAATGGCGCGTTCCAAAATTTTGATTTGGCAACAAGTTTTGAAATGTTCAGATAATTTTTATCGCAAATTTTGTTGCGAACAAATTACAAAAACACAAATGTTGAAAAAAGTTCCACGAGCAGGATTTCGGCGGGCTGGTTAGAACCACGATAGCTCAATTGGAAGAGCACCTGACCCGGTATGTCAGAAGGGTGCAGGTTCAAATCCTGCTCGTGGAAATCTTTTCAACATTTGTGTTTTTGTAATTTGTTCGCAACAAAATTTGCGTTAAAAATTATTTGAACATTTTATAAATAGCTTGCCTATTTCTTAACTGATCTTTAATATTTGTAAAAATATTATGATCGGATGTTAGTGACGGTAGTTGTTGACATTGAATGGGCGCCTTTGGCTTTCAAAGTAAAAAGTGTTGAATAATTTCGGCGGGCTGGTTAGAACCACGATAGCTCAATTGGAAGAGCACCTGACCCGGTATGTCAGAAGGGTGCAGGTTCAAATCCTGCTCGTTGAAATTTTTTCAACATTTGTGTTTTTGTAACAAGTTTTGAACTTATAGTACTACCTTACAATAATATTACTTGTTGTTATTGTCACCATCCTTGATAATAACATAGTAACTTTGGATTCGATGGCACAGTGGCACGGTAAAGATGGTGAACGAGCTCGGCTTGCGATTGCTGAAGTTAAGCAAGTTTTATAAAGGCAGGTGCATCGGATGGATGACCAAACGTATCATTTAGAGCTCCTCCGTGCTTCAGAAGGTTTTGAAAGCCGTTGGTCCCGGCTGTATTAGCAGTCGTTACATCCACCAATCCTGCATTACGCCCGCCTGGTGGTTTAAGGCTCTGCGTCGTGTTTGATGGTTGATGATGGATGGATGGATTGCTGATGGTTGTGTTGTGGTCTACTATGGTTGTGGTTGCGACGTGGCTGCGATGTAGTCGGTATTAAACACGCGGTGAATAATGACGGCAAAATGTGACCCTTGTGAATTCAACTATTAATTTTCATACAAATTAGCGCCCGCCCACGTGTTGTGGTTGTTGTGGTGGTACGTGTCAAACAATCCTTAGGATCAGCCTTTTTTAATGTTCACGAATCGAGGTGTCGTCTCAATGTGATTTTACAGTAAAGCCCACCGAAGCTGTACCCGTCATTATGATCTGCTAATAATAGCTTTGGAAGCGGACCAGCGCCGGTTCGATCAGTCACCGTTCGCGCGCTTTCTTGGCACGTTCCCGCGTTTTCGCCACATTAGCCGCCATGTATTGGGGTAATGATTACCAGGTCCCGCGTCAGCGCCATTAGTATTATGTCAGTTAGCGGCCATGACGGTTGTTAGACTTATTTTTTGCGTGCGGCGCCTCTTTTTTTGAATACAATAAGAAAAAACATACTGGAAAAGTTTTTTTTTTCAGTTAGCCTATTTTGTCGCTCTGCTGCCTAGACATAGGCCTGCATCAGCAATGATGCAGTGATCGCTCATTTGATGGGCTTGCCAAATGCGGGTTGGTTATTCCGGACCTGGGCTCTCACCAGCTTATTTTATGTCCCCACTGCTGGGGTACGAGCCTTCCCTATGGATGGATAGGGAGAATGGGGCATACATCACAAAGCGGGCCCAGTGCAGATTGGTGGTTGTTAACGACTGCTGACGCAGCCGGGACCAGCGGCTTTACGTGCCTTCCGAAGCACGGAGGAGCTCGAGATGATACATTTTTGTGTTACTCGTCCGCAGACCGGCCTTTGCGAAACGCAAACCGGGCTTGTTAACCACTGCGCCATCGAGCTCCTCAGTCTAAGCATGTTTCGACGAAAATTTTCTTTTTTTTTATGTTCGTTGCTGTAACCCCGGTATAATTTCAATGAAAATCTAAGTAATTTTTGATGATATCTGTGTCGAAAACTGGGTTTAAACTGTCGAACACTGGTCTCACTACAATCCACGTAAACGTTGGTAAAAAAATAAAAATGAAATGATTATTTATTTACGTAAAACAAAGTACATTTTAGCGTGTGGTAATACTCATCCTTATTTCTTTCAATACATATAATAACGCTAAAGAGGGTCGAAAAATCTGTACATGGAAGATATTCGAAGAAAAGTTGGCTGGGGATACTTAGAATCGATAACAGAACACGTTCCAACAGTTTTTAGAATTTTTGTCTGTTTGTCTGTTTGTCTGTTTATTTGACCGCGCATCACGTGAAAATGGCTTAACGGATTTGGATGAAACTTTGCACATAGACAGACCATTACCGTTGACGACCTCCTTGGTCGAGTGGCTTGCACACCGGTTCCCAAGGTGTCGCCATCTCTTAGGTCCCGGGTTCGATCCCCGGTCGGATCAATTTAGAAATACCTGTTTTTCTAAATTGTTTCGGGTCTGGGTGTTTCCTATGTATAATGAGTATGTATTTAAGTATATTATGTATGTTTATCCGTTGTCTAGTTAACCATATAACGAGTTTCTTAAGGAAGCTTTTCTTGGGGCTAGATAATTGGTGTGAGTGTGGGAAACATTTATTATTTATTATTATTATTACCCCGGACTAGGATATTATAGGATACTTTTGATTTCGGTAACAGGTTCCTGTGGGATAGTGAAGTCTTCGCGAAAGAAGTCGCGGGCGACAACTACTTAGTAATGTTATAAATGTGTATGTGTGTTTGTTTGTTACGCTTTCTAGCTTAGTACCTACTCAATCTATTCAGTCATCATGAATGATCATCATAAAACTTTGTACACATATTCTCAAATGTATTGGAAAGGACATAGGAAACTTTTTATTAAAAATATATGTATATATAAAATAAAATGTTCAAATAATTTTTAACGCAAATTTTGTTGCGAACAAAATACACTTGTGGAAATTTTTTCAACATTTGTTTTTTTTATATATATAAAATATTAAAAATGACAATTTAATTTTCAATACAGAACGATTTGTTTGTTTTGTTGTCATGGAAACTTTCAAAGCGGTACGAAGTCCGTCGCGGTCAGCTATGTTTTATTATAATTTTGAACGTCTGTTTTGCCAAACGCAGGGCATGTGAATGTCAATTATTCATTTAGTTAATTTAGTCATTAATTAAAAATTTAAATTTAAATAAAATAAAAAATAATAAATGCAATAATATTTGTAACAAAGAATATAACAAGAATTAGGCAAATTGATAAATTTTATGACCAAATTGTTCATTTTATGTAATTTTTTATACCTACCTATCTAAATTTTCTTTAATTGTATAAAAACATTTAAATTTTAGTAATATTCTTATTTTTTTTTCTAAATATAGGCAAACTAAGCTTCTTAAGTGTACCATATATGCCATAATAATAGTTTACATAGTTTTTTAGCATACTCTCTAACAAAGTTGTGAAACTTTATTTCAACACAGAATCTTTAATAACGTGATAGTAACACCATATTAGGTTACCATTGAAACTCGATAGGCTCGCGATAACACACGTGAACTCGTCACCAAGCGAATTGGAAAACCTGTAGTGACGTTGGCTATACAACACGAAACATTATTGAGATTTTGCGTTAGGGTTCAGAAATTTGATGCTGTTTAGACATTTTTGTAAGTATACTGATGCGTAAACGGTAGGCATTTTTCTCACCAGCACTTAGCACCCTGGGTGCCATGTGCGAGTTTGATTCGCCATTAATTTGTATCTTCTCGTATGTCGCCAGGGGGCGCTGCTTCAATGCCATACTAATTTTCGTTTTCGTAATCGTAATCGAATGAATACGGATACTAAACAAAACTTACACTTGGCACCGCGTATTCATTCGATTACGTTTACGAAAACGAAAATTTGTATGGCATTAAAGCAGCGCCTCCTGGCGACATACGAGAAGGGTTGAAGGGACTTTTTTCAATTCCGGCTAGGACTTTGTTGACTACACTATTCGTACTAATAATTAAAAATATAGTAAAGTCATATAAAATATTAAAATTCTCATTATCTTTCTGGATAAATGATACAAAAATAAATTTTTAAATTAAAATACTTTGCCATTGTCACACCACGGTCACACTGGCAACCATATTTATATCATTTCAGAAACATTGATTAAAAAATAAGTTAGAATTATGTACACATAAGTCAGAAACAGGGAGTTCTTGGCGGGAAAGTGAAGAGTCATGTCTGCGGTTTTGTTTTATTTTCTAAAATTTGTGTTATGTCGAATATTAATGTGAGATAATGGTGGATTATTAACCGTTAAGTGTTCGTGAGTGTGCATGAGTGTTGGCAAATGAAACAAAACAGTGCAACGTCACTTTTCAAATTCTCTCAAGAAGTCCGCCCGAGGACTTAGTAAAGCCCCACATCTTTACTGAGATACTCGAAGGGTTGGGTGGTATATCATTTCTCATTTCTATTATCATTCATCATCATCATACATATATTGAAGAAATATTGTTTATTTATGTATTACTTGTTAGAAAAATTACTTTGACACTGGCTAAATGTGCTAGTCGCACAAAGCCAACAACAAAATGAAAAAAAAAAAGTCAGAAACAGTGACATTTTTTATGTGAGCGTGACGTTTTACTGCCATTTTGAATCGGGGTTGCATAATTTATTATCAGAAAATGCTTTTGCACCATCAAACGCGTTAGCTTATTGCGATATTATTAGTTTTTAGTTATTATATTTATGTTTTGCTTGCCTATGGTATAGTGTACAATGTCCTAGCCGATGCTCCATACAAAACTGAAAAATATCCTTTTGCCATACAAATTCTCGTTTTCGTTATTGTAATCAAATGGCGAACTTGCACTGGGCACCGTGAACAACAAAATAAGGAGATCCAGAAGATAATCCTCACGGACACGGAATCTCACAACAGTTCGCAACAGTCCGAGCTAGGGTTGCTACCTTTTTTTTGTGCAAATAAGGTACATTGATTATTAAAAGGTAGAAAAAAGTGCATTCTGTGAAAATAAAGTACGATTATTTATTTCGCTTAAAAACATACTTCTCATTGTTTTTAGCAACTTTTAACAAATGATTATCGCTGCTAAATATATGCACAGCAACTTTTTGTGTGTTACATGTAAAAAGAGTCCCAGAGAAATAAAATATTTGTAAAAAATACTTTATATTTTCGCGTACTTTATTGTTCTCATAAAGTACAATTATCCGAAATAACGTACAATCCTACTAATATTATAAACGCGAAAGCTTGTAAGTATGAATGGCTGTTTGTTACTCTTTCACGTAAAAACTACTGAGTGGATTTGGATGAAATTCGGCATACAGATAGTTTATAATTTACAATCGTAAAGCAAAGCATTTTCAAGATAAAGACATGAATTTACCTATATCAACATTTCAGATTCGTGAGTCATATTAAACTATTCGCCAAAAGTTGGTGAACTTTTTCAGTGTGTCGCCTTAAGCACTGGGCCCGCGTGGTGGTTTATGGCCCGTTCTCCCTATCCATCCATAGGGAAGGCTAGGCAGCAGTGGGTTCTATGTTTCTATGTATTGGTGACGGTTTCCGCACTTAGTCCTTAAAGTGGACCATTGTACGTGAGCCATGGCGGCTGGTTATTCCAGCCAGCCCACCTCCCTCTAGAAGCAAATCAGTCTTCCTAGTCTTCCCAGGACATCCGCGAGTGATCCCGGTGTACCGAGAGTTTCTCTGCGGATCTGAGCGACGCCGGTGCACTCAAGGAGCACATGCGCCACCGTCTCCTCCGCCTCCATGCACGCTCTGCACAGAGGACTGTCAGTAATACCCAGTGTGTGAAAGTGTTTATTCAGCGAGCAGTGTCCAGTAATGGTCCCCGCCACCAGTTTTAGGTTATTCCTGTCCATGCGCAGAAGGCGCTTGGTCAGCTTTGTATCCAGGGATGGCATAGCCTCCTTGGATTGCCTGTATCCTGGTGTCGAGGTCCACCATTTTGTTGCTTGTGTCTGTGTGTGTTCCCTTAACCAGCTCCTTAACTGGTTGAAGGGGACGGGTACTATCGGTTCTGGTCCAACAGCTTTTGTGTTGGAGCCTCTTCTGGCTAGTTCATCAGCTGCATCGTTACCACGTGATCCACTGTGTCCCTTGATCCAGCAGCAGTGGGTACATACAATAAGCAGACCTGGGGGCCGACCGCCTAACTCTCTCGCTTTCGATCGCTTTGAAGGCGAGGCGAGGAGGAGGCGTCATCTTGTCATTTTGAAAGTTATATTAAAGCAATATCAAAAGTTATATATATTCGATATTATATTTCGATATTATATTAGAAGATGACGCGAGGACCTCGCCTTCAAAGCGATCGAAAGCGAGAGAGTTAGGCGGTTGGGGGGCTGGTGATGCTGATGCTGATCAATTCGTTCAGCTACCGACCCAGTTACATTATTATTTGTTGTGACATGTTGCACTCTTTCAGGATCAGTGGTTAATAAACTAACCACATATTTCATTTGGTTTTCAATCTTGTCTCAATCACGTAAAGTTCAAAATGGCAGGAATATACATCCCTCTGACCCTGAAAGAGATAAGAGTTTAACATGTCCTGACGTCTGCTGTGAATACAGACAGACACAATACAATTTTAAATGTTTAGGGCCTCGGTGGCCGTGTAGCAAAGCGCTCGGATCGATACTTCTGGTCTTGGGTTTAATTCCCAGGACGGAAAATGTGTTTTTGGATTTTTCGATGCATATCCCGGGTTTGTGATCACGAACCCGCATTTGGCAAGCGTGGTGATTAAGCCATTACCCATCAATTGTAGCGATGACTTGATTTCAATGATAGAAGCCTTTGCCCAGCAGTGGGACAGTATACCAGCTATTTACTTACTTTACTCAGTACCTACTCGCCGCAGATGAGAAGTTAAAGCCTACATTTTGGTTGAGACGATGCATGAACTGCAGTGCTAATGTGATACCGTTTAAGACCATTAACCCACTGACCAATCCCACATGTGGGCCAAGAAGTTAATAGATCTAGGCGCAAGCAGTTTGGGAGTTCGCGAGCCATGATTAAAATGCAAACGCACCATCTCAATTGTAAGGGTTAGTTTAGGCGTGAGACTATTCAAACGTACCGTATTGTTCGACCAATTGTGTTTACGTGTTAACAATAGCACGTGGGGATATTGGGCCATAACCCACCACGCTGGCCCAATGAGGGTTAATGGGCCAAATTGCTACCCCTGCATATTCAAATGGGTAGTTGACTAGTTATTCAATAGAGGGACTTCTTAGCAACTGTCAAAACATTTTTTTTTATTAGAAACTAGCTATTGCTCGCGGCTTTGCTCACGTGGAATAGTGATTGTTTGTAATGAAAGTCAAAACCTGTCAAAATCTATAGGGATAATCCTGAAACTCTTCATAATTTCTTTAAAAATAACGCTTTTCCGTAAAAACTTTATACCCCTATTTCACCACTCTAGGGGAGGTTTTTCAAAAAATGCTAAAACACGTCATCCTTTATTTTTATAAAAAAATTTATAAATCGATTAAATTATTCATTTTTATAGTTATTATTAAAAAATAACGATTTCCCCCAAAAAAACTTCTTCCCTTTTTTACTCCTTTAAAGGAAAATAAACAAAATTCCTGAGATAGGTCATTCTTTATTTCTTTTCAAAAAGCCAAATACCAATTGTCATGTATTTTACTTCAAAACTGACGGACTTTCATACAAACTTTCACCCCCTATTTGAACCCCTTATGGTATGATTTCCGTAAAATCCTTTCTTAGTGGCAGGTTACGTCACTCAATTAACCTACAGTCTAAATTCATCTGAATGAAATCTTCTTGAATCAGTCAGGACAAGTCATTATATGCACTTACATAGATTTTTTTTTAATTCATTTTGTTGATGGCTCGTGCGATTAGCACATTTAGCCAGTGTCAAAGTAATTTTTTTAACAAGTAATACATAAACAATATTTCTTTTATGTATGATGATGATGAATGATAATAGAAATGAGAAATGATGTACCACCCAACCCCTCGAGTATCTCAGTAAAGATGTGTTACTAAGTCCTCGGGCGGACTTCTTGAGAGAATTTGAAAAGTGACGTTGCACTGTTTTGTTTCATTTGCCAACACTCATGCACACTCACGAACACTTAACGGTTAATAATCCACCATTATTTCAAATTAATATTCGACATAACACAAATTTTAGAAAAAAAAACAAAACCGCAGACATGACTCTTCACTTTCCCGCCAAGAACGTACATAGATTGTATGGGAATGGCAAAGTATGACGTCACTATTGTGTTCCGTCAGTTGAGTGTTTATTAAAAACTTTTTAGGTTACAGAAATTCATGCATATGTCAAATAAAAATAGGTTAATGTTTTAAAGAACTGCAAGTGATTTAATTTATACGTTAACCTCCTTACAAATAAACACAAAATAAGGTTCGAATATTTATGCCGTGTTTTGTTCTCGTCATGCAAAAGAGATAAGACCCGGAATAACTATATCTTTTAGTCATCAATTTATCATTTATCAATTATTTTTATTTATTTATTCTTTGTTTATTTGTAAGGCCCTTACTGCCGCACTCATAGACGTCAATTATCAGTCTGCTGTAAATACGTACACAATAGAATTGTAATTGTTTGTTGGACGGATCTGGCACTAACTGCCGCACTCATAGACGTCAACTCACTGCACACGACTTTAAAGTTTACACTATACACCCCCCACCAACCGTCAGGTCATAAAGTAGGTCATAAGGTAAGTCAGACATCCTTGCGTAAGCGCAAGGGACTACTACGAGCTACGTCAGGTCATAATCAGGCCAGATCAGGACGCGCCGAAGCGCATTCTTCATCCGGTACTTTTAAGACTAGTGTCTCGAGCTAGTTGCCCCGTGGACACGTATAGTCCACTACCTAATATCCAGATAGGTTACCGGAGCTGTAAGCTCGCTCACTTCTCGTTGCACTAAAAGTACAACTCGCAGTTTTCACTGCTTCAGACGAGACGTCAGTTGTCATTAATTATTAGGTTCTTAACCCCCGTGTGGTGCCGGGGGTAAAGAATTGCACCACCCCATCTCTTCCCGTGGGTGTCGTAGAAGGCGACTATGGGACTATTCCAGAGGATGGGCAGCAGCGTCTCTCTGTGATTATTCTCACCTTACTGCGATCGTCAACCCGCCTGCCAAGCGTGGCGATTATGGCAAATTCCCTTCAAAATGATTTATCCTTGACGGAGGCCTTTGTCCAGCAGTGGACGTCTTTTTGGCTGATGATGATGATGATGACGATGGCACCTAAAATTGTCTATTGTAAAATAGTCTTTAACAGTGACGTTATAAAAAAAATTTTCGGCTGAACATATTGTAAGTGCTAAGTAATCATTAATGAAAATTGACGTCTACGAGTGCGGCAGTTAATGTTCTGGAAGTAATTATTGTTGTTTTAAACTTCCATATTGACTATTGTGCACAAAGCTTTACTCCACTAAGGAAGGTTCCAGCGTCGACGCCTACCGCACCATTTAAGCCATATTTATTATTATTACGGCAAAAACGTGTTCTGTTAACCTATATTTTCTTTATTTGCGTTTTTAATTTTCTCTCTTTAATTCCAATGGACAAATAAACAAAGATTAAGCTTCGAATAGTTATTCCGTGTTTTGTTCCTGTCATGTAAACGTCATTTCAAATTAGAATTATCATCATCATCATCATCAGCTCATTTTATGTCCCCACTGCTGGGGCGCGAGCCTTCTCTATGGATGGATAGGGAGAACGGGCCAAAAACCACCACGTTGGCCCAGTGCGGATTAGTGGTTGTTAACGACTGCTAATGCAGCCGGGACCAACGGCTTCCGAATCACGGATTTTTTGTCACCCATCCGATGACCAGCCTTTGCGAAAGTTGCTTAAGCAAGCGAGGTTAACCTCAGCACTCAGACCGGGCGCGTTAACCACTGCGCCATTGAGCTCCTCCTCCGTCATGACATAAGAAAGCCGAAACGTGAACACTCACGGTAGGGCTGGTTTTACAAAAGTCTGAGCGAGCTATGGAAAGGGCTACGCTCGGAGTTTAAAGATCGACTTCGGAATGAGGTAATCCGACAGAGACTGAAAGAAACCGACATAGCCCACCGGATCAGCGAGCTGAAGTGGCAATGGGTCGGTCATATTAGTCGCAGAACCGACAACCGTTGGGATAAAAGAGTTCTCGAGTGGACACCGCGTATTGGCAAACGTTGTAGGGCGCCCTCAGACCAGGGGGTCGACCGCCTAACTCTCTCGCTTTCGATCGCTTTGAAGGCGAGGCGAGGAGGAGGCGTCATCTTGTCATTTCGAAAGCAATATGAAAGCCATATCGAAAGCTATAGGCTATAGCTTTCGATATTATTCGATATTATATTTCGATACTATATTAGAAAGCGAGGCGAGGGCCTCGCCTTCAAAACGATCGAAAGCGAAAGAGTTAGGCGGTTGGGGGGCAGGTGGAGCGACGATCTCCGCAAGGTGGCTGGCAAGAGCTGGATGAGAGTAGCCGAGGATCGTGCTCAGTGGCGAGCACTTGGAGAGGCCTGGGTATGTCCAGCAGTTGACTAGTATTATAGGTTATAGGTTGATGATGAACTTAATGTTCATAGTTTATGAAGCTGGCCCGGCGGACTTCGTACCGCGTTGACAGTTTCCATCATTGAATTAAATATATATCAATGGTTTCCATGACAACAAAACAAACAAATCATTTTGTATATTGTCGTTTTTAGTATTATTTAAATTTTTTTTTTTATATAACCTATGTTATTCAGCGCTAATGTAGCATTCTAATGGTGAAAGAATTTTTTAAATAGGTCCAGTTAGTTTTTGAGTTTATTCGTTGCAAACATACATACATACAAAAATACAAAGGTTTTCTCTTTATAATATCTTTATATTAATACGTGAAGCAAAAACTTTGTACTCGTTTTTACAAAAATTGCGCGGACGGAGGAATATGAATTTTCGCACACTTATAGTTTATATAAAGAAGGTTATCCGAATGTTAATATTGTTTTTGAATTATTCATAAAAATACATTCAATCAACAAAAACAATTACACACACTATCATGTATTTGACACACACGTATTGTTTGTCTTTAATGCGGACGACATCTGTCAATGCCAATCTAAACTCACATTCTATCATTTTTAATTTTTTTATTGCTTAGGATACAATCCGTACAGCCTTAATAAAATTACGGTCGAATTTCGACCACTGGGCGACCACTAGTTAGTATAGATAGATATATTAGGATAGGAATATATATTAGGTACAGTATATACCTACTTGTTACCTAACCGTGGTTGTAAACAAGGGACTTTATAAAAGTAGAAAAGTAGAAAGACGGTCATAATAATGCCGTGATTTTCCGATATTGAAGCTTTCTCCTGGTTTTATCGTATTCGGAGAATCGAAAGGTATTATCGGTAAAGCCGGATTATAAAAAATCTTCATGGCTTATTTATTTTAACGAAAATAGAAGGATCAACAAAACATAAGGTATTACGGAAAATATTTTCAATCAGAACGTCTCAGTGGTCAAATGGGATATGCGGGTTCTGACTTCAATTTCAAGGTTCGGCAAAAAATTGTTTTTTTGGAGATAGCTTGCTTTTGGCTGCTTATAGCCTTAACAGCGCGAGCGTCACCGGACATTTTGGGGGTGGCGAGACACGAAAGGAGCTCGATGGCGCAGTGGTTAACGCGCCCGGTCTGCGAGTGCTGAGGTTAAGCAACTTTCGCAAAGGTCGGTCTTCGGATGGGTGACCAAAAATTTATCATCTCGAGCTCCTCCGTGCTGCGGAAGGCACGTTAAGCCGTTGGTCCTGGCTGCATTAGCAGTCGTTAACAACCACCAATCCGCACTGGGCCCGCGTGGTGGTTCATGGCTCATTCTCCCTATCCATCCATAGGGAAGGCTCGTGCCCCAGCAGTGGGGACATAAATGAGCTGATGATGATGATGATGATGATGAGACCCTTAAAGGGTTCCTCAAGTCGTTTAATCGAAACACCGTCAGAGGGTTCCCAGAGGGAATGGCATTACGAAAGAGTGTTACCATTCCCTATTAGATTCTCCGAGGGGTTCGGATCGAATTGGGAGCGGAATAACTCTAGGGTGCCTTTAAAGGTTAGGACCTTGGCTCGGTCTTCGGCAAAGTATGTTTCCAATTATTTACCAGCTCCAAACTCGGTTGTCCTAAAATCCGAACTGATGGTAGATACAGTAGTTTAATTTAAACAAAATTTTAGTTCAATATTATTCATAGGATTTTTTTATAGCCATTGACGTTAATAAGTGCCTGTAACATTTATATTATAGTATAAACGTTTTGACTTTTACTTGAAACCAACGGCTTAACCTACCTTCTGAAGCATGGAGGAGCTTCCCGAACCGATCCGAACCCCTCGGAGAATCTAGTAGCGCACAGAACCACGCACTATGGCGTGATGCCGTTTTCCCTCTAGAAAATCTATGACAGTGCTTCGTTTCACACGGCTTGAGGAACCCTTTTAGTTTCTCGCCGCCCTCAAGAAGGCCGGTTAAGCTGAAAATGACCAAAGGCAAACAGCAAACATATCAAAAAAGAAACGGAGGAGCTCGAAATATTTTAATTACTCATCTATCCAGAGAGCGACATTGCAAAAAAAACTTAACATGACAGATCGTTACACGAACACGCATAGGTACCGAGGCGCCATCGGACAAACAGCGTTTTAAATAAGTAACCCTAAACCGTAAAACGTTGTTTCAGCGTCAAATTACAGCTTCCATATAATCAAATTTCACGTAATCATCTCGCTATCCTGCCTCGCAAGGATCATGGAGACGTTCCAACGAAACCTTTTTCCCAAAAAGGTTTTTACACTAAACTTTGTATACATTGCTTGGTGCTCTAAAAGGGTGGTGGTGAAAGCCTGTGTGGAGCACCAGTGTATGTTGGGTTGGGTGTTACGCTCTTATGTTGGTTGGGGGTTAATGTAAAGGCGGGCGTTCACGGTTCGCCGTGCGAACGCCAGACCCGTAGCACCTGACGCGATCGCGGTCTGCTGTGTCTGGTGGTGCAAGTTGAGAGAGATTGAGTATTGAATGAGTTAATTATTTTGAGTAACAAACAACCTCGTTTTTAATTACTATAACTTTTTAGGATGCTTTCTGTTATGAATTGGAAATGATTCATGCTGGATAGTGTATGGGTTATATTATTATCACAATCAATAAAATACAAGGCTAGTAAAACGACATATTGATATTTATATAAAATAAAGTGAAAAAATTAAACGCCCACCCGACCCAGCCAGGAATCGAACCTGGGTCTTCCGCAATCCGGGCGGCTGCACTGACCATTATGCTACCGGGAAGGCTGACGTAAGCGTAATTTTGTCACTGCTTTTTTGATTTTTTGAAATGCTTTAGAGCGATATTGATGCATTTTGCTTAAGTGTAGCAATTAACACTTAAAAAATAAAAGTAAAAATTTGACATATTGATACTTATTAAAAACAAAAGACCTATTAAAAAACAAAACAAAAAAAAATAACTATCTTTTTATAAAACTATTCAAAAAGTATAGACAACTTTCTAAGCACCAAATTGTCAATAGTCTTTGCTCATCATTTTGCATGTACCATATACTTAACTGGATTAAAATATGAAATAGTTGATTTTTACACGACTTTAGAGGTTAGGTATGGTTTGACTTGGTCCTGTAGTAAAAGTTTTATATTAAGCAAGGCATTTGTAGAAGAAACCCTCCCTCTTTCTTAACCATGTTAATAAGGATGCTATGTAAATATTTTTTTCATATCAAAAGGAAGAAAAATAAAGGTACATGTGCGTGCGTGTGCGTGTTTGTTATTTCAATATTATATTTGCTATTTCAATATTTAATTATTTTTTCTATTTCCTGGTTATCTGTATCCTTAAACCACTCATAGCTAACCACTTACTTTTTTTTAATGCAATTGAAATAATATGTTGTGTTAATTCCGCAAAATCACTCGTTTATCAAGCTGCATGCAGCTGTATGCAGTACGCATGCACCGCCTTACTGCCTACAAAAATATGCACATGCAAAAGCATCAATGGATGCAAGCAAACATGCACACCAACACCGATATCCGACAATTGTTTCGAAACTTACTTTTTGTTTGTAATCAGATCTAGTGATTCCTCCACCCGCTGTCAGCTTATACCCCACACCGCAGTCGGGCAGACATAATTGCGTGACATGTCGGTCGCGGTGATTTTCTCCCCGGACTGATTTATCAGGTTTCAGCCATTCAAGGTACATAGTTTAACCGAACTAGGTAATACGACCTAGTTAATCAACGTATCATTAGTAGGTAGCGACACGGAGCTGAAACGTGGACACTCACGGTAAGCCTGGTATACAAATTTGTGTACACGAAAGGGCTATGCGAGAAGTTTCTCTGCGGGATCGGATCCAGAACGAGGTGATCCGCCAGAGAACCAAAGTCGTCGACATGCCCACCAGATTAGCAAGCTGAAGAGGCAGTGGGCCATATTAGCCGCAGAACCAATAACCGATGTGGTAACCGAGTTCTTGAGTGGAGACCGCGTATCGGCAATCGTAGTGTAGGACGCCCTCAGACTAGGTGGAGCGACGATCTTCGTAAGATGGCTGGCAAGAGCTGGATGAGAGTAGCCGCGGATCGTGCTCCAGGAGATGCACCAGCAGTGGACTAGTGTAGGCTGATGATGAATGGAAGATGTAGCCGGTAGTATGACGGTTAACATGGTCGAAAAGTTCAATTTGGGTTGCATACTCAACTGTATGTTACTACTGTTCAGTGTTCTGCATTTTAGAACCTGACCAGACAGCGCCCACCTTCATCATCAGCTCATTATATGTCCCCACTGCTGGGGCACGAGACTGCCCTATGGATGGAAACAGCACAACGAAAACGGGCCTTAAACCATCACGCGGGCCTAAGGATTGGTGGTTGTTAAAGACTGCTAATACATCCGGATCGGCTTTACGTGCCTTCCGAAGCACGGAGGAGCTCGAGATGATATTATTGGTCACTCATCCAAAGACCGGCCTTTGCGAAGTTGCTTAATCTTAGATTCCAGACTGGGCGCGTTAACCTCTGCGCCATCTCCTCTTCAATTAAATAAATAAAGAATAAAAGGAATCACATAACAAGAAGACCTACAATGCTCTTCGAGTGCAGTATAATAACGCCTTCAGTATGCTGATGGGCCTTCCAAGATTCTGCAGCGCTTCAAGCATGTTTGCTGAAGCAGGTGTTGATGGGTTTCACAGCATCATAAGGAAGCGAATTGCGTCAATTGTGTGCAGATTACGGGATAGCCCAAATGGCATCCTGAAGGTGATTAATGATAGGCTAGACTGTCCCATTCGCCGGCATTGGACTCGAATGCATATGGGCGGGACAGTCAAATTCCTAAATTGAGTATTTTTATTTTATTTTTATTATTATTTTTATTTTTATTTTATTTTTCGTTATACAATTGAATTTAAATTCAATTTCAATTCAATTTTATTAATGTTATTTTTTGTTCAATTTTATTATGATTAATTTGTTTCAATTTTAATTTATGTCAAATATAAATGTATCCTTATTAACATAGTATTAAGAAATCTACTAACATCTGTATGGATTCTATAATCTGAATTAAATGTTTTATTATTATTATTATTAAAAAACACAATTAAACATACAGCATGTAACAAAAAGAATAAAAAATAATAACAATTGACATTGCGCCCTATTAAGTGATGCCAACACTGCACAGCTCAGTATACGCAGAAAGCGGGCTCTGCTGCACTGGTATTCTGCTGTACACAGTAGTGACATCATGGCACGAAACAGGAAAAAAAATTAAAACGATTAAGAAGTAACTTACTATAAAAACACTAATATGAAATTACATAAATAATATTAACAACAAAAATTGAGTGTGTTCCAAATTGCGGACCACCCAAAAAATTTTTTTAGACGCTGTCGAAGAGATTTTAATTCCAGTCTGTTCCATTCTAATAGAGAAAAGTTAACCCTCATACAGTCTTCAATAGTCATGTCGGATGTCGGCTGAAACCACATGCGGGGTGAATGACCTCGGTGGGGATGCCACGCCCCCTAGCGGCTAGACGCGCAAACTGTGTTATTTTTCAACTAGCATCGATCGGGAGAAGACGTGTGTAAGAAACGTAGTATTTGTATGAAAGTTGATTTATTTAATTGTGTGGAAAGCGCAGAAAGCCGCTGGATGCGAGCAGCACAAAACCGGTCGTTGTGAAGATCCTTGGGGGAGGCCTTTGTCCAGCAGTGGACGTCTTTTGGCTGAGATGATGATGATGATAATAGAGCTGTAATGAAGAAAATAAAGTTATAAACCCCCGTACAAATAAACAAAGAGCTCCGAATAGTTATTCCGTGTTTTGTTCTTGTCATATTATTATTGTGTCCTGTCAATATCATTTCTGATTAGAGTAAAGAGACAAAAGACGAATAACTATTCCAAGCCTAGTGTATTTGTTTTGTAAGGTTAGTATTATTTAAATGTCGTCTTCGGGGACGTCCCGTTGTAATGTCCAACAGTAATCTGCTAGCGTTCTGGTGGAATCTTTCACCAAGTTTATCGCTGCAACGCCCAAATTTGCAGGAGAGAAGACCTATTATTTACCTAGTATTTTAAGAGCATGTTATAATATAAAGCTTTACAGCTCCTCGACAATTTTTTTCTATTCATTTGATTGTTGAATTCCCAAAATTAAAAAAAAAAACAACAGTAACACAAAAACTAGATTTAATTACATAAAAAAAATAAGTTCTTACAATCATGGGTGGTAGTTCATTGGTAAGAAATTTTTTTTCACCAGTGTAATTCTTCGAGCGTATGGTATGTCTGTTAATAAGTATTTATAAGTAAAAATAGCAAGGCCTAATTAATTAATTATTCAGCGTAGCCTGCCCTGTTTGCGATTGGCGAGGTTCATGCAAAGTTTGGAGTAAGCATTTATTATTTACGCCCAAAGTTGTTCGTTTAGGGGGAATTATTGTTTGATGGACTTTAAGGCTTAGTCAGTGGATAGTCGCTGTGTTTGTTTGTACGGGCGGGTGATCTGGGTGCCTTGTGCGAGTTTATTGAAACTCATTCACATCATTCATTCGTTCACGCCATTCGATCACGTTCACGAAAACAAGAATTTGTATGGCAAAATGTTCACTCTTCTCGTATGTCATGATAATTTTCGTTAATATAAAATATAACACTATGCTTACCACACAAAGAACCTTTATCAACAACATCGTACTTTAAAAGCTGGGTCAATGTATCACGACCGCCATTATTAGAAATTCAAACTTTTTAAAGTCAGAACGTAACAGTTCAATTTCAATCGTTTTACGGAAACCGCCGACTCAATTTTAAATTCATGACATAACGTCGACAAAATGGCCGATTGCGGCAATTTCCCGCCATTTTGTCATTGTCTAATAATGACCGTTCGGACAATTTTCTTAGGAATAATACATTGGTAGATCGTGGGGCGGTGGTGTGTTTTAAGTGGTCAGCAAGTTGGAATTTCTTGTTAATAATTGTACCATTTATCGGTTATTAAATAGATTGGTACTGGTAGCATTGTTCTTTGAGCAACCATTTGATCTTATAACAATAAAAAGGGGCTTTTTTGACATTTTTATTAGGAAATAAAAATAGTAAAAATTCGGAGTATGGTGATTACTTAAAGCCAATTCATCAATTGTAGCGATAACTTGATTTCAACGATGAAAGCATTTGGGCAACAGTGGGACACTATTTACTTCACATCACCAGTTCAATAAATGTCACAACTGCTGGAAAAGGGCCTTCCCTATGGATGAAAACACCACAGAGGTCATAAACCAACGCGGGCCCAGTGCGGATTTGTGGTTGTTAACGACCGACGGTTAAAACAGCCGGGCCCAACGGCTTTACGTGCCTTCCGAAGCACAAAGGAGCTCGACTATATTTTGGTCACCCATCCGATGACCGGCTTCTGCAAAAGTTGCTTAATTTCAGCAGTAACAGACCCAAAAGTATAATTTCTCATTACGTCCGCGCCATTAAGTATGGGAGTTCGGCGTGCGAGACTTTACGCCCAGACTTGGATGTAAGTAAGTTCTCCAAACTCAATTTCCTGAATGAAGGTAGGTATCTAGCCGAACTCGCACTGCGAGAAATGTCCTAAGGGAGCTGTTACAATGAGGTTGAGCGAAGCGATGGCTGATTCATATGTCATACTCGTGAACGGGTGCCGCCGGTGGAGGCTGGTCTGCTCTTGCATACTTATCTTATTTTTAGTATTATTTACTATAGTTTGACTTTGTTCTTCTAAAATAATTTGTGACTTTTACTAGAATGCTGTAGTGGTACTGTATGACATTATGGAAATTGAAACTTTTACCTGATGTAAATTTGTTAACCTAGAATTTTTTTTTTTTTGTTGTGTTTGTCTTCTATAAGTATGTTTTGTGTTTATTTGTAATGGAAAGTGTCCTGCTATGATCGGGCATTTTTCAATATTTTTGACGCTGTAAGGGAGAAAAGATCTGGACACTTGCTGAGTTTCTTGCCGGTTCTTCTCAGTACAAGATCTCCCGCCCAGAGTAAACTTACGAACCGATGGCATAGTGACATTCATAAGAGCTACTTGTAGCCTAAACTGAATAAAATGATTTTGAATTTGAATTTGAATTTGTACTTACAGTACTGACATTAATTTTTATTGACTTTATGTTGACATCAATAATTTATACAGGTCATTAAAAAAGTTTTAAATTTGCACTCATGTATTGTAAAGGTGGTAGGTATATTACATAAAACAATTTAAACATAAACCCTGTTAGCGCGTTGCAATTTCCCTAAATTTACTTATGTTCAATCGAAGGTTAAAACCTTCGATAAATAATATATAATAGATAGCGCCTCGAAAGTGGTCCAGTTTGCTCAAACCTATACATTTAAGTCGAATAACAAAATCTGAAAAAACTTACTATGAAAAAAAAAATTAAATTAAGTTGGCAAAATATTTGTACTTACTTAATATTTACTGTAATCGCTACAAACGTCATTGTGGCTCCGTGCCGCCACTGTAGTCTAGTGGCTAAGACCACCGGTTTAGACCCAGAGGTCCCGGGTTCGATTCCCAGCGGGGGGTACATGTTTGTGTACTCGGTTTGGTTAGTGGTAGGGCTTGTTTGTCCGCCTGGCTAGCTACCATCATCTTATCTAATGTCACCATAACATCAATGTTTGTAGCATTGTTGTGTTCCGGCAGCTTGAGATAAGATAGCCAGTGCCTCACTAGTTGAGGATCCCGGGTGAAGTGCGCTTCCATCATTGGCCTTATCATCACTTAACATCAGGTGAGATCAAGGCACTGTGCTTATCCGTTAATTTAAAAAAAAAGTCGCCTACCGTTTTTCAAGTGCTCATAGGGAATGTATTATTATTGATCGAAAGCTGTAACATAAAAGATATTTTGACACTTAATAATTTAAGTATCTAATAAAACAAATTTTACGGATCTACTCGCGTAAGCAGGAGGTCTGTATTCAATTGTAGCTTTAATCTAAAATCAGTTGCTGACTCCTATTTTTAATGATTAATGGATAAAAACGTCAATCACTGGACATAACCTAAAAATACTTCCAAATGATGATGAAGAAAGAGATGGTTATACTCATCAGCAGTAGGTAGATGTGAAAAGAATATAATAGAACATGGGCTCTGGTTTTTTCAAGTATACTCAATTTTTTATTGCAAACCATAAATAAGTGTTATAAATTATAAGTAAGTATCTTATAACTTCTTTACAAAGAAGATGTAGTTCACAGTTATTTGAATATTAAGTATAATTTTTTTTTGTTTTGTTGATGGCTTCGTGCGATTAGCACATTTAGCCAGTGTCAAAGTAATTTTTCTTACAAGTACTACATAAATAAACAATATTTCTTTCCTGTATGATGATGATGAATGATAATAGAAATGAGAAGTGAGGAATGATATACCCCTCAACCCCTCGAGTATCTCAGTAAAGATGGGGCTTTACTAAGTTCTCGGGCGGACTTCTTGAGAGAATACGAAAAGTGACGTTGCACTGTTTTGTTTCATTTGCCAACACTCGTGCACACTCACGAACACATAACGGTTAATAATCCACCATTATTTCACATTAGTATTCGACAAAACACAAATTTTTGAAAATAAAACAAAACCGCAAACATGACTCTTCACTTTCCCGCCTAGAAGTCAAAGTATAATATTTTGTATAATAAACGCGTTGAGTGTAAACTTCCCTTTAGTCGTATATTTGTTTTAAAACACTCAGTAATAGGAGCTTTACAGGCGCAAGGGGGATAACTTTAAAACCGCCGTGTTTCATGACACTTAAATGATAGTGAATGTAATCTATACATATATTAATACGTGAAGCAAAAATGTTGTACCCGTTTTTACGAAAATTGCGCGGACGGAGGAGTATGAAATTTCGCACACTTATAGTTTATATAGATAAGGTTATCCGAATGTTAATTTTTTTTTAAAATTATGCCTATAAAATACATTAAATCAACAAAAACAACATTACACACACTACCATGTATTTGACACACACGCATATGTATTTGACAGTTTGACACACACGTATTGTTTGTCTTTATTGCGGCCGACATCTGTCAATGCCAATCTAAACCCACATTCTATCTTTTTTAATTTTTCATTGCTTAGGATACAATCCGTGCAGCCTTAATAAAATTACGGTCGAATTTCGGCCACTTGTGACCACTAGTCTATATCTATACTAATATTATAAAGCTGAAGAGTTTGTTTGTTTGTTTGTTTGTTTGTTTGTTTGTTTGTTTGAACGCGCTAATCTCAGGAACTACTGGTTCGAATTGAAAAATTCTTTTTGTGTTGAATAGTACATTTATTAAGGAAGGCTATAGGCTATATTACATCACGCTATGACTAATAGGAGTTGAACAGTCGCTAATTAACGCGGGTGAAACCGCAGGGCACAGCTAGTAAATCTATATTTATCTGGTTTCAAAATAACATAAATATTTAAACAAGGCACGTTCAAATGAATAAAATAGACAATCCTTTCTAAAATAAAAACATAAGTCGGTAATAAGAAAAACAGGAATTATTCAGAAAATAATAGGTGAGTAATATAGGATTTAAAATAGTCAATTATTTTCACCTGTCTTTCTCACAATATACTTAATAATATTTCATTCTGTGATTATTAGTGAGTAATAAGTAGAATTATAATTTCCAGCTGTATTTTCCGATAGATTTATTTAGGTACTAAAATATTATATTTTGTAAATATTCATACAAATACCGACGACTGTACAAAATTTACAAAGTTTTTATTTAAAATAACTTTTGATTAAGTATTTTAAAAATATTTTGGAAAAGCGTTGAAGTTGTTTTCACGAGTGGGTTTCGAACCTTCTGATTATTAGGTAAATTTATAGGTTTATCTATAATTCTTTTTGCATTTCCAACTCGGCCTTATCACCACTTAAGGTGAAGGGTAAGGCACACTAGCGCCTCTAATGGATTTAATTTGATAACTGCTAAACTGGTTTTTTTTTTCAAACATTGCGGACCTTCCGACACTATATAGGCAAACATCTATTATTTAATAATTGTGCACTACTTGTAGGTTTGTTTTTGTATTCATTCGCTAACACCAAAAGTGGTCATTGTTTGTGAATAATTGCGATAGCCCGTTTTGTGAATAAACCACGCAACAAAAAGTAGTGCACAATTATTAAATAAATACTATGGATGCTTTCCTGTTCAATTTGCCATAATGCTTCCCATTGTAGAATAAATATTACAATAGGTACAATATAAGTCATATAAATATTGAAAAGGGATACTTTCTTTTATTGGCCGGTTAAATAGTAAGTTAACCGTGTTTTACGTAACGGGTTCAGTTTGTCAAAGAGTTAAAATCGAAAAGGACGAAGAAAAAAACAAAATAACAATAGCATATTTCTTTAACAGTTATTATTGAAAGGCCGACAAACAGATAATTTTATTACAACCATTCTGTTTTGTTTTGCGGAAACATTTCAATAGGTATCCTTTCTCTAACCTTTTCTAATTGTACAGTTAGAAAGTCATAAACGAAATTTGCTTTTGTGTTTTTTTAAAGGGTTTTATAGTGTTTTGTTTAATTTATTTTCTTAGTCATTCAATAAGTAAATATCCTTAAATCCCATCCATTCACACATTTAAAGAGCTTCTGAAAAAAATCTACCTTTCCGATTATCACTGTTCTGCTGCAAAACTGCCGTATTCGCTACTTTCCTACCTGAGACTACTATTATGTTTAAGTAGGCTTATTTATATATATGATATTTATACCTATAAGTAAAACAAACACAATACCTATAGGTATAAATATCATATAAATAAGCCTATGTATATATAAGGTCCCTTTTATCAACGGCAAATATTTTGACAAAACATCTAATTATATCAGAGAAATAAGACCCGAGCATTTAAAAAAAAATCAGGCTAGTTTTTTTTTAACTTTTCCTGACACATAAATTGAAATATTTTTAAGAGCGGCCTCTCTGTTTCGGCTCCTTTGAATTGAAACTAACGAAAGTGCTTTGTTTTTCTTTTTAATCGTAATGTCTTTTGGCGTTTTTTTTAAAAAACAAGCGTATAAAAAATTCAGGTTTTTTTATAAAATAGTTTATATATGTTGTTGAATTTATCCTTAAAATATTTGCAGTTGATAAAATGTGACCTTACATGTATGTATTTATCATTATTGTCATTGTCATTATATGCCGCTTTTCAAAGGGAAAGGATCACAACAGGACTGCAAAAATTACCGCGGAATCAGCCTTCTCAGTGTTGTCGGCAAACTGTATGCTAAGGTGTTGATTAATAGGGTTGTGAAAGAGACGGAAGAAAAGATTTGGGATGCACAAGCGGGATTCAGAAAGGGAATGGGATGTACGGATCAGGTTTTTTCCTTGCGTTGCATAGCGGAAAAATTTTTGGCCAAAAACCAAAAAGTCTATTGCATTTTCGTGGACCTGGAAAAGCCTATGATCGGGTGAAAAGGAATGAGTTATGGTTGTCTTTATCCGCGCATGGGGTGAGCAGCTGTCTGATACGAGCGCTGAAATCTCTCTATAAGTGTTCCAGTGCTTGCGTCAGAATAAACGGGGCGTACACTGACTGGTTTGACATCCATAAAGGGGTTAGACAGGGTTGTGTAGCGTCCCCATGGCTGTTCAACCTATTCATGGATGACTGTTTGACAGATCTGAAAAATAGTGATTATGGACTGAGAATGGATGGGTTGCTTGTTAAATGCCTTCTCTACGCTGAAGATCAAGTCATACTTGCGTCGTCGGCCGACGAGTTGCAGGAAATGGTAACATTAATGAATGCGTCGTTAGAAGCGAGAGGTATGAAAGTGAACGTAAGTAAGACAAAAACCATGGTTTTTGAAAGAGAGGAGGACATGACAGAATGTGATGTTTTAATTGGAGGTGAAAAAGTAGAACAAGTGAAAGAATTTGTGTATCTGGGGACTAGGTTCACGAGGGATGGAAGGCATGAGGGTGATATTGATAGAAGAGTGAATGCAGGGAATATGGTGAATGGAGCGCTGCATGCCTTTATGAACAGTCAGAAAGTGTCAGAGAAGGCGCGACTGGCTGTTCATGCGGGGGTGCTGGTGCCGACGCTTATGTACGGAAGTGAGAGTTGGGTATGGCAAAAGAAGGATGAAAGTAGGATAAATGCAGTGGAAATGAGAGCATTGCGAAGTATGGCAGGAGTGACATTGAGTGATAGAATGAGGAATAGCAAAATTAGAGAGCGTTGTGGTGTGAAAGAGGATGTTGTCACTAAAATTGAGATGGGAATGCTAAGATGGTTTGGGCATATGGAAAGGATGGATGAAAGGCGATTAACGAAACAAATTTACAAGGCGAGGGTGGATGGAGCTGTTGGAAAGGGTCGGCCTAGACGGACGTACTTAGGACAAGTCCAAGACGTACTAAGAAAAGGTCAGGTCAGGAGTACCCATAACCGACGAGCATGTATGAAAGGAGTAATGAGAGTGGAGGAGGCGCAAGAGGTGTGTCAGGACCGTAGCAAGTGGAAGGATGTGGTCTCTGCCTACCCCGTTGGGAAAAAGGCGTGATGGTATGTAGTATGTATGTATTATATATATTTATCATTATTATTATTGACGTAGAAAAATTTGCAAAATCAACTTTTTAAAATTTAACTTTAGACATTAAAAAAATAACAATTATAATAATCAGTCTAGAAAACGTGAGATATATTCATTGGTTGACTTAAAAATTAGACAGCTACAAAATCACAGCTTCGTTCGACAATTTTCACATAGTGGCTTAATAAATCTGAACACACACTTTACCCAACCTGGGAATTAAACCTGGGACTTTCGGGTACCGAGCGCTATGCCACTCGGCCACCGAGACGTTTGAACGATTAGCTGTTTATAATTAAAGTGCTCTTCAAGCAGCATTCCACTAATTACACATCACAGCGATTAACCAATTATCGGGATAGAGTAACTATTCAAAGACAATTTGCCTATTCGCCTGAAAAGTCTATATAATTTGCGTGTAATAGAATTTACATGGAGGTAACCAAAGGTAATTTATGCCACTCTCTCAGTGTTATTTTAACGTTTATTAATTATTTAAATAAATCTATTTACGTCGCCTCCCATCCACGGGGGGCGACCGTTCCGTCAGCCTATGTAGCCCTTCAAGGGCTATAGGCATCCCCAGGGGGTGTTTAGTCAGTAGGAGTCTGACACAGGCTAGCTCAACCGCTTGAGGTAGAACCGTACATGTGGTATCCACCTCCCCCCACCTCCGGGTTGCTAGTTTTAGCAGGTGGGTGCCCCATCTGCGGGTTCAAAAAAAAATTAGGTCAAAAATTAATTTTAATATTTTTTATATAATTATATTTTTTATTTTAAACTTACTAATAGAATCACTTCGGTAACGGCGCACGGTCTGCGATTGCTAAGGTTAAGCTACTTTCGCAAAGGCCGGTCATCGGATGGGTGACCAAAAATGTATCATCTCGAGCTCCTCCGTGCTTCGGAGGTACGTAAAGCCGTTGGTCCCTGCTGCTTAGCAGTCGTTAACAACCAGCAATCCGCACTGGGCCCGTGGTGGTTTGTGACCCGTTCTCCCTATCAATCTATAGAGAAGGCTCGTGCCCCAGCTGGGCATAAAATGAGCTGATGATGATGGTAAAGGGTGTTACAAAATCTTAACAAATATGGTTGTGGATGGGTTTTTAGGTCCTAATTTAATAATTAGTATAAATAGTGGCCTTCTTGCGACTTTGTCCGCTTGAGAACACCCGTATCCCATGATGAACCCCTATGACAGCGCCAACTACCGGGTCCAATTTTTTTTTGTCTTGTTCACAGTATGCAATTATTTCATCGCAAACGAAGAAACTTGTAGAATCATTTCTTTGTTGCACCACCAAATTATAGAATGCTCTCCCAGCACACGTATTTCCTACAACATACGACATTTACATTAAAAAAAGTGTGTCGTATATATCACGCAATATTACAAATAAACTATTAATATGAAAAAGCAAAAAAAAAAAATTTTTTGTGCTAATTATTGCACTTAAGCTGACTTGAGTATTTATAAAATTCAGTGAAAAAATTAAATGCCTACCCGACCAAGCCAGGGATCGAACCTGGGTCTTCCGCAATCCAATTTTCAATTTTCAGCAATTTAATTTTTTCACTGTAATTTATATATATTAAAAAAAAAAAATTGTTTACTTAGAGAGAAAACTATTTATATTGAGAAGCATTTTACAGATTAAAGCCAATTTTCTACGCAGTTCTAAATATATAAATCTAGACAAGTATGAGCCATTAATCACCACCAAGTTTAAGTCAATACTGTTGAATAAAACAGTCAGACACTGTTCCATAATAACGGCTATCGGTCGTATGACGTTCGATCATACAATTTCCTATAATTATTGGAGTCGCAACTAGTACAAAAGAGCATGGACAGACAGATTAATATTTCACTAGTCGTCTCTGCGTCGCGTCGCGTTTACAGCATACGATTTAATTAAGAAAGTTTGCTGTTAGCCTCGGACTACACAGTACTTACTGCGTCACCGGACTATAGTCTGTTCCAAATATAAAGTCCTTTTTTACGTTACATACAACATAACTGCGCACGTTTTTAATAAAAGATTCTAAAATAAACAATAGTTGTCTAAGGAAGTAAATCACTATTTGAAAAAAAAATTAATACAAAACATTTAATTATTTCACAGACGAAATTAACTACAGATATCTCACTTTCATAATGAAAACTTAACTATAAAAATTAAATAATATTAAATCGCAATCTCACGGTTCATCTACATGTTCAACTGTTGATTTTTTCATATAGTGATGAGACAATAAATCGCGTAAAATAGGTGTTACTCGGAATGGCATTGACCCTACTAGATTCTCCTTAGTAATCGTAGAGTTCAGATCAGATCGAGAGCGGTAAATCCAGTAAATTGTTATTAAAATTATTTTATGCGATCTGAATCTTTCCGCAGTAGACTTTTATCATCATCATCATCAGCTCACTTTATGTCCTCACTGCTGAGGCACGAGCCTTCCTTATAGATGGATAGGGAGAACGGACCATAAACCACCACGCAGGCCCAGTGCGGGTTGGCTGTTGTTAACGACTGCTAATGCAGCCGGTACCAACGGCTTTACGTGCCTTCCCGAAGCACGGAGGAGCTCGAGATGATACATTTTTAGTCACCCATCCGATGATCGGCCTTTGCGTAAGCAACCTCAGCACTCGCAGACCGGGCGCGTTAACCACTGCGCCATCGAGCTCCTCAACTTTAAATCGCATAAATCCAAGTTTTTTTTAATATTTTTTTTTAATCTTTGGTGTCACCGATGGCAACTTTTTCATTCCGTACGAAGAAATTTGGAGAATTTATTCTTTGTCACACCACCAATACATGGAATGCTCTCCCAGAACACGTATTCCCATCCTTCCTACAACTTGGGGTCCTTTAAACGAGGTGTGAAGAAGCAGCTTGCGGGTCGGCAAAGTGAGAACGGCTGGTGAGGCACAATCCTGCTTCACCAGCTGTGGAGCATCTGGACTCTGCTTCTGCTTAACATCAGGTAGACCGTAGTCATTTGTCATTTGAAGATTGTATGGAATACCGAAATGGATAATGGAGCTTAACGTGATTGGATGTAATACTCGCCCCCGGCACTCGGTCGTGTCGTGATCGTAACGTGTAAATTCGTTCACACTTGACGATTCCCTTTGAGTCGGCAATCGGGGCTGTCCGATTATGAATATTAAATTGGTGCCATATCGATACAAAATCGATACGATAGTCGGAACTGCAGTTGTTACCAGATTTGTTTGATTTTTTAATAACATATTCGTCACTGAATAACAATTGTAGAGTTTCATTGTGGTCTGTATTCAAATGTTACTAAAGTCAAAAATTAGTTGATGACCTCTATTTTTAATGATTATGGGATAAAAATGCTGATCATTGGTTCCTGTCGAACACTGGGTACCACTATCCTACTTTGTCTTATTTGCTACTACCCTGTTCGTTAAGGAGGTCGATGAAGCAAAAGTTAACGCGCTCGGTTTGCAATTACTAAAATTAAGCGACTTTCGCAAAGGCTGGTCATCGGATGGGTGACCAAAAATCTCTCTCATCTCACGCCCTCCGTGCTTCGGAAGGCATGCTAAAGTGGTCCCGGTTACATGTGCATTCGTTAACAACCACGAATCTGCGCTGGGCCCGCGTGGTGCTTTATGGCTCTATCCATCCATAGGAAGGTTCGTGCCCCAACAGTGGGCACATACAAATGAGCTGGTGATAATGGTGATTAGGTACTGTCCGTTCACACAATATACCTTCCATCAGTAATAATTTCATTTTTAATTTTAATTTATTTACAGAAGTGAAAACTGTATATTTACTGGTAGAAATCTGTAAAATTTTTGACTCTGTTAAAGAGAGCAAAGAAATGCCCTTAGTGAGTTTCTTGCCGGTTCTTCTCAGTACAGGTCTCCCACCCTGTGTGGACTTACGAACCGATGGCATAGTGACATTCATAAGAGCTATTCGTAGCCTAAACTGAATATAGGGTTTTGAATTTTGAATAAGACCTTTTCCCTTATAACCAGGACGTTTCCATGACATTGCCGTAGATAATTAATGTATGAAAAAATCTGGTCTATAAATGCACCGCGTCGCCCCGCCCAGACTTCGTCCGCCCCTCCTACCAAGTTATTTATAGCGTCTCACTTAAATACCCATTTAAGAGCTTTTATTTTATGCGGTTTCAATTAGGAAGGAGGTTAGTAATCAGTCTTTAAACTAGGGATGCACAGACTACGGCCCGCGGGCCGCATGCGGCCCGCCGGTCGAATACTGGTGGCCCGCCGACAGCAAAAATAATACTCTCGTACATTCGATTTCAATTCAATTTGAATACATTATTATCAATTTTTCATTGTCTTTAATTACCTATACTTCTGGTGGCCCACCATCAGTTCATAATTTGCCCGAGTGGCCCCTAGTCTTAATAAGTCTGTGCATCCATGCTTTAAACTGTCCCACTGCTGGGCAAAGGCCTCCAACATTGAAATCAAAGTTGTCACTACAATAGGGAAGTTGTTAACACAATAATTAAGTCTAGAATATTAAACGCTTAAATGACATTACGTAAGAGTTATTTAATGAAATAAGTGTAGAGTTCATTAGGTTTGGTTAGGTTAGTATGTAGACCAAAAACGCGCGAGCCGAGCGAGCGGAGCGAGCGTGCCGCGGCAGCGGCCGGCAAAGCGCCAGAAACGACGTTTTTTTAGATACCTAAACCTTACCTTTTAGACATAAGTACATAAAAAAGCTGACGTTTGAAATTGTTACCTTAACCGGAATTGTGGGTCCATGAATATAGACTTCCTGAGATATGATAGTTCTGCCTCTTAATTATTATGGATATTAAATGTATGCCTAAAGATGATTCTGACTTATGAAATTATGGGTTTCGAATGTATGATTAATGAGTGAGTGCCAAATGATTTTCTGCGAAATGAAGTTTATGCTTTCCGCTGTTATGCATAATAAAATTATGACATAAAAAGTTCTGCGATAAAAGGTAGACCCCTCCACAATAGCTTGTTATAAGAAACGCACTTTATTCATAATTCTCAAATATCGAGAAACTTCTTTGACTTCGAGAATCTTATCTCTTAATATCGGAACACAAGAATATTACTAACATTGTTTTAATGGCGATAGAATAAAGCAAGATGGTGGTAGCTTGCCAGGCGGCCTTAAAGTAAGCCCTGCCACCAACTAAGCTGTGCATAATAATATGTATGTATATACATACCTCCAATAACTGAACTTGGGACCTCTGATAACGGTCATTTAACCAATAGACGAGAAAAGTGTCCTTGTTAGAGTTAGAGGGTTTGAGTTCAACATTGGGTAATTGAAAACAGTGTTGAAAAAATTCCACGAGCGGAAGAAAAAAAATATCAACATTATTTTTATAAAAACTTTTTCGTCAAAAAAACTTTTTTTAAAATTGTAATAATTGAGTCGTTCGCATCAAATAATCAATGAGAAGATTGTAATTATTCTAAGTCAGAATTCCGTTGAAATGCCAAAAGCAGTTACACACCGGAATTTATTCGAAACATACCGATAAATAAACTACTCTAATAATATTTCTTCGTAAACTCTATCCGTGGTGTTGTTTATGGCGCTGCGTTTAGTTTCATTGTCTACGACTTTATGACGCACGACTCGAACAATGAGGTGCAATAGGCTGAGATTATTGTCTATGGTATGGTACAGTTTGTACAAATAACATTGTTCTGAGTAAATCTGAATCCACACAATAAGAGGACTCCAGAAGGTAAGGTTTATAGATGACGTGCTTAAGCAACGCACACATAGACACCTCACACTGACACACTTTTAACCGCCTCTGTAGTCTAGTGGCTAAGACCACCAGTTTAAACCCAGAGGTCCCGGGTTCGATTCCCAGCGGGGGGTACATGTCTGTGTACTCAGTTTGGTTGGTGGTAGGGCTTGTTTGTCCGCCTGGCTAGCTACCACCATCTTATCTAAATATATCGCCTTAACATCAATGTTTGTAGCGTTGTTGTGTTCCGGCAGCTACAGATAAGATAGCCAGTGTCTCACTAGTTGAGGATCCCGGGTGACGTGCGCTTCCACCATTGGCCTTATAATCACTTAATATCAGGTGAGATATAGGCACTGTGTTTACCCGTAAATAATATATTTAAAAAAGAAAGAATCTCGCAACAGAGTGCGTAGTGTTGTCAGTTTTGTTTACTATCTAGTATTCATTCTAGTATTCATTTGATTACGTTTACGAAATCGAAAATTAGTATAGCATTGAAGCAGTGCCTCCTGGCGACATACGAGAAGAGTAAAAGTTTTGCATAGGTACAAATTCTCGTTTCCGTTAACGTGATCGAATGTCAAAAATATCTCCCTCAGCTCGCAAAAGTCCGAGCGCAGCCAGAAGCTGTGTCGGTTTTTTTTTCATATATTAAAAGGAGGCAAACGAGCATGCGGGTCACCTGATGGAAAGTAATCGCCGCCGCCCATGGACACCCGCAAAACCAAAGTAATTGCAGATGCGTTGCTGGCCTTGAGGAAGGAGTTGGATCTTGAGGAGGAAGTAGGAATTGGAAGGGGGGAGGGGTGAGAGATGGGCTTCCGGTACTTTCACTCACCAGACGAAACGCAACAGCAACGAGTGCCATTGTTTCACGCCGATATTCTGTGAGAGGGTGGTATTATGCTGGGCGAGAAATGGGCCGCCATTTCGTGCTGCAACGCAGCGTAGCTCTACCACTCAGAGAAAGTCCGTGAGAGGTTGTCTAAATGTGTGCGTTGCTTGAGCGCCGTATGTATGAACATTGCCTTCTGCAATCTCTTTATTTTGTGATTGTGCTGTGTAAATCTAAGAATTGTCCTTTCGTTTTCGTTCTGTGCGCTCATGCTAATTTTGTTCTGACATAAATGGAGCTTTAAAGAGAGATTTATTACTTTTGGGGTTCATTCGGTTTAACAAGAATGATTGTTTAAAATTTTAATAGTTTAAAAAATGTATTTTTTGAAAATGATGGCAGGTTCATATAAAGTAGATAAGTCTTTGTTGTTATATAATTATGAGAATTCATTTACGTAATACTAGTATTACATTTTAGAAAAAGAATAATGGATGGATTTTTGTACATTAAAAAGACGTCTAATCTATTAAAAAAAATATATGTCTAGGTTGAATTATAATAATTATCGATATTATAGCATAAACATACATATTTTTTTGTTTGACATTGATATAAACAGAAATTGAGGAAAACAATAAAATCGACATTTATCTTCAAATATTTATCTGTAATGTTAGTTTTTTACGTTTTATTGTACAGTCACGAGCATGGTAAGCAATGTAACTCTTAATACATTCGAATAAGAGTCAAAACCAGTCGTAAATATTTTGTTACATTTGAAGACAAAATCGTACATAAAAATATTTGAATGCAAAACAAATTTATATGAAACTAGCTGACCGGCGAACTTCGTACCGCTTTAACAGTTTCCATGAGATTTCCATGACAACAAAACAAACAAATCATTCGTCCGCTTAAGAACACCCGTATCCTAGGATGGACCCCTATAGCAGCGCCACCTACCGGATCCAATTGTAAATCTAAACCATTCTCGAATCCACACACACACACGCACAACACCCACAAAAAAATTCATTCAAATCGGTCCAGCCGTTTAGAAGGAGTACAATTTCATACACACACGCACAGAAGATTTATATATAAAGCAAAGCAATATTTAGCAAAATTTGCTGAAATTCAGTAAAGAAGAAAGTTGGTTTAAAATCAATTTAAAATCTACGGAACCTTAATCCTTAACGACGATTTATTGCTAGCCAAGTCGTAACAAAAGCCTTCTGTATTATATGGCGGCAAGCAGCAGCGTTATTTGTTAACAATTATATCTACTTTTGCTACCTGGGTTTGTTTAAATTACGCAGAAACATTTTGACAATTAAGAGAAAACACTAAGGTCGACTGATTATGTGAAAAGTAGACAAAATCAACGTTTCGTAGTCCCCTGATTCCTCCTCCAAAACTGGACCGATTTAATTAATTTTTTCATAAAAAATTAAAGAAAAGCTTTGGCTGTGTCCCTATGTTTTGCTTTTTTTTATATAATCTCGTCAAATTTGTTTGCTGGATGTCTGAACACAGCAAAAATCTGGCCAACTTTTTAAGTTTTTAAAGGTTCATATCTTTTTTAATAATTAATTTTTGAAAAAAAAGCAAAACATAGGGACACAGCCAAAGCCTTCCTTTAATTTTTAATGAAAAAAGTAATTAAATCGGTTCAGTTTTGGAAAAGGAAACAGGGGACTACGAAACGTTGATTTTTTTCTACTTTTCATACGAGTATAATCAGTGGACCTTAGTGTTTCCTCTTAAGCTTTGGAAAGGTCTCACTTTCGTTAGCAGTTTTTTTTGCTGCCTTGGCTTATTGCATGTTTTCTTAACACTATAGCAAATAAGGTGATTTGCGATTATTTTTATGGTAAAGCTACTTACCGATGTCCTTTGTATTTTTTGTTAACTCTATGGTAAATGGGGTATTTGGAAGTTGGAAGTATTAAAAGCTAGCGTCCGGTTGCAAAAATTAAATTGATTAAAAGCCATTACCTGTAAAAAGGTACGACGAGACAGTGAGAGAAATCCAAGTCCTCAGTATCTGTAGCTTTCTCCTTGCATTCTAGTAAGTAAGGTCTAGACGCCCGCCCGTCATCATCATCATCATCATCAGCTCATTTTTACGTCTCAACTGCTGGGGCACGAGCCTTCCCTATGGATGGATAAGGAGACCGGCCGTAAACCACCACGCGGGCAAAGTGCGGCTTGGTGGTTGTCAACAACTGCTAATGCAACCGAAACCAACGGCTTTACGTGCCTTCTGAAGCACGGAGGAGCTCGAGATGATACATTTTTGGTCACTCATCCGATGACCGGCCTTTGTGAAAGATGCTTAACCTCAGCTCTCACAGACCAGGCGCGTTAACCACTGCGCCATTGAGCTCCTCAATGCTCATCATCCTTTCCAAAGCTTCCACATTTCTTCAATTAATGTTTAAGACATATACGTAAAGTTCTGTGGAGGAAAACTGACAGTTTGTGGTAATTTGATGTGCAGTGGGCGATTTTCCGTCCCCCCAAAAAAAAAGAAATTAGTTCCAAATGACTTCATAGATGGCGCTTAGTAAAAGGCGAGTCCATGGAGAGCACGTGTATGGCTGCGTAATATTTATTCCATTGCCTTTTTTTTTTATTTTTTTTTTTATATGGCTTTGCACAAGCATTTAGCCAATGAAAAAGTCTTACATTACATTAAATAAACAATATTTCTTTCATGTATGATGATGATGAATGATAATCTATTTTCTTGAGAGAATTTAAAAAGTGATGTTGCACTGTTTTGTTTCATTTGCCAACACTCATGCACACTTACGAACACTTAATGGTTAATAATCTACCATTATTTCATATTAATATTCGACATAACACAAATTTTAGAAAATAAAACAAAACCGCAGACTTGACTCTTCATTTTCCCGCCAAGAAGTCTACTTTTTCATTGCCTTTATTCAACTGTCAAACTGTGAACAAAATAAAGTTCACTCTGGGTACTGCACAATTTACTATAGCTACTATGTACGGCTCGACTTTAATAAAATTAAATAATAAATAAATAAATACTAATATTGTAACAACTCTTGTATAGTTATGGAGAGCAATAAATGATTGAATTGAATTGAATTGAATAAAACGCCATCTATCGAGTTTTTTTTTTGAATTTTTATTTTTTAATTTGGGTTGTAGAAAATCGTTCATTGTACAGGCATTTGTACCTGTACCATTTAATAATCAATATGGTTATTTTAATCAGTTACTTTGTTTCAGAATCCCTATTTCTACGTCGTGCTGTCAAACAATGGTTGATCACAAAACATTTGAAGAAACAAACAGTTATTGGAATAAAGTTGCAGTTGCATATTATTCGGCTTTTTTATAAGGTTTTTAGGGACAATTTTATATACATTTTTAAGGTTATCTGATCTTTATCCGTGCTATAAGAGAAGAATGTATTTTATCCTGGATAATATAAAAGAACACTAAAAATAAATAAATCTGAGTAGAATTATTAAATAAATATAATGCAGGACATAATAGATAGTCTTCGTAAATTATTACAATGGAACGATGAAAAAATCGTTGTTAAAAATGAACCAAATGAAGCATTATCTTTCAACCTTGATAATACAATACAAACAAGTTCTATGACACCAGACAAAGTTCTAAAAGAAGAAGTTAAAACCAATATTTATCACAAAGATGTTGTAAGTTACAATCCAGATATTTGTATCAAAGACACGGAAATGATAGTTGTGGAAAATAATAATAAAGAAACACAACATCTACAGGACACAATCAAAGACGGAGAAGATATTCAAAATCGTTTTTCTGAATGTGAAAAAGACAAAAACGTCGCGGAAAATGAACCCAAAGATACTTTATTTCCCAATATTGGCAATGTATCACAAACAAATACTGCAAAATCAAACAATATTACAAGAGAAAAATATAACAATAGTAATGATTCAGACACTAATATCAAAGATACCGGAATAGTACTTAGTGAAAACAATAATAGAGAAATACTTGATCCCATTGATGAAAGAAATCAATTAAATAATGCAGAAAGAAATAACTTAGATGCCGATGAGACAAATGAAGTATATCTAGATTGGTCTTTTGATTCTATTCCAGCAAGGAAAGAAGATGAGAATGATTCGAAGCCACTCAAAACGTTTTGCGACAAAAGCATACTATGCAAAAGTTTTCATACTGATATAGGTATCAATCATACTGGTAATGAAAGATTCAGTGAATCTGAGGTAAAATACAAAGCGGTAACTGATTTTAACGAAGTTAAAATATTAATCGAAAATCATTTGAAATCGAACCGTAAAAATATTACCAGAGATTTATTGCAAAAAGATATCAGCCATATTAACAAGAAAATATATATCCTTGACAAGGATAAAAAGAATAACTAAAGGATTGGATACTTCATTTGTTTAGACTGAATTGGTTATCAAATTATTTCGTAGCTTTGCCTTTTACATAATAAATTTATTGTTTTATAATTTTTTTTTTTTTTAAATATTTACGGGTAAGCACAGTGCCTTGATCTCACCTGATGTTAAGTGATGATAAAGCCAATGATGGAAGCGCACTTCACCCGGGACCCTCAACTAGTGAGGTACTGGCTATCTTATCTCTAGCTGCCGGAACGCAATAATGCTACAAACATTGATGTTATGGCGACATATTTAGATAAGAAGGTGGTAGGTAGCCAGGCGGACAAATAAGTCCTACCACTAACCAAACCGAGTACACAAAGATGTACCCCCCGCTGGGAATCGAACCCGGGACCTCTGGGTCTAAACCGGTGGTCTTACCCACTAGACCACAGAGGCGATTATTTACTATAATTAATAGTATTTTATATAAATCACTTTTTTCGGATCTATTTTGATTATTTAATTAACATAATATTATTTTATTCTGACGTGTCTTAACATTTTCAAGGAATCGAACCTGATTTAAAAATAGAAATAGAAAAAATCTTTATTTGTTACTGTTATGGAGTAGTGGACTGTATGATGAATTAATTGATGGAAACACGTAGTATTTTGTAAATGTTCAATGTTTATTTCAGTAAGTACAACAATTCGTAGCAAAAACAACTTGACAACTAAAAAATCCGTCACTTGGAAAAAAAAAAGTCTTTTAAAAGGTAAGAAAGGTTTGAACCAGCCAGTCGCCAACAGTTACAATACATCACACATAATTGAATACACAGGAACATCACGAAAGACGCTGAAGCAAACAGCTTGCGATTGCTAAAGTTAAGTGACTTTTGAATAAAGTCGATCATAGGATGGGTGACCAAAATTCTTTAACAGTTTCTAGTCCTAACCTTAAGTTAAAGCGTTTACCTTTTCGAGTCTTCACGTGATATTTTTTCTTCGATAAAAAAAACTAATTTTTAATCAAAAGACAAATAGCAATCAATCAGAATTTAGTTAAGTTTAACTGTTAAATAAACTGAGCTGTATAGCTTCTGTTAGAAAGGGTATAGAGTTTATTTTAGCTTGGCTTCCTTTTTGTGGCTATTTGCTGAGATTAGGGTAGGGTAGCAAGTCAAATATGTCAAGTTGTCATGTCGTACAAGGAATCATTTTTTAGTACCTTTTATCTGGACGATTGATAAGAAATGTATTTAACATAAATACGTTGTTTATTATCAAGTATTGTAGGTACATACAGCATCATATTAATCGAAACACCATAGCGGTTAAAATATCTATCACCTATCTTATCTTAGTGGGGCCTGCTGAGGTTTCCCTCTTGCAGTAACACTTCAACCCATCGGGATCATTTGTGCAACCTCGTCCTTTCACTCTTCTTCCTCTGTAAAGATAGATGCCATAAGTTTGGCCACGTCCTTAAGAGCGAAGAGCCTGTAGTCCTCTGGTTTCGGATAAGCCGACCCCAGGAGTCCCATTCTTTTCCTAGCCAGAGAGTCACAGTCACACAGTAGGTGCTGCATTGACTCCGTTTCTTCTCCACATGCCCTACATAAGCTGTTTGTTGAAAATATGAGAGGTTTGTCAACAACATACTTTGAAGTTTTAAAGATAAAGTTTAACTGAAAATAGAAGGTTGGGAATTAAAACTATCTTCGCCTCCTTCGTTTTACATGTTTAGCCGAGAAATGTCCCACTGCTGGGCTTTGAGAAGATGCCATAACCCACGATGTTAACGACCCAGCTGGGAACCGTTTACACGAAAGTTGCTTAACTTGCATCATCATCATCATCATATCAGCCAAAAGACGTCCACTGCTGGACAAAGGCCTCCCTCAAGGATAAATAGTTTTGAGGGGAATTTGCCATAATCGCCACGCTTGGCAGGCGGGTTGGCGATCGCAGTAAGGTGAGAATAATCACAGAGAGACGCTGCTGCCCATCCTCTGGAATGGTCTCGTAGTCGCCTTCTACGACACCCACGGGATGAGATGGAGTGGTGCAATTCTTTATTAATTCTTTATTCTTTATTCCTAACTTTTGTGCGACTGCGATTCTTTGGCTAGGAAATAATGGGACTTCTGGGATCGGCCTATCCGAAACCAGAATACTCCAGGCTTTTTGCTCTCAAAGTCATTGCCAAAGTTATGGCATCTATCTTTACAGAGGTAGAAGAGTGAGAGGATGGAGTTGCAGATAATGTCCCGATTGGTCGAAGTGCTAATAAGAGAGGGAAACCTCAGCTGATCCCACTAAGATAAGATAAGATAAGATCTTCCTAACTTAAAACATTGCTAAATAGCTAAACCGCACTCACGACGCCATTAAAAAAGAAACAAAAATATATATAAACCTGTTTTTAGAAAGTGGCACAATAAGTATCGAACTATTTGTATAAAAAAAACTCTTGAAGAATCTTTACAAAAGATGAACGACGAGCTAGCGAAAATATTGAATTGTCATTACGCAGTTAAAGAGATTGCCCAATTTTTTCCCTTTGTTAACGTAAAAGCTGTTCTAGTGATGTGTTGTGTATGCTCACAAAAAATATCGACAGTTTTTAAAGAAGAAACTATAGAGGACCTAGTTTTACACATGAAACAACATATTGAATTCGGCGAGTTGGATAGAGCCACGATATCATTGTTGGTGACCCGCCATGTCATGGGGTGCGGGTTCGAATCCCGCTCCTGATATTTTTACTATTATTTTCAAAAAAAGCTTTGTTATTATTTGTCGGTATTTTATTTATTTTCATAAAATAAGAAGTAATTACATGTAATTTTTTTTCAACTCTCCATAAACCCGAGCAGGCCGATTGCGGATTCGTTATTGGTTGTTAACGACTGCTAATGCAGCCGGGACCAACAGTTTTTTTATCCAATGCATTTAGGAGCTCGAGATGATACATTTTTTATCATCCACTCGATGACCGGCCTTTGCATAAGTTACTTAACTTTAGCAATCGCTTACCAGACGCGTTAACCATATATAAATATGTTGTTTTTTTTTAAATTTAATGTATTATTATTATCGTTGTCGACAAAACTATCGATAAATTTATTAACGCACGTCCCATCACTAAACCAAAGCCATTAGCGGGCTATATCGCTGTCAACCGAGATCGATCAATCATAATCATGCTATTGTTGAAGTTTCGGAAAATGCCCGAATAGTACTAACATTGGCCGGTCACTGCGCGCTCTGCCTAGAAGTAATGATGATGAACAGGCTGTCTCCAGATTTGATGTTGTTAGGAGTTTCGCCGCTTTGATGTAAGTATCACGATGATGTTTCGTTTATTTTTGAAATTAGATTTTTTTTTTTAATATTTGGGAACAATCTAGAATTTCGAAGTAATTTTTTTTTCAAAAGCAATTGTAACGAATTTTCATCGTCATCGTCTAGTTAGTTTTATGTCCCCACTGCTGGGGCACGTGGGCTCAGTGCAGGTTGGTGGTTGTTAACGACTGCTATCCAGCCGGGACCAACGGCTTTACTTGACTTCAATTTTTTACATTTTACATTTCTTTACATTTTTTTTAAACGTTAGTTTAACTTAATTTATACGGTTTTAGAAATTTTCAAGTCGTTTAGTAGACTAAACTTTGTATAATCCTCACGAGCAATTTTAGAGTTCACATAGACAGGTTAACCGCCTATATAGTGTACCTGTTAAAACAACCGGTCTCAGAGCCGGAGGTCCTAGGTTCGATTCCCAGTTTTAGGACTAGTTTGTCCGCCTGGCTATCTACCACAATCTTATCTAAATATGTCGCCATAACATCAATGTTTGTAGCATTGAGTGGTCCGGTAGCTAGAAATAAAAAAGCCAGTACCCCATTCGTTGAGGATCCGGGTGAAATGAGCTTCCACCTACGACCTTATCCAGGTGAGACGAAAGCCAAGCCCATTAAAAAAAAAATTTGTTCGCAACAAAATTTGCGTTAAAAATTATTTGAACATTTTACAAGCCCATAAGTTAAAAAACGACGGGTTGCACTCTGGGAGTGCCGGCAGAAGTGAAAACTTGAATATTAACGTTGTGCATTTTTGATATTTTGGAATGGTTAGGGAATAATTTTGCACGAATTGCTTTAATTATCAGTATAAAAGTACTCTCATTTATGTGGTAGAATACAATATTTATTTATTGGGCTATCGTACACAAACATGACAATTTATATTACATTAAAAAGTTATATTAAGTTATATTAAAAATTTATATTACGCCGCGCCAGCTGTCTACTCTCCATCCGTCTTACGAATTTTCGATCAGGTCACGTGTCCTGACGCGAGTTTAACATTTTTTACCCATTCCTCTACTCTCCATCCGTCTTACGTATTTTCGATCAGGTCACGTGTCCTGACGGTCACGTGTCCTGACGGTCACTTGTCCTGACGCGAGTTTAACATTTTTTACCCATTCCAAAAAAAGTGCACAACGCCGCTAAAGAAGTTTTACTTCAAAAAAATCACTAAATAATACGTTTAGTGATATTAAAAGTTAACTGTACATAGTTAGGGCAACACAAAGCGAATTGGGTATCGAACTCAAACCGCAATCAGTTGTGGGACAGAACTTTTCAAATATCTAAATGGACCACCCGATCGCTGAAGAGATAATGAAATTTGTTTCTGTGTTCGTGAATCATACATGTTTGAATAAGTATATATTTATTTATTTATTTTACTCTACAGTTATGTCTGCTTCACTTGTAAAGGCTTAAGGCGAAGGGTAAGGCACACTAGCGCCACCAATTGATAATTTGACAATTACTAACTGACCGGATCTTTTTTTGAACATTACGTACCGTCCGACAACAGGAAAGCATCCATAGTATTTATTTAATAATTGTGCATTACTTTTTGTTGCGTGGTTTATTCACAAAACGGGCTATCGCATTTATTCACAAACAATGGCCACTGTTGGTGGTAGCGAATGAATACAAAAACAAACCTAAAAGTAGTGCACAATTATTTAATGATAGATGTTTGCCTAGTGTCGGAAGGTCCGCAATGTTTGAAAAACACAGACATACTTGAAAGGAAGCATTTTATTGCAACTCATAAATAGTTACCCATAATGTTTGGGAGAAATTTCTATATGCCTTCTTTGGGCCATTAGCAAACGTTTCGTTTCAAAGTAATTAAGAATGTCGGTGTTTTTAACTCTTTGCCGGCGGCGCTACAAAAACACAGTGAAACGGAATAAAGGATTCCTCAAGGTTACAGTTTAAGACCGTTTTTTAGTTCTTTGTTCCGCTGAATTTCTAAATTAATGATTACTCTCTCCGTCGCATATTCTTTGTTACATTGTTAGTATGACGAGGAGCTCGAAAGCGTGGTTAACGCAAATGGTCTAAAAAGTTTAGCAATTTTCGCAAAGGTCGGCCATCGGATGGGTGACCAAAAAGTTATCATTTTGAGCTCCTCCGCTCCGTGCTCCTAAGACGCGTAAAGCCGTTGCTCCCGGCTGCATTAGCAGTCGTTAACAACCACCAATCCGCACCGGGCTGTTAAGTATCCTACGGCATATTGCCATATTGCCAAGTCGCTTGTAAGACTGGTAACGTGCTACTACTCTTTATTCGGTCCTAAATCACACTTTAAATACTGTAAGAGTAATTAAGAGTCGCAGTCTAACAAAACACTTAGTAAATTCACTTCTAAGACCGAATGTACTTAGAAATGCATTTAGAAGTGTTAATTAAGAATCAAGTGTAATAGGTCTTATAAGGTGCGCTTATAACACCACTGCTCTGGTTAATATTGTATAAGATATTCTTACATATGACTCTAAGAACATGTTACAAAAATTAATGCTCTTACAGCTTAAATAGACTTACAAAATGCTTTTATAAGGGTTTCTCTCTTAATTATAACACATTATATGAGACTATAGATCTTACAAGCTTTTGTTTGTAAGGGTACTTTGCTAGTTGGGAATCATCACTATCCACCGGCTCATTTTATGTCCCCACTGCTGGGGCACGAGCCTTCCTTATGGATGGATATGGAGAACGGGTCTTAAACCACCACGCCGCCGGCCCTTGGCCACAAAATAAGGAGACTCACAGAGGTAAGATTAATATTTATTTACCGCGCTCGAGCAATGCACACTTAGAGGGTTTTTTTTTGTTGACCCCGCTGATGGGGCACCCATCTGCTAAAACTAGCAACCTGGAGGTGGGAGGAGGTGAATACTTTAGTTTTGACTCCATCCCACCTGATGTTAAGTGGAAATGGAGTCCAGACGCGAAGATAACTGGTGCAGCGTGAAAACAAACGTAGCATCAGTTAACCTCACTCTGCCGGCCCACAAGATGCTTTTTCACGCCTCTTTTGAAGGACCCCATATCATAGGAAGGAGGGAAACGTGTGCTGGTAGATTATTTCATCTTTTGGAGGTGCGACAAAGAGCTGTCTCATTATTTTGTGCCAGTTTGTAATATAAACTAAAGAGTTATGTTCTAAGAAATCGTAATGAATCGCTAAGAAATCGTTCGGAAACAGTTTCCCAAGCGCTTTGTTTGGTAAACATGATCATACACACCTGTTTGTACGCAAGTAGGCATGAGAAGTGCGCACATAGATTTCTCAGAAAGCAATGTTACAAACTATACACAGAAGATCAATGTCAATCAATAGAATTGAAATTAAATAAATGCAAGTTATTAACAATTTTACTTTATTGCTATATAAATGACTAAAAACTACAGACTTATTGCCAAATGACATTATCTACCAGTTAACCAACGGGCGGAGGAGGGAGGAGCTCGATGGCGCAGTGGTTAAGGCGCCCGGTTTGCGATTGCTGACGTTAAGCAACTTTCGCAAAGGCCGGTCATCGGATGGGTGACTAAAAATGTATCATCTCGAGCTCATCCGTGCTTCGGAAGGCACGTAAAGCCGTTGGTCCCGGTTGCATTAGCAGTCGTTAACAACCACCAACCCGCACTGGGCCCGCGTGGTGGTTCATGGCCCGTCTTCCTATCCATCCATAGGGAAGGCTCGTGCCCCAGCAGTGGGGACATAAATGAGCTGATGATGATGATGTTGATGATGATACACAGAAGATCAATGTCAATCAATAGAAATTAAATTAAATTAATGCAAAGTTATTAATAATTTTACTTTATTGCTATATAAATGACTACAAACGGCAGACTTAATGCCAAATGACATTATCTACCAGTTAACCAACGGGCTAAAATACTTGCCTAAAAGTTGATTGAAATTATTTATTGTTTTTCAAAGTTTACTCGAACACATAATGAAATGAAACATTGAAATTACGTTTTGAACTCTTTACAAGGTCCGTGGTCACAGGGCGACTGATTATTATTATTCAAATCAAAAAAATCAAAATGTTTTTTATTCAGAAAAAAATAAAAAAATAAAATAAAATAAAAAAATAAAAATAAAAACTTATTTGTAATAAGTTTTTATTTTATAAATAAAATCTTATTACCCGGTATAATTAATTTTTTTTTAAATTCATTACTCCGGGGTTACACGTAAATCACGTACCACGGACGTCATTTTAAGACAAACGCTAAGAAAGTCAATGCCGTACAGAGGACGTGATCAGCGTCCTGAGACGTTTCACCCACCCGTACCCAGTACGTGATCGGCAGTTATAGTGTTAAGCGGACGAATGCTTTGTTTGTTTTGTTGTCATGGAAACTGTCAAAGCGGTACGAAGTCCGCCGGTCAGCTAGTTTGTTTAGAAATTACAATTTATAAAGTCAAAGCTAAAAATATTTACATAAAAGCTTATACTGACTTTGAATCGTTGTAAAAAAAGGTATATCCATAAATTATAAGCAAATACCAGTGTTCGAGAGGTACCAATGTTCAACAGAAAGCAGTAATCGACATTTGTTTACTTAATGTTTTTTATTTGATATTATTATTATAATTTAGTTTATTTTTACTTGCACCCATTTTTATTTTTTCATAGTTTTATTATTTTTCGCCCAAGGTTGCCTGGAAGAGATTGCTTGTTAGCAATAAGGCCGCCTATTTTGTACTATATGTTTTTATCAATTGTCAGTATCTGGTAGGTTCAAATCCTGCTCGTGGAAATTTTTTCAACATTTGTGTTTTTGTCAGTATCTGTTTTTTTTTTGTGTGCAAATAAAGTTTATTATTATTATTATCTCCTTTATTTATTTTCTTTCTTAAAACTAGATTTTTACAATATTATAATATAAAAACAATAAAACATTATAAAAACCTAATCCTAGAGTACCACCAGCAGCGGGGCAGGGTCCAAACTATTATTATTATTATTATTAATCATTAATAAATAGAGAAAACTGATTTTAGTCTTTAGAAGCAATTTAATACTGACCACTTGCTTCCCTGCTATCATACCGTAGAATGTCAATGATAACCCGTGTTATTTTTTGGCGAAGAAAAATACAATTTGAGTCAACAAAGTAGTCATAAGGTGGTCCACTTACTTTCACTATTTTTTTTCAACATGTTGTACCTTATGGATTTTAATGAAACTTGGCATGCTGTTAGGCAAGGTATAGACAATTATTATATATTTTTTTCAAAGTGGTAATTTAATTTCATCTGATAGAAATCAATAATAAAATAATTTATTTGCATTTTTTTTTTAATATTTTTATTTAGGCTTGGTTCATGGAATGGGCAAATGGGCCCCCGTGGTGGTTTATGGCCCGTTCTCCCTATCCATCCATAGGGAAGGCTTGTGCCCCAGCAGTGGGGACATAAGATGAGCTGATGATGATAAAGAAAAGTATAAAGTCTCTCTCACCATCGAATGCCTCGGTGGCTGAGTGGTAAAAAGCTCGGGCCGATACCTGAAGGCGGGTTCAATTTCCAGGTCGGGCAGTGTGTTTCGGATTTTTCAATGCATAGCCCGGGTTTGTGGTCACCAGCCCGCATTTGACAAGCGTGGTGAGCCATTACCCATCAATTGTAGTGATGAATTTCAATGATAGAGGCCCAGCAGTGGGACATTTATGGGTAATTTACTTTACTTTACTCTCGCCATAACAAGAACTAAGACTTCTTGGCGGGAAAGTGAAGTCATGTCTGCGGTTTTGTTTTAATTTTCGAAAATTTGTGTTATATCGAATATTAATGTAAAATAATGGATTATTATTAACCGTTAAGTGTTCGTGAGTTTGTGTGGTGTGTGTGTGTGTGTGTGTGTGTGTGTGTGTGTGTGGGTGTGTGTGTGTGTGTGTTTGTTTTAAGTACCATACGAGGACGTAGGCCTGAATACACAAGGCACATCCGAGGACGTTTTCAATCCGAGGACTTTTTTGTGAGTCCTCGGTTTGACTTGATTACTGCATCGTACTCTACGTGCGATTTTGAACCTTTCTATATACTTAATAAAGAAAAGTCAACAAATCCTCGGATTGGTCTTGGAAATTTCTGTACACACCCCGACAGAGTGTGAACACCAGGCGGCGCCACTATCGATTTATACACACTTGCTATACACATGAGTCATGTATGTTGTACTGTCTGAGGACTAATGTGTAAATTTTACACTCAAGACCTCGGATTAGTATCAGTATCTGACAAAGTGTATTTAGGTCCTCATATGGATAGATTTTCACGTCGTTATCAAAGAGTGTTGTTTTTCCGTCCTCGTTTTGTAAGAACAAGGAATGTAAGCAAAGTAAGTATTTTTTAAATAGATGATCATTACTTTTAATGCAACCTTCGTTATCAAAGACCTCCCTATTCGAGTGGCTCGCACGCCGTTCTCTGATGTCACCATCTCCGAGGTCATCATATAGAAAAACGAACTTTTTCTATATTGTCCCGGATCTAGGTTGTTGTGGTACCGTCGTTGTTCCTCATTTTCATAACACAATTTAGGAGGTTATCAATTCGGTTGTACCTATATGTTTTTTTATGTGTTTGTTCGCGCATATCTCCGTCATTTATGCACCGATTTGGATGATTTTTTTTTGATCGATAGCTATTTTTCCCGAGATGGTTCTATTTTTACAAGCTTTTATTTAGTTTCATTCACCTGTCCCGGTGTCTGTAATCAAATCTGCAAGTTAAATATGATCCACTTCCCGGTTACCGATTGAGCTAAAATTTTGCATGCATGTGTAAATCGGATGACAATGCAAAATTATTAATACATGAAGCTGATCTGATGATGAAACCGGAAGGTGGCCATAGGAACTTGGTTGTTAAATGACACAACCCCATCGAGTTTGGACTCGTTTGATCCGTCTTGACGAGAACTTTGGTGCTAAATGGTAACTAGGATCTGATGATGGAGCTGGAAGATGGCCATAGGAACTCGGTAATTAAACGACACAACCCCATCGAGTTTGGGCTCGTATGGTTCGTCTTGACGAGTACTTTGGTGCTAGATTATAACCAGGGTCTGATGATGGAGCTATAAGATGGACACAGGAACTCGGTAATTAAACGACACAACCCCATCGAGTTTGGGCTCGTATGGTTCGTCTTGACGAGTACTTTGGTGCTAGATTGTAACCAGGGTCTGATGATGGAGCTAGAAGATGGACACAGGAACTCGGTAATTAAACGACACAACCCCATCGAGTTTGGGCTCGTATGATTCGTCTTGACGAGTACTTTGGTGCTAGATGGTAACTAGGGTATGATGATGGAGCTGGAAGATGACCATAGGAACTCGGGAAAATAAGTTCGTTCGTTTGTTCGTTCCGTTTGTTATGAATGTGGATTCTGTCTTTGTTAAATGCTCCTTTGCTCCTTTCAGAGTAAAAATCTCCGGTCCTCAAATAATCATCTCCATTTCTGTCCCTCTCATATGTACATATGGTTTTGTTCATTCTTTTTTTCAATCCATTCTCCTGTAGAACGCGCTGCCTCTCGAAATCAGGATGGCTACATAAAGAAAGTACGCGAGCTCTTGTTTGATATAATCATGGCAGAATCATCTTAATAACGTCCTATTAGAACTACTTATGTATTTTATGTATGTGTATTTATTGTAGTTTACGTATTTACAATACACATAATTATATGTTTATGTATATACAATATTTATGCATGTGTTATATACTTACATCTAAATTATTTATAATATATCTTATTGAATAAAATGTTATCTTTGCACCACCCTAAGGTTGTCTGGTAGAGAATGCCAGGCATTAAGTCCGCCATGTAATATTTGCTGTTGCTTTATATGTTGCAAAAGTTTAAATCAATAAAAATAAATAAATTTGATGGATTAGATGGATGACCCAATGCTTAGGTGAGCACGTGCCGAGGGCTGAATGGTATGAGGGTGTATAAACATGTCATATTGCTAACGTTGCGCCTCAGGGTACCAGGTGGAACCCTGTTGTACTGAAGCCCTTATACCCCTACAAAGGACCTCTGGGGATGGACCGTTTTTGTCCTATACTCGAGGGAATAACATGAACAAAAAAGAAACTACTACACAAAGAAAGAGACGTTTAGAGAAGGCGAAATTGAAGCGACAGGAAATGATTGCTATGAAAGCGATATCCACAAGCAACATTGCTTCTTAGAAAAAAATATTTTAGCACTAGCTAAACATAGAGAAAACGAAAATATTAAAAAAGTAAAAATAAAATTTAAAAAAAAAAAACATTTTTAAAAACAAGCTTTTAAATATGCAATACGAAATAAACTAGCTGGTTAGGTACCCATCAATAAACAAACATCTCAGACTTCGGAGATATCCTATGGATCTCCTGAATGACGAACAGTACACATATTGTGATTAGTTAATGTATTGAATACAAATGAAAGTAGTTGGTTGTATTCATCAGTGGACAAAGGATCGTGAACTACGGAGATACCCTATAGAACTCTTTAGTTATCAACAGTACACATATTGTGGTTAGTTATTGTATTGAATACGAAGAATAGTAGTTGGTTAGGAACCAATCAGTGGACAAAGGGTCGTGGATTACTGAAATACCTCATAGAACTCCTCAGTGACAAACAGTACAAATATTGTGATTGGTTATTGTGTTGAATAAGAAGAATAGTAACTGGTTAGGTACCTAGCAGTGGACAAAGGGTCGTGGACTACTGAGATACCACATAGAACTCCTCAGTGACAAACAGTACACATATTGTGATTGGTTATTGTGTTGAATACGAATAAAAGTAGCTGGTTAGGGATCTATTAATGGACAAAAGATCTAGCCGTAGTCAACTAACAATCTCTTCGAACTGACACCCCATAAGTTCGCATTGTAGAAGAAACAAAAATATGTGATCAAACATTATCATAACAAAAACAAAAATGTATAAGTAATTGAAAAAAAAAAACGTGTTGAAAAAAATCCACGAGCGGGATTCAAATCCGCTCCATGACATGACGAGTCAGGTGCACTACCAACTACGCTATCGTGGCTCAATCCAACTCGCCGAAATTAATCAACACTATCTACTTTTACTTTATAAGCCAAAGGAGCTCTATTCAATGTCGACAACTACGTCATCAACATCCGATCTTAATATTTTTACAAATATTGAAAGATCAGTTAAGAATTAGGCAAGCTATATTTATGATAATTTACATATTATTTTACGCATATTTGCGAAATATTGTTGTGATTGAGCCACGATAGCATAGTTGGCAGTGCACCTGACGTGGCATGGGTGCGGGTTCGAATCCCGCTCGTGGATTGTTTTTCAACACTTCGTATTTTTCAATTTCTAATTTGTTCGCTCGTTGCTTATTGCGTAAAATTATATGTAAAGAATCATAAATATAGCTTGCCCAATTCTTAACTGATCTTTTGTAAAAATATTAAGATCGGATGTTGATGACGTAGTTGTCGACATTGAATAGAGCTCATTGAACAGAGAGTCATGGGGTACGGGTTCGAATCCCACTCGTGGAAATTTTTCAACTCTTTGTCTTTCTTCTTACCATATTTACTTTTTATTTATTTAAATGTAACTGCATATAAAAGAAGAAATAAAGTATATAAGTTGCGAACCCCCCCGCCCGATCCTCTAAATGCCACTAAACATTTACAGAATACACTAAACATGCACACTAGCCTAGGCCCAAGACACCGTATTCGTAGAACAAGAGTACGACGAGCCGGTTCACACGCGTTCTATACCAGGTACAGACATGTACCTGGGCGCTTCTCCCCACCACCACGACCCGGTCAACCCGAGCCGAGGTCCGAGGCTTTAGAGGCGCCCTCGGGTTGATCCCCCCGATCCGATCCGAACCCCTCGAAGAATCTAGTAGGGCACGGGGACACGCACTAGTGCGTGATGCCTCTAGAAAACCTCAGAAGGTGATAAGTTTCACATGGCTTGAGGAACCCTTTACGTTTCTCGCCGCCCCCGAAAAAAAGCCAGGTGAAGCTGAAAATGCCATCGGCAAACTCTCCAAAAAAAACATACCCTAAATATATATTTTTTTAAATCTTAGAATTTTTGTTTGTCCGTCTGTCTATTTGTTTGTTAGGTACTCTATCACACACAAACCGCTCAAAAGATTTTGATTAAATTTTCTTTGTTAGAAAGCAGAATTATCTAAAAAAGTACGGTGTTACATCTAAATCAGTTGGGTCAGATCATAGACACAGCTTGACTTCTCTGTAGTACACCACCACCATTCATAGTGGTGTATACGAACTTCTTATGGTAAAAAAAATATTTAATATCCTTTATAATCATTTTTATAGCTCTTACGAACGGAGTCACGGGCAAATTTTAATTATCCATAACTAACTTTTTTTTAGAAGTAGCCGTTACTTAGAGTCACTACTAACTAACTACCTTTACCTTTAGGTTTACCAGAACTTCTAACTGCCGGAACACAACAATGTTGATAACATGGTTGTTATGGCGACATATTTAGATAAGATGGTGGTAGCTAGCCAGGCGGAATTAGAACAAGCCCTACCACCGACCAAACCGAGCACAATCTGTACCCCCGCTGGGAATCGAACCAGGGACCTCTGGGTTTGAGTTCTTACCACTAGACCACAGGTGCGGTAAAATTTCTTAAATATGTTAATATTTTTTATGACAATTCTACCACCAGTTTTACCGCCTCTGTGGTCTAGTGATAAGACCACCGGTCTCAGACCCAGCAGTCTTGGTTTGATTCCCAGCGGGGGTTCAATTTATCGCGGTGGCGCATTCTTAATTTAATACCATAAATATAAATAGGATAATTTATAATAAAGCTTCCCCGTAATATTAAAAAAAAAATACGATCACTGATTGTGCATTTCGCCTCTTTAACACAATCAAAAATGTTTGTCTCAATACGAAAATAGCAGTTCACATATACCCCAACGCAAGTTATTGTAAACTTCGCCGCGCCAAGTCAAAACTACTTAATCCTTACAATTACAAGTCCTGACTAGGTATGACTAATCCCTACTTCCATAAATAGATCAGAGAAAATAAATCTAAGCTTTTTACTATTAAATGTTACATTGTTATTACAATGGTAACTAAACCTTTAAGATTTAAATGCATTATAATATTTTTAATATAAAATCATATATTACGTAAGTGAAATAGGAATCATAATAAATTATCACAAGAAGTTACCCGTAGACTGCTGTAATACGTCCGCACCGTATTGGAGTCTTGTGTGCAATCTGCGGCTACTGCAATGCGTGCGACTCTAGTCACAAGCATCGCTAGGTTTCTTTGTGAAATACTGAAAATACTGTGTTGGAGTATTAAAAAATAAATGTTCTCAGATGGTACTTAAAACATGTTATTTTTACACATTAGTGGTCCTCGTATTGTATACGCGGGACTCGGGAAAACGTCCTCACATAGTTTGTGTAAAGTCTAACACAAGGTCCTCGCATTGTACTGGGCTCAAGAAAAAGTGTGTGAAAGCGAGTCCTCGGATTGTCATGTCTAGTCCGGCCATTGGGTCCTCGAAAGGTTAACACAAAAGTCCTCGGAAGGATGTCTCCATAAGCGTTGGCAGTGTATTTTAAGTCCCCGCATTGGTCAACGAAAGTTAATAAACAAAATGCTGCGATAACGCCACAAGAATAGACCTGTCAATTAGCAATGTATGTTCTGTTTCTTTCCATCGTATTAAAAAAGCAATACAACGTCATTAACATAGTTTTTGAGAGAGTCCTCGGATGGGTGATATAAAACCATAGTCCTCGAAAGGCCGTCTGTACAAACAGGGGTGTGTGTGTGTGTGTGAGGGTGTGGGTGTGTGTGTGTGTGTGTGTGTGTGTGAGGGTGTGTGTGTGTGTGTGTGTGTGTGTGTGTGTGTGTGTGTGTGTGTGTGTGTGTGTGTGTGTGTGTGTGTGTGTTGGCAAATGAAACAAAACAGTGCAACGTCACTTTTCAAATTCTCTCAAGAAGTCCGCCCGAGGACTTAGTAAAGCCCCACATCTTTTCTGAGATACTCGAGGTGTTGGGGGGTATATCATTTCTCACTTCTCATTTCTATTATCATTCATCATCATTATACAAAAAAGAAATATTGTTTATTTATGTATTACTTGTTAAAAAAAAATAGTTTGACACTGGCTAAATATGCTAATCGCACGAAGCCATCAACAAAGAGAAAAAAAAACAAGAACTAAACTTTAACATAGAGCCAGCGTGTGTAAAGCTTACGTTAAAGTTTACTCGGTGGATCAATAGATGGCGTTAGTAGTTCTTGAAAGCTTACGTGTCCGTTATGACTACACCAGAGTGACTCGAAGTTTTTTATAAGTTTTAGAGTACTTTAGGAAGACAACTCGTAATAGAATAGAAATAAGGAATATTTATTGATCTGCATAACAACATACCTAACAATAATAAATACAAAAAGGATACACAGATGATTATTAAAAAGTAACACAAAAAACACAAACAAAAATAAATATAAGAAAATATAAAAAAAAAATTTTTTGTGTCTTTAGTAGATAACTTAAAAAAAATTAAAATTTAAAATGGAACTATAGGTCTTTTTACTTAATTTGTGGTCGTTCGATGAATGTGCTTAAAAAGTATTATGACCGCTTTTGTTTCAAAAAAAAATTAAAAAAAAACAGAATAAGTACCTATTGAAAGGCTGTACTCGGTAAATTAGCTACAGGATAGGAACATAAACATATACTAAACTACTAAAGATATATTTTGTGTTCGCATAAACAGAAATACTTTTCTGAACACAAAATATATCTTCAACTTCAGGGAACACCCTAAGAAAGTAAACTAAAGTCTCATTAAGTAATAAGTCGCTGTCTACCAAAAAGAGAGGCCTAACCTAACTCAAAAATCATATTTTTTCAGTACAGCCGTTAAAAATAAGACAAAAAAAATTGTGCCAATCAAAAGATTACACTAAAAAGTGAAATTGACGAAAAACACAGTAGCTGGTATTGGAATGGAATTGGTGGCTTTTTCATATTAAACTTTGGGATAATTAACGATTTTATCATCATCATCATCATCATCAGCTCATTTATGTCCCCACTGCTGGGGCACGAGTCTTCTCTATGGATGAATAGGGAGAACGGGCCACGCGGGCCCAGTGCGGATTGGTGGTTGATAACGACTGCTAATGCAGCCGGGACCAACGGCTTAACGTGCCTTCCGAAGCACGGAAGAGCTCGAGATGATACATTTTTAGTCACCCATCCGATGATCGGCCTTTGCGAAAGTTGCTTAACCTCAGCACTCGCAGACCGGGCGCGTTAACCACTGTGCCATCGAGCTCCTCGAATCGAAGTGCAAGATACAAGGAATAAAATTATATTTTTATGATCAGAGAAAAAAATATAGATAGGTACTTACATCATTGTTAAGGCGACAGACTTCAATTTAAAGGTGGTAGCTAGCCATCATGAGCAAGAATTAACACAAACCAACTCGAGTACACTGAGCTGGAAACAGTATTGGCATCACATAAGAGTGCGCAATATATACATCTATTTAATTTTACTTTTGTTAAATGTCACTTTTATGTAAATGATGACTTACTTACTTCATTACTTACTTACTTAACAAATGTTGTTAAGTGATATCCATAAAAAAAATCTTTCTTTCTGGCGTGGGGTAAGTACTTACCCCACGCCAGAAACGAACCAAGGATTTTCAGGCTTAAGACCGGTGCTTAGCCATAGATAGATAATATGTATCGTTCGTTATCTTTCGATAAATATACAATGTTATTGACATTAAACTTGTAACGATTAGTCTATCAGTTAGTTTACAAACAAGCCGACATGTTGTTTGTCAACAGATACAAATTGTGTTACATAAATGGTTAGTACTTATTATTAACAATGATTCATACTCTTGGTGATAGATAACATATACTATATTTTCGTCACGATAGGTATATTTCATGTTATCTGAGTGAACTAAATTAATAACTAATTATATATTTTTCAAATACGAGTAATGATGTTGTTTATTGTATCGAATCTTTTTGCCCAAAGGGCATAACTTAAAATTTCATAATTTTGGCAATGAGCAAAAAAGAAAATAAAACATTTTTCTTTTGTTTTTATACTTCAAAAATTAAGTTCTAGGAAGAACGTCACCTCATTTAACCTCATTTAATTTACAATTATGTACCTACGACATTAATAAACAGAGTAAGTGTGGAGTTACTTTCCTGAAAACTAACTACTAAAAAAATATATATTTACGAGCCACAATTAAATAGCCTGGTTACAGACGTGTGCATTGAAAGCCGGTTAAGCTCATACAAGGATAATTTTTCTAGTAGTTAATACCATTTTTGTAAATATACGTAAATACACACAGTTAATAATGTTAATGCAAAGACTCTGTGAGCTATACATTTGAAGTATTTGAAATTATTTCGAATAGAACAGGTATGTTAAAAGACGATAATAAAATAACGATTCTAAAGTACAACTATTGTCATTAAAATTGGCTTTTTGTTTTTAAATAGAAATTTTATGACTATTAACCAAAAAACTTGGTTGGTTT